>OX463856.1:22142473-22693316 GCA_949825065.1 Odontocerum albicorne
CACGACTTAGAACCTGTGCATAACTTTACAAACCTAAGCTCCTTTAACACTGACAATGAAACTTGTGATAGCGAGATAGAGCGCATAATCCCAAATGGGCAAGGAGCCAATGAGAAGGTGATTTGAAGAGATTAAGAAATATGAGTACGTCAAAAAACGAGTCCAAACTTTTATTATAGAGAGACCTGGGTATTCAGGACAAATGATATACAGATGATATCATGCCTATGAGATATGTGCTGAAGGCGGCTACGACGGAATTGATTGTAATAATAATAAATTGACAATTTATACAGCGCTGTTCAGAAAGCAGACTCTCCTCAAGGGTGCTCTAGCTTGGAGATTCAACTCCTGTTTTTTAACCTGGCGAGTTTATTGCCATGTGGCAATCTCTTCCAACCAACCAAAATATGTTTTTATAGGCCCTAAGTGTTAACCAGACTGGAATCCTATTTAAAAAAATCTGGGTTCCAGCGGGGATCGAACCCGCAACCTCCGGATCGGCAGACAAGTGTCTTACCACAGGCCACGGCGGTCGTCCTTATTGACTGATTAAAAAAAATAAAAGTTAAGTATAAACGATATGAAGGTGGTGATTGCGGCTATTAGATTGGGTACTTCCCCAATCTGTTTATAAAAAAAGGGTTAAAACCAGGGCTGTGGAGTCGGAGTTGGAGTTGGAGTCGGAGTCGCGGAGTCGCGGTGTTTAGGCCGGAGTCGGAGTCTGAGTAGGAGTTGTAAAAAACGAGCGGACTCCGGCAAATTTTTCGTTAAAATTTAAAATACATTTTTTTAAAATTATTATAATGATGTGTATTGTGCACGAATATTAAACTTGCAGGCGCAAGTCGCGCCGATATGGTGAATCACCGAGATCCATTTAATGCATAAAGTCTACGAAAATGTGTTTGTCTCCTTCTTTCTCACGTCGAAAGAAAATTCTGTTGGCTGGGATCTATGTTAACCCCATGGTTCGATCCATATTGACGGAAGAACAAATAAATAGAGCGAAAAACGCTCTGTTTGAATTAAACGTTCGTATGAAAGGCCTTCGACTAGAAAAAGAGACGACAGCAGGCAGCGTACACGAAGTATCATCATCTTCATCCGACACCGCTGAATCTGAAGACGATTTTGAAAAATATCTCAATGAACAAGATAAACTAAAACGTCCTCGTTTGAAATCACAGTCCCAATATAGATGAAGGAGACTCTATTTTCAAAATTTAAAATTGAATTTTATGATGCATTGAAAATAATGGAAAAAATTGACCGAACTTATAAGTTAAATGTTGAAATGGCAATACAGCGGTATCTAGAAATTGTAAAAGATTCAACATTGATCGTTACAGCATTACCCCCAACCCAAGTATCCGTAGAGCGGTTATTTTCCGCTCTTAAAATTCTCAATTCTGATTTGAGAGCCTCTACGAATACAGATTTAATAGAAGCAATGTTGTTTTTAAGAATAAATTCTAATAAATAATTATTAAAGTTTGATCTTGTTTTATTTTTATCCCTATAACATGAAAAAAATGGCTGTATGCAAAGGTAGGAAACAACCTGCTAAAATTGAGCTTTTTGAGTCGGAGTTGTAGAGTCGGAGTTGTGGAGTCGGAGTCGTGGAGTCGGAGTTGTGGGAGTCGGAGTCGTATTGTTGGTAAATATAGGAATCGGAGTCGGAGTCGTGTTTTTTTTTAAGCGACTCCACAGCCCTGGTTAAAACGCGCCTTTATGTGGCGTGTGAAAGAAGAATTTTACGATATTTTGGTCACATAGCGCTAGGGAAGTTTGATACCTTTGATTAGTCAATTCTGGCGAGAAGTATGAATAGCAAAAAAGAGCAGAGGCTGACCATCCATCGGATGGAGTGACAAGGACAAAAAAAAAGTAGGGTACTCATTTCAGAAGGCCTTACATAGGATAAGAGATCGCATTGCATTGGAGAAGGATGGTTGATGCCCATTGTGATGACGATCCTCAAAATTGAGAGAACGACTAAGAAAGTGGTTTTAGAAAAATATTCAGCAGTCAATGTGTAGTAAAAAAAAGAACTACGTATAATAATGATTATATAAATTGTAAGAAAGTCATCAAATGCTTTGTAATATTGGTCGAAAAATAACAAAATTTCAAGAAAAAAATATAACAGAACTTACATTTTACTAGCGACTGAGGCATCAGAAATAGCTCCATCATCATCGATTCTCCTTTCTGAAATGGCGTCTGTGAAGGAATCATCGGAATGGAATACCTCACTTCCTTGCGAAGATCTTCTTTCATCTGAAATCTTGTTCAACTGAGTCTCACTTGGAAACAGTTCCTTCTTCAAAAGACTTAGTTCGCTGTTTGACAGTTTCAGATGCTCGTCGTTTACATTTAAGGAATGTGAATGCCTTGTCAATAGCTGTTTTAAGATCTTTATCTTAGACGAGAGTCTCAACTTCTGACACGGCTCATCAGCGAATCCTGAATTTAGGCTTTCCAGTGATGACGCTCTTGATAAGTTCTCTTCTTTTGGTTTGCTTGCAGAGTAAGGGAACACTGCTTCGCTACTTTCTGATTTCTTGATAGTTCCATTTGACGGAACTGTTAGATGCGAAACGAATCTGTGGCTTTTTGGCGATCCACTATGAACTGTTTCTTGTATATCTTCATAAATATCTTCAACCCTTGCATGGATCTTATCTTGGAGTTTGTGCAATCGGCTTTTGACCTTTTGAATGGTGCTGTCCTCGTGTGTAGACATATTTCTTGTTTTTCACTAACACACTGTTCAAGTTATCTAAATTACGTTCACTACATTTTTTATTATTCACTTGAGTTCATTGTCGTACTTAGCATTGTATCGATAAAATGACAACTCTATAATGTAAAGAGTCCAGAAAAAAAAAAACAAAGATAATGAATATTATGTGGGTCCGGCTAAAAACGGGCGATTATAATACTATATGACAGGTATTAACTTTTTAATATTTATTAACAAATTTTGATGAACAAGATCTCGAACAAAAGTTTATCATTTATGTTTTGAATATGAAACTACGCAAGCAGCCTTTATTTATACGCGGAAGTTTTTCGCGTCTCCGACGTATGTTATGTTGTGCAGAGAGCGACCGTTACTTTAAAACCGCCAGTTTCCCTTTCGGTTGCAGTATTGATATAACCTTACGGGTTTATTACATGTGAAATCATCACAATTTAAAAAAAAGATCCCTTTTGAATTTTAGTTCGTACTTATGGAGGATGAAGAAAAAAATTCTTAGATTTTTTGGCCAATATTTAATATTTTATAATTTTTTGAAAAAAAAATTTGCGTATTTTGGAATTTCATAATCGCATTTGACAGAGAAATTATGTAGGGTTCAATTGAAAGTTCTTAAAATGGGCTTTCAAATAATATGCACCTTGATTGGAGTTGACGTTTTTTTTAACCGAACCAAAATTTAGATTTTGGAGAGTGCAAAAATAAACATCGATTTTTGATTTTTTCATCAACTCGTCATTTCGTTTTTTCATCAATTGTCAAATTGCATATACAATAGTTAAAAAGTTCATTTTAAGAGCTTTAAAATGAGTCCCATATGAGATCTCTACCATATAACACTCATCGAATATCAGTCATAGGTATATTTCCAAATCATTTAATTTTTACATTTTTGAAAAAAATAACTTTTTATAAGAAAATTGATAAACAAAAATTGGTATACTTTACAGATACAAACTGTTAGCCAAATATAGTACATTAAAATCTTAAAAGTGTGTGTGTGTTGGGTTGACATGGAATCACTTTTATATACATATCATCACGCATCTACTCTGCAGCAGCAGTAGGCAGAGAGGACAGAGTGCGAGACATTCCTATCTTGACACACATGTTTCACCTCTTCCATATCTATTCACCGTCTCATACAACTCATACTAATTTTATTACTTTTCTTTCTTTCAAAATGTCATTCCCTTGATCTAACAGTACTTTCTTTGGTCTTCCTCTACCACGTCTTCTACTCACATTTGTACTCCATGCTTGTTTTTTTCGATCTTCCTTCATTCGTCCTAAATGTTCTTCTTTATTTAGTCAACACATTAAACCTCTATTTTAACAACACATATTTTACTCAACACATTAATTTAGCCATTCGCTTTAAGTTCACATTCGTCCCTAATCCCTTAATTCTGCATTTTGTCATAAATTGTGTCCCCCCCCCCCCCCCCCCGTATTCTTGTTTTTCCACGTCCATTCACTCCTTTACATTCAAGTTAGTACTAAAATACTGTTGTGGACTATCATTTTAACAGATTTTAATGCTCTACGGTTCGAGTTTATATGTTATAATGGCTCAATGACTTTCTATTCTTACTGAGCTAAAAAAAAACTTCAGTTAATTTTTTAAGTCCATGTGCTCGTAATTTTTTCATTCCATCGTGATTTTTTCTTTGCATTAACTTTTATTGTAATTTATATTTTAGTTACATGCAATTATAGTTCAGAGGTGCATGGCCGCGCGGTAACGCACTGGTCTTCCGTGCGAAAGGTTGCTGATTCGAACTCCACGCTATGCTACTCCCCTCGAATAACACAGGTATTGTTACCGCCTAGTATTCGGGGGTATAAGGATACCTATGATTTTGGTCATAACTATTCTTGAAAAAAAATGCTGGTGTGTTCCGATCGTTTCACTTCGGTGAGTCATTGGATCCAGTACAGCGGTGTGGCCGGTGAGTTTGCTGGTATGCAACAGGTCACCCAATCGAAAAAAAAATCCACGGCACAGTGTCACTATCCAACGAAATTGACCTTGGAAAACAATGTTTTTCTTTATTCTATCTTTTGTAATACGTGAAGCACTGATCACTGTTTTTGTTATTGTTATAAGGTACAATAAACTGTTTATTAATAAATAAAATATTTTCACTCTTTTATGAATATCGGAAATGTGTTATTGCGAATTTAATTTGTAATTGTTATCGGTGTAAAAAACAAAATTATGCATTGATGCATTGCATGAATGCGATCCATGTTTTTTTCTTGAAACATACTATATTATATTTGCATTTGAACTCAAACAAAAACGGACAATTTCCGTTACGGTTGGTTGGTTGCGTTGATTTGATATTTCTGACGAACACACGACCATATGGCGAAAACAGTATTTTTTATTGTAGTTAGAAATATGCATATTTTGATACGCATAAGGTATAACAGGGGTGCCCACTATTTTTACCGAAATATCTATTTTTTAAATGCAAATTTTACAGCGACCTACTTAAAAAAAATAGCGTTAAAAATCATAACCACGCATTACGCATTAAAAATCATTACAACGCGTACACTGTACAAGATCGAGACATTTCTGTAGTCGGGGCACCAGCTTTTGTATGCCAGTGTCATAGACCTCCGCCGCCAGCTCTTTCAGCCACTTCTTTACAGCTTCCTCGACCTCCTGATCGTTGGAAATTGTTGGGGGGTAGTGACACACCCACGTCTTATCCCCCGTCACGATCGAGTCCAGAAAACCTTCTCCCTCCTGTGCAACGATCCAAAAATTCACGCGATTTTGACGGTGCTCCGGTGTGAGCATTCTGGGCACCCATCTCGCATACGATTTCTTGTAATCAAGTTTTTCCAAACACAATATCAACAAGGAGACTTCGAGAAATGTCAGGAAATTCTTCGTGAAGGTCGTCAAGCGTCACACGGCGGTCATTTCGTATTTGTTCTTCAATTTTTTGTACAAGTTCGTCAGAAATCACTGCCTTGCTTCGTCGTATAAGTACGGCCTTCTCTGAACAACCTAACCCACTTTGTGACATGTTGTCGACTCATCACACCACTACCATAAACTTGCACGAGCTTCCGATGGATATTCGCGGCGGTATTGTTCTGCACAATAAGAAAACGGATGACCGCGCGGATCTCGCACGGACGTTTTGTGGCGGGAGCGCGCGACGACCTCTCCATCAGAAGAGTTTACAGTGACTGGACAAAATGACCGACAAATACGCGGGACCAAACTGACCGTTGGGATCTCCCCTACACGTCAGGTGCGCCAACTTCGAAACAAAAAATTTCCACCAGCCACTGGAGCCCTTGTAACCTTACTTTCTAGATGACCCTCGTAGTAGTTGTTGCGATTGCACTGTTGGGGCATATCTCGGCTGAGAGGATATTATGAGATGAGTTTTGATCTTTTGATAGCTTTTCTCTTAAATGCATTTCCTTTTCCATTGCTTTAACATATATGTGTTACATACTCAGCCAGAAAATGTTGGAATGAATTACCCCTGCCCTCGAAAAAGTGGGAATAATTGCAACTTCACAAGCGCTCAGAAATGTTACCTTCTAAATAGTAAGTGATTTTTTGTTGTTGTTATTTGGACTCTTATTTGCTTTCTATCTCTTCGCTGGCGGCGAATCGGGGTTTGTGCGTTGTCTTCTCATTAATTTTTATATTAATGCTTATATACTCGTATTTTTATTTTTCGTATTGTCGTTTGTATGTGTGAACATCATTTTCTATTTGTGATTTTATTATAATAAAATTTTAACTCCTATAAGCTTTTCTCTTTTTTTACTGGCAGTTAATCTGAGGTGGTGTATTTGTGCGTTTCCCTTTTTATTACTTCTGCCATTTATTAATTTTCTGTTTTTTCTTCTTCATAATTTACATGTACAAGGATGTGGGCTGAAAAACATCAGATGGTTTCGAAGCCGAGCTCGACCTATATTGATGGGGTGTATCGCAACCGGGGGAATGTTATGAGATGAGCCCAGGCCTTTTGATAGCTTCTCTCTTAAATTTATTTTCTGCTATTTATCTTGAGATATATGTGCGATTTCAGAATGCATTTATATATGCACTTACAATGTTGCAATCAATAAACTGAAATTTATTTAATTTCAGAATATATATTTATATACTATATTGTCATCTATAAACCTATTATTTATTTATTTTAATTGTATATATCAGCCATCTTCGAAGACTCATTGTCTGTTCTGAGACAACTAACTTACATCCATGAAATTCACATATAAACACAAACAAACAGTTTAACAGATCCGAGCTGCAGTCACTCGAGTGATTTGACTACTAGTCTTGTTTGTGCTCCCCTGATGATGAGGTGAAAGCCTTGCGACCGGTAGGGTTTACAGTTACAAAAAGTGGAATAAACAGTGTTTGATAAAAACAAATTAAAATATCTTTAAGCCTCCACAATGTTAATGCCTTAACTATAAATAAAATATAATTTGACAACTTTGAGCAATAAAATGACATCTATTTTATTTCTGTTTTATCGAAATTTGGGCTATTATTTTACTTTCTCTTTTTACGTTGGCAGTGAATCTAGGGTACAGTCCTATATGTTGATAAATATGTTCCCACTATGTTGAAATTAATAAACCTATTTTTTAATTAAACACTTGATTAATTGAAGGGAAGAATCCCAATGCGTTGGACTGACCGAGTGAGAAATGCAAGTGGACTACCTTTAACAACTATTCTTCGAGCCGCGCAGTGCAGGGATAAATGGAGTGGGGTCATCGGAGGCTTTCATGCGAATCACGATGCTCATTGACGAGCTACACGACGGGATGGATGGATTATTATAAACTGTACTGTATTACATTTTCGTTGCATATATTACAACCTAGCGGGCGTATTGCCACGTGGCAATCTCGTCCAATCAACCATAAAGATGTAAGAGCCCTTAAATGAAAACCAGACTGGAACCTTTTTTTAAATTTAAATCTCGGTACCAGCGGGATTTGAATCCGCAACCTCCGGGCTGGGAGACAGACGCCTTTACGAACAAGACCACGTAGGTCGTAATAATGGTTCGAGCCACGCAGTGCAGGGATAAATGGAGTGGGGTCATCGGAGGCTTTCATGCGAACCACGATGCTCATTCACGAGCTACACGACGGGATGGATGGATTATTATAAACTGTACTGTATTACATTTTCGTTGCATATATTACAACCTAGCGGGCTTATTGCTACGTGGCAATCTCTTCCAATCAACCATAAAGATGTAAGATACCTTAAATGAAAACCAGACTGGAACCTTTTTTAAAATTTAAATCTCGGTACCAGCGGGATTTGAATCCGCAACCTCCAGGCTGGGAGACAGACGCCTTTACGAACAAGACCACGTAGGTCGTATTAATGTATTTTGATGAATGATATCATCATTCGCAACTAACATACGTATCACGAATGCTCGGTTCTTAATATAAGTAAGCTACATAATTGGATGCTCGATATAAAATCACAAATTAATGCTCTAATGCAACGGTTCCCAAACTAAGGTTTGCGAGGGTATCCCAGATTTTTCAGAATTTACTATTGTACAATGTCTGATACCAGAAAATGTCTTCTTCATACACGCAACAAGCTCGAATGAATAAATAATTCCTCTGCTAGCCTGCTCTTTAAAAATAAGTAATGCATTCAAATGGCTGTTGGTAGGCTGTACCAACTAACGGCCATTTGAATGAGGTGCATGGCCGCGCGACAACGCAGTGGATTTCCGTACGGAAGGTCGTCGATTCGAGCCTTCCGCTGTGCTATTCCCTTCGAATAACACAGGTATTTTCCGACTGGTATTCGGGGGTATAAAAGGATACCTTTGATTTCGGTCATATCTATTCTACCAAAAAAAATGCCGGTGTGCTTCGAACGTCTCACTTCGGTGTGCCATCGGGTCCAGTACAACGGTGTGGTTGGTGAGTTTGCTGGTGTGCAACGGCTCACACATGAAAAAAAAATTGAATTTGCGTTGGAATGGCGAGAGAATCCTGGACTACGAGGTCCAGCAATGGCAGCAACCTACTAACAAACAAGATAACTATGTTATGAGTCAGCAGGAAGACAGGGTGGCGATCGGCGAAAGTTTTGGGCTAGGGTAGAAAAGTATGAAGACTTGTTATTTCTATCTACCTTGTAAGTAATACAGTTCGATGGTATGTAGGTTTCTATCTTATAGTTAAGTAAATAAGTTTTAAATATATATTAAAGCTTTAAAATCACTGATTTTCTAAGTTTGATTTAAAGCTTGTTCAAAATAACGAGTTTCATTTATTGTGAAAAATTGTATCTTTTTGGCAATACCATAAATACATGTCGGGCGGGGTGGATCATAAAGTTTAGAAAAAGCAGAAGAAAATTTTGTAAAATAACTCAAATTCTTAATTTTACGATATTACTTTGTTACGAGTATAATAATTATCATAAATATTTCAAAACTCTACGTTCTGGCGTTAAATTAAATAAAGTTTCCCGTCGAGGTTTCAAGATTGTTGTAATTCAATAATTTTTTAACTATGATAAAAATATAGTTAAGTTTTATTTCCAGCTTTTACAAATATATAATACATAGGGTAACAATGTGTGATAGAACACGGAGTGGAGTTATTTGGGATGTATGTGAACTTAATGTGTGATGTGTTGAGTAAGATGAATACATATGAGATGGTTTGGGCACGTGGCAACTAATGAGTGAGAAATATTTATAAAATAAATATTTAGCGCAAATGCGAGTGGAAGGCGTGATAGGTGAATGCCGATGAAAGTTGGGTTGGTAAAATCATATTTGAAAGAAGAAAACATAAGAAATTTGAGAAATCGTAGGGGCTGCATATGTGTGTCAAAATAGAAAAGTCAGATTTTTGTCCTCTGCCTACTCTAGCAGGAAAACAGCGTGATGGTATATGTATGCACGTAGAAATGTATAGTATGTAGTAAGACAGATTTTTATATAACGCTATTTTTGTGCTACCTAATAGCGCTATATTTGAGGTGCATGGCCGTGTGGTAACATACTGAACTTCCGTGCGAAAGGTCACCGGTTTGAACCCCACGCTATACTACTCTACTCGAATGACAAACACATTTTTTCCGTCTAGTATTCGGAGATAAATTGATACCTATGACTTCGGTTGTATTTATCCTTATAATGTAACACGATTTTTTTCATTTGCTTGCAGTGAGAAGAATACGTGGGATGACAATACGTGAGCCAGAATAAGGAATTAAGTGATAAGGAATGAATGTGAACTTAAGACTGATGTGTTGAGTTAGATGAAGAAAAGCACTATAAAATGATTTGGGCATGTAACGAATGAATGAAGAAAGATTTATAAAATAAAGTTATAGTATAAATATGAGTGGAAGACCAAGAAAAGTGTGGTTCAATCAAGGAAATGATATTTTGAAAAAAAAAGAAAAAAAAATACAGATAAATCATAGGCGTTGTATGTGAAAGTGTATATATGCAGAAGAGTTGAAGGATGTGGGTAGATAGGAAATTTTGACGATCTGTTCTCTCTGCCTATACGGACAGTGAAATAGCGTGATAGTATGCACGTATTACTTAATCCTAATTAAATTTAAAAATTAAATAAATGCTTTTTAACTCTGTTGTCATCGTTTTAAAGTAATGTTTGTTTAATATCACAAAAAATGTCAATGATGGATAGCAATGAAAGAAAAACACTGGTATTGACTTTATCCCTTATAAACATGTCTTATGCAGTATTTTCCTAACATAATTAATATCTTCAGAATCTTGCAATGGTGTACCGGAAAGATTTAAAATGTAATAAATTACAGTTAATTAAAATGTATTGTGTTATGTGATTATTTATTCTTGATTCATATTTGTAAAGGATCTTAAGCTAGTAGTGAATTTCATAAAAAAATAAATGAATAGTTTTATTTCTACACAGGTACATGCTATGGCGCTGTTTATCTGTCGGGGGTAGGTAGAGAGGAGAGATCACCAGATTTTCCTATCGCGACACACATCTTTCGCCTCTTCTTCATCTATGCACCTTCTAATACAACGACTTTTGCAGTTCCTTCTTTTAAAATATAATTAACTTAATTAAACCGTACTTTGATTGGTCTTCCTCTACCATGTTTTCCACTCACATTTGCACTGTATATCTGTTTTGTTTGTCTTTATTCATTCATTCGTTCCACGTGCCCAAATCATCTCAGTGTTCTTCTTCATCTTACTTAATACACCAGGTTTAAGTTTCCATACATTCCTAATTCTGTCATACATTATCACACCATGTATTTTTCTATGTGCATGCATTTCTATACAATTTACTCGGCTTCTTGCAGTCTTTTTCCATGTCCACGCTTCCATTCCATACATCTGAGTTGGTTGTAATATACTGTTATGGACGATATATCATTTTGAATTTTTTTTATACTGTCCGGTTCGAATATAAACGTTTTAATATAGTAGTTTATATTGTAATTGTTTTTAATTACAATTATGCAGAATAATGCAATATGCTTTAACTTATTGTAATGACATCTATTATACAGGGTGAGCTAAAAACCACTTTGTGAGTCAAAAGTAAAATTTCCACAATTTTGCTTTTGTTCCACAAAGTGGCTTTGTCCCATCTGTATACAACTTATTTCTAGAAGGTATATCGTTACTTTAAAAACATAAATACATATATTCGATAAATGCATACCAAAATACTTTTCTCTATTGGGTTGGGGCAGGACTAGGCGCCAAGTTTTCCAATTAAGAAGACTTCCGTGACCTATTTGGTAAGACGTCTGTCTCCCAGGTTGAAATCCCGCTGGAACCCAGATATTTAAAAAAAAAAAGGATTCCAGTCTGGTTTTCACTTACGGCCTCTTAAACATCTTTCTGGTTGGTAGGAAGAGATTGACATATGGCAATAAGACCGCCAGGTTGTATTGTATACAATGAAATTGTAATACAATACTTAAATTAAATGACTTAAATTGGATGACTTAAAAAATTATCGACCCATATCTCTGCTGAGCATTCTTTCAAAAATTATTGAGAAAATAGTGAAGGACCGACTGATGAAATTTTTCAATATGCACAACATTATCTCTCCTAATCAGTTTGGTTTCCAAAGGAATGTGGGAACTGAAACTGCTTTGCTTAGTCTAGTAAACAGCGTTACCAACACTTTGGATAATAAGAAGGCATGTTTGGCAGTTTTTTTGGACCTTGCAAAGGCTTTTGATACAGTGTCTCACCGAATATTACTTACCAGATTGATGGAGGTGGGCATATGTGGGCGCTCTTCTAGTTGGTTCTCTTCTTACTTGTCTGATAGAACTCAGAGAGTCAAATTGGGTGATAGTGTATTTGGTGAGCCTCTTTTTGTAAGATTCGGAGTACCTCAAGGTAGTGTTCTGGGACCTATATTGTTCCTGATATATGTCAATCAGTTGTGTAATC
Source organism: Odontocerum albicorne (assembly GCA_949825065.1). Classification (NCBI taxonomy): domain Eukaryota; kingdom Metazoa; phylum Arthropoda; class Insecta; order Trichoptera; family Odontoceridae; genus Odontocerum; species Odontocerum albicorne. Next base: position 22,154,723 of record OX463856.1, read on the forward strand.
TTTCTCTCAGGGGTAAGATTATTACTTTTGCAGACGACACGGTTCTTCTATTCGAGGGCCGAACATGGGATGATGTATTCTTAAAGGCTAACGAAGAATTGCGTGTAGTTAAAGAATGGATGGACTCAAATTTATTGACTCTAAATTCCCAAAAAACTAAATACATCACATTTAGCATATCTACAAGAACTCAAGCACCTACAAATAAATACATAACACTACACACTTGTTCACCCATGTCTGACTGTAGTTGTGTTTCCTTGGAAAGGGTTGATAGTATAAAGTACCTTGGAGTTTATGTTGACCAGTTCCTTCGTTGGGAGGTCCATATTAACACTTTGAGCGCAAAAATCAGAAAACTAGGATACATATTCCGTATGATTCGAAATGTGCTCAGTGAAAATATTCTTAAAAGTATATACTTCGCCTTATGTCAGTCAGCACTTTCTTACGGTATATCAGTTTGGGGGGGATGCACCTTAACCCAGAAACACATATTACAGGTTTCCCAAAAATTGATTGTGAAAATAATCAATAAACTTCCTGCTCGGTATCCCACGGCGGAGCTTTTCAGAGAGTATCAGGTCCTGAACATAGCCAATTTACATCTCAAATCCATTCTCTGGCACTACCATCGAGAGGAGGGGAAGATGCAAACTCAGCAGACACACATGACACGCATGGCAACTAATGAAATGTTCACCATCCCTAGAGTTAAAACCTCTTTTGCCCAAAGGCAATATGCTTATTTGGCTCCCATTACATACAATGGCGTGCCGACTTCAATAAAAGTAAAGGTAGGAAAACCATTTAGACAGTCGATCGGAGCGTGGTTGTTATTGCGACAGGATTTTGAGTACTTGGGCTTTCAGGATGAATGACGAGTGGAAAGGATTTATGTGAGCTCGTGAGTGTGGGTCTCTTATTATTGTTTTAATTTTGGTTGTTATTGTATTTGTGTTTCTGTGTGTTTTTCTTTTTTTTTGTTTTGAATTTGTTTTGATTTTTATTCTTATGATTGTGTGCAGTATATTGTGGGATGAATATATTTGGTCTTTCTGGAGCGATAATGTGTGAGGAGTTGAGTTTCGCAGGGTGTTTCCAGTTGTAGTTGAGTGTCACTGTTTGTCAGGTTGATGAGAGCGTGCAACGGGGTTTTTTGTGTTATCAAAAATCGGAAAGAAGTATCGATTTATTTTTTCATGCTAAATATCCTCAGTGAGATACAGGCAAAAGCCTAGTTTACTGGGGATACGACAAATGAAAGGCAACAAACCCAGATCCATTAAAATTATATGTCCAAATCAAATTACCTGTTGTTTTTTCTCAAATTGTGTATATTTCTTGTCATGTGTAATAATAATAATAATAAAAATAATAATGATAATATGGGTCTCTTCTTGTTGTTTTAATTTTGGATGTTTTTGTATTTGTGTTTCTGTGTGTTTTTCTTTTTTTCTTCTTTTTTTTTTGTTTTGAATTTGTTTTGATTTTTATTCTTATGATTGTGTGCGGTATATTGTGGGATGAATATTTTTGGTCTTTCTGGAGTGATAATGTGTGAGGAGTTGAGTTTCGCAAGATGTTACCAGTTGTAGTTGAGTGTCACTGTTTGTCAGGTTGATGAGAGCGTGCAACGGGGTTTTTTTGTGTTATCAAAAATCGGAAAGAAGTATCGATTTATTTTTTCATGCTAAATATCCTCAGTGAGATACAGGCAAAAGCCTAGTTTACTGGGATATGACAAATGAAAGGCAACAAACCCAGGTCCATTAAAATTATATGTCCAAATCAAATGACCTGTTGTTTTTTCTCAAATTGTGTATATTTCTTGTCATGTGTAATAATAAATAATAAATAAATAAATAAAATACAATACTTCTTTCGCTTTCTCCCCATCCATACATCTTAGCACATAGCTCTTTCTGTTTTTATACTCCGCACCTATTATATATATAACATTAGTTTTAATGATGTATCCTTTATTCTCGAAAAAAATAAATAAAAGATATTCGAGAAATTTGATATAAAATTTGACAATTTCCACAAGACGTAAATTATTGAAATCGAATGCTTTATTTGTTTATTTCCAGTATAAGAAAATATTAGTGTATATAGTATGTTATGTGAAAAATGTATTATAATAAAAATGAGATTTTTCGTTCCGGATATCAATTTCAATATTTGATGTACAGAATTGAAGATGTAAAATAAACCAAGGAACTTCTATTTCTTTGTCTTCAAATCAGGAGAATATAGAAGAGTGTCATGGAAATATTACATAAAAATCAATTTACTTTTATTTTCCTGTATATCAGAAATAAAAAATGTGTTTCATTAGACATTCAATGTCACCTTGAGATTATTTACCTTTTATGATTCATATTATTCGTGGTAGATGTGGACCAAGGAAAGTAAAGTTGGATCAAGTGAATGCTATATTGAAAGGAAACGTAGAAAGTCAAAGAAATTACAGGAGTTTTATGAGAAGGTGTATGGGTGTAGAAGAAGTGAAGTATATGTGTGTCGAGATAGGAAATCTGGCGCTCTGTCCTCTCTACTTACTCCGACAAGGAAATGGCGGATGGTACGAAATTTTAGGCCTCTCAATTGTGATTGTGTTTTTGATGATGATGAATATCATTACGAGTATATCATAGTATTTATTTATGGCATTTAGGAGCGTCATGTCCCATTCTTTACCCTTTATCTATTTTTATTACAGTCAATTATATCATAACTGGAAGGGAAATGTATATTCCCTTGTCTTTTATTTTATTACAATGAAGATTTTTTATCGATCATTAAAAAAGGTTACAAGAGTAATACTCAAATTAGAATTTTGAGTGCTCATGAATATTAACAAAACTTGTCACAAAAATTATAAACATTATCTTGAATCATATACAAAAAATATCGAAAAACAGTACGCATATGTACATCACCCACCACACATAAAATACAAACTTGAGACAGGTCAAGGCTCAGGCAATCCGAGACCCTAACATACAAAAAGAAAGATTTTTTTAAAAGAAAATAATAAAAATATGGACAATTAATCCACTTCAATACACAAAAAAAACGTTTATACAGATATCTCAAAAAATGTTATAGATGTTAATTTATTTTTATAGGTTTCATTCATTTTTATAGATGTTGTTAACCCTTCCCTTACGGTGTTAAAATTGAAACGCGTGCTCCGGTGTTGTGAGTACGCGATCAAAAATTAGCGATTTTAAATCGGAAAAATAAGAACATTCATAGATAATCTCCTTAATTAATTATAATTGAAGTTAAAAATTATAACAATTGAGATTTATTTGCTGAAAACATTAAAGAACCATCTGGCAACGCTCACGGAACGGGCGTACGTCTAATCTATTTGCAAGTCCAGAAGATACTGCGGCGCGGAGCGGTACCCCGGCGTGGCTTACGTTTGCGACGATTGAGACAATTGAGCTCCTTGCAATTCAGTGGAGTATGCAAGAGTGAGATGCGAATATAGTGTCGCGCTTCCCGCATACTCTTCACCTATCGTCAAGACGAGGCACTCGCAGCGTTTAAATGCGAATTTGTTTTCGATCTTTACAAAACACCTACGATGTAGTCGATAAATTCTGATTATTATTAATATTATTTTTTAAATCAATGCGTAAATATATTATGGAGGAATACCTAAAATCTTAACCTTGTATTTATTATATTTATAGAGATATTGATGGTTATTAGAAGCAACGTGTAGAAGATACCCAACACAGGAAAGGAAAGGTTAAAAAAGCAACAAGAAAGATTTTATAGTTTAAAAATGACGAGACATTTTTAAACTGCAATAGGCTTATTAAAATTGTTTTAAATTTTTGACAAAAAATAAAGTATGAAATTTGAATAATGACATTTCTTTATTTTCTTTTCTACTAGAAATAACTTTGGAAAAATCAAATGAATAATTAAATTTCAATAACCAATCATAAAACATCATGAGCTTTAGCTTGTGACATAACAATTCCTGACGAAATTTGGCAGCCTTGTTAATACAATCACACATGATTTTGCAATAGTTTTTAAATTATTGTCCATTGCTGCGGGTTTATTGTTAGGTAGTGATCTTTTAGAACCAACCAAAAATATGATAAAACAAAAATACAAAAATATGGCCTAACGTGACAACTAGATTAGAATCCTTTTTTAAAATTAAGTGGATTATATCGGGAATCGAACGAGGACAGGTGTTTTACAAACTAGGCCACGGAGATTGTTATTTCTTTATTACATCACCGTTTGAAAAAATATAATGATTTAAAAAAAGAAAAAGGGCACATCGTTTCTGAAGCGTAATAAAAGAGAAGACATTTATAAATTAAATTTACCTTTACAAAATATAAATCTAAGTGGATCATTAAAATTTCTTTGATGGGATGAGAGTTAAAATCAGCGGTTCCCAAAAGGGGTAATATCGCCCTCTGGGCGAAGATTAAAATTTTTAAGGGACATTGAGGTGTTCAAAAAATTTTAGGGGGGCGTTAGGAATTTCACGGGAGCTATTGTAGTATTTCTAAAATAATTTAAGAAGAGCACTCTGAGATGGTTTGGACATGTAGAACTAATTAAGTATTAATGAAGAAATACTAACAAAACAAATATACAGCGCAATAATGAGTAGAAAGCGTGTTCGAGAAATAGCACGGAAAGTATGGTTGGATTAAATAAATTATATTTTGAAGGAACAAAATATAAAGCAAGGGTAGAAGTTGTATGAATAGGTGTATGGATATACAATATAATATGCGAATGATGTGTGTTACGATAAGTCTGGCACTCTGTCTGCCTACTCGAAAGGACACGGTGTGATGGTGTATGCGAGGGTGGATATGAACGAGACTTTTGTTTTAAAGCGCGTAATTTTAAACGGAGCGCGCGGCCGCTTTGAGGAATGTTGGGTGGGGATATCAGGAGTGGGTAGAGCGGTCGGCCGGCCTCGGCAGATTCCGTCATTAGTATGGCCCACGATGTCTGAGAAACAGGTGCACCCGTCGATTGTGCAATGTATAACTATCAAGTTTCTCGCTCGTGAGGACGTAAAACCGGGCGAAATTCTGCGGAGACTGACGGTACAGTTTGAAGATCAAACACTGTTAAAGCCCAGTGTGTTTGCCTGGCAGAGTAAAGAGTTCATGAAAGGCCGTGAAGGGGTCGAAAACGAGAGCCATGATCGTCGTTCACGGACGAGCATTACCGAACAGAACATTAACGCCATTCGTGATCTTCTGGAAGGCGACCGACGTTTGACGGTTTCCGAAATTCATTCTGAGATAGTAATAAGTCATGGGAGCGCTCAGTCCATAATCACAAAGGACCAAGGATTCCGTAAAGTGTCTGCTCGATGGGTCCCACGTCTTTTGACTTCAGAACAAAAGTTGGAACGTTTGCGCGTCTGTGAGCGGCTCTTGGCACGGTTTGCATAAGGGCACGCATTTTTGAGTTGCATCGTTACCTGCGATGAAAATTGGGTACACCACTACACGCCTGAGTCGAAACAAGTCAGCATGGAGTGGAGAAAGAACAATAAGGCAGTCTGTGAAAGCCAATACTCGGCTGTCAGCTGGTCAAGTGTTTGGGACCGTTTTTTGGCACCGGCGCGGCTTCGCATTACACATCGATTTTTTTCACGATCGTCGCACCATCAATGCGGCGTACTAATGCGAGCTTTTGAGTAAAGTTAAACTTAATTATCGATGTAAAAGACGTGACCAACCGATACGAGAAGTGATTCTTATCCATGGCAAGGCCCCATACTGCAGCTGTAACATGCGAACAATTGGAGTAAGTGAGTTGGACATGACTGTAATACCTTCCTTATAGCCCATATCTATCGCCCTGCGACTTTTATATCTTTTGGCCGCTGAAAGAAGCTCTGGGAGGCCAACGATTCAATGACGATGATGGGGTAGAGGGGTTTGTGCGCAATTGTCTGCTGACACAACCCACTTCTTTTTACGATGACGGGATAAAAAAAACTGCCGATCCGCTGGGAAAAATGCATTTCTAAAGCAGAAGATTATTTTGAAAAAAATGTGTACTTGGTGTTTTTCTTTCTGCAAATAAAAAAAACAAAACACAAAACTCTCGTTTATATTCGTATTTGATCCTCCCTCGTATGTATGGATTAATATTTCAGTAAAACAAAAAATCTCAGCTCGACCGTATAGTTCACTTGTATGTGTATAGATCATTCGTCTCACAATTGCTTTTATTCATAGTTTTTTAATATACGTACATCGTTGAAACATACATGAGCGTGGTAAATTATAGAAATTGGGAGTTGTGGAAATCTGAACCTTTTTTATTAAAAAACTTCTACCGAGTATGAAAGAGTTCGTAAAAGTCATGAAGCACAAAGCTAAATAAATATAAAAGTATTTTTTATGTTTATTCCATATATTTTAATTATTTTAGTTGGAAAAAGTTTTATAACTAACACAATATATTGTAACAATTAAACAAATACACCAAAGTTTTAATAATATTGAATACGTTTTCACTGACTTCTCCAAATTGTAAGAACTAACAAATATTCAATGTTACTACACGATATCCAATCCCTCGTTGTCAAGTATGATTGTCAGACACCTTGTGGATGGAAGACATGTGTGCGTCATTGGGTTATTATAGTATGCAACAAGTTTGAATCAATGTGCTGTAGAAATATTGTAGTGACAGTGTTGGACGACATTTAACCTATTCGAGAGATTGTCAAGATACTGAGAATATTGAAAATGACCGTTCACGACCGTTTGGCGAGCCTGGTTACTTATTTACTGATCTACTTGCATAACGACCAATTAATCAATTCGGATACTAAACAAAAAGGAAAAACTAAAGAGTAAAGACATTATTTACGCAATAATAATAAAATGTTTCACATTACTGACATTTGTACGGTTTTGACAGTTTTAAATTTTTATTTAATAACAATTAATGGTTCAGAAATATAATATAATCCTTATTGTCAGATTCGTGCTTTTCTGTTTACTTATTTTTATAATGGCGTCGAGCCCTCTCGGCGGGAAAAATAACTTCTCCATGACAACTTCAAATATCTTTGCCCATCGCACCAGACTTCTTACTGCTGAAACAAAAACACCATTCAGTTCGATGACACATATAGTGCGTTTCACCGATAGGCATTCCGCCACTCTCATTTTGACAGGTAAACAATATGATTGGTATAGCAAATATTATATGCATACGGAAGTGGTTTTACATTGAAAAAAAAAACATTATACGAAATATTTATTGTGATTAGTGAGAATCTAACTTATCAAACTTCTAGATTTTAGATTATTTTTTAAGTTTAAATAAAACTCTTTTAAAAAAAACACTGTTCAATTAGATTCGATGGAAACGTTATTTTGACATTTTTCTAGCTGACAACAGTGTACACTACTTATTTCGTTAAGCGTAATATAATTAATATATCAATATTCAGTACTCCGATCGGAAATATATTAAAGTTTCAATACCATCGGCAGGTTTAATCTGTTGCATCATTTTGTTAAGCAGAGTTTTAAGTAGCGCTATTTTGTGTTGCTTAATAGCGCTATTCGTTAAGCGTAATATAATTAATATATCAATATTCAGTACTCCGATCGGAAATATATTAAAGTTTCAACACCATCGGCAGGTTTAATCTGTTGCATCATTTTGTTAAGCAGAGTTTTAAGTAGCGCTATTTTGTGTTGCTTAATAGCGCTATTCGTTAAGCGTAATATAATTAATATATCAATATTCAGTACTCCGATCGGAAATATATTAAAGTTTCAACACCATCGGCAGGTTTAATCTGTTGCATCATTTTGTTAAGCAGAGTTTTAAGTAGCGCTATTTTGTGTTACTTAATAGCGCTATAAGAATTTATGATAAGCGGTGGATAAGTTCCAGAAAAAACATAAATTCAGATGTAAAATGGTTTTAAAGTAAAATCTGTCCGTAAGTTAGTTCGCTAGAAATCGAACCTGCGATGTCCGATTGCTTAGCGTGGATTCTATCCGTTAGATCATGACCGCCGACCGAATGTTAAAAGAGGAGCCTTTGACTTATTCTAAGATGATCCAAGGATTAGTTCCAAAAAGGTTGGGAAACTTTGGTTTAAGCGAAATATTAAATTTAGGTATATAAAACGTATCTATAAATTATTATTTTTTGTACCAATTATTATAACTCGAAAATTGCGAGTTTATAAGACTCGAGTGTTCTTTAATCCGAGGAATTTTAATGAGAACTTAGTCGATGTTTTTGTAGATATTTTTACAAGTATACCTATATAGGGCTGAATTGAGAAAGGGGATATATTTATCCAGTAAAATTCGAATTTTAGGAGGAGATTTATTGTGGATAAAATCCTTCATATAAGCATAAAAATCAACGCCATGACCATTTTGGGCAAGACAGAGAAGATACTTGCACACAGCTCTCGCTTCGTCTACATCCAACTATCCCATCATAATGCTCTTCTGTTTCTTATTATTTTAACCTTTCCCGCTGATGAAACTTTTTAATCTATCTCCTGGCCCCCTTTTCTCGATCTAACTTTTCCCTGATATTCCTTCATTTCAAACATATATATTTGTTTCATAATTTTATCGCAATTTATTCTCTCGTTGTGGTCAAACCATCTTAATATTGCTTTCTCAGTTCTACTTATAACACCATGTCTAACAAACAGTTATCCATCATCTTTTTACTCTATCAAGCATTATTTTATCATATATTTAACGCAATACACGCTTTATTTGGCTCTTACCATTCAATTTAGATGCCCAGACTCCGCTACCATATATCAAGATTGGCACAACCATAATAACTTTTGAAGATTATGTGATGGATTAGTTGATCAAAACAGTTTTTAGTGCGTACAAGTTGACTTTGTTACCTTCAGCAACACACCTTTCAAAATCTTTATCTTATCTATCGTTTCTCGAAAACATACTCCCAAAATAGTAAAAACCCTCAACTTGTTCATTATTCACTCATACATAGCGAAAAAAAAACCTTAATATGGAAATTAAATTGACGTAATTACAACGAAAGCAGGAACGAAAAAAATCAATAGTCTTAGTAAAACATAAACACTCAATAAACCTTCAATTTATCCAAATTGGTGATTCAGAAATACTAGAGAACCTAACCGTGAGACAACACTGTCTTCGCTCCCATTAATCGAAACATAACCGTGAGACAACACTGTCTTCGCTCCCATTAATTGAAACATAACCGTGAGACAACACTGTCTTCGCTCCCATTAATTGAAACATAACCGTGAGACAACACTGTCTTCGCTCACATTAATCGAAACATAACCGTGATACAGCACTGTCTTCGCTCCTATTAATCGAAACATAACCGTGAGACAACACTGTCTTCGCTCCCATTAATCGAAACATTGAGTTTAGAACCAATAAATTATGAAAAATAACATAACTTACGAAATAAATAGTTTCATATATAGTCGTGCAATTCATTAATCCTTAACCATTTTATAACATCATGGGAAATCTCATTATTGGCGATAAATTATAAATTTTGTATAATGCACTATCGTAACTATTTATAAATTTTAATAAGTTACCGTACATTGCATAAAACAAATAATTTTTCGCCAATAATGAGATGTGCCAGTATGTTACGAGTATTACGATAATATTGAATGTTATTCAGCACATTTTACATTAAAATCTCATTTTGATCATAAAGTATGAACATACGAGTAACGATTATTTCCGTGAAATGCCACTTCAACGTTTCTGTTGAATTTCAGGAGAACAACTTATTGCTGAACGGACGATTAAGCTTTCAAATATTTACTTGATAAAATTGAAAGTGAAGTCATTCTTGTATATGTTATATGATACTCTAATTGTGTATATGGCATACTCTATTTTTGTCTTATTTACGAGTATAACGGGTAAACTATGAACATAATTACACGACTGTTATTTATTTAATGTTTTCATGCGTTGAACGCTCGCAAATATAAAAAAATCTCGATGGTTGATAAAAAAATTACGAGAATTTTTCGAATTTCGCGGGCTGTTTGTTTTTCATTGAGTTTGCCTTTTTTTCTCGTGTAAGATACACTGTTGTGATGTATATTTCAATTGTCAGCCATATTGTTTATTTACAATAAATTTTGACACGTTTGCAGTTTTTTCACTATGAAAATGATTTTTTTTTATGTTTTACGCCGTTTGGTGGCAATCCGAAGAAAACGATAAGAATTGTGGACGACACCTGGATTTTGCACTAAGAAAATGCACCGACTCATACTTCACTACTAATTCATGCATTTTTGGTTAAAAAAAATACCGCCGTGATGCCGCAACCACCGTATTCACCAGACATAGCCCCCTACGGATTTTTCCTGTTTCCAAAGATGCATATGACATTGAAAGGAAAACATTTTGCGACCATAGAGGAGATTAAGGCAAAATCGTTGGATGAGCTAAAGACTTTCCCAAAAACTGCGTTCCACAAATGTTTCGCGGTTTGGGAAAAAAACGTTGGAAAAAGTGTATTTTATCCTATGAGGACTATTTTGAAGGGGATAATATTAATATTAATGATTAAATATGTACTTTATGATAAAAATGAAAAATCTAATTACTTTTATTATCAAACCTCGCACATGTAAACATACCATCACGTCGTTTCCCTGTTGGGAGAGGTAGAGAGCATAGAGCGCCAGGCTTCCTATTTCAATACACATATTTCGTCTCTTCCACATACATAAACTTCCTCATAGAACCCCTACGATTTCAATGACTTTTTACATTTCCTTCTTTCAAAATATCATTCGCTTGACCCAGCCCTACTTTCCTTGGCATTCCTCTACCACTCCTTTCCATGATTTTTTTACTAGCCTTTCTTTGTTTATTTGTTTCACGTGCCCAAACCATATCTGAGTGTTCTTCTTTTTTTATTATTCTTTTGTGTGTATGATCAAACATGGTAAATCTGGCGAGCTTATTGCTATACAGCAAGCTCCTTCAACCAACCAGATCATCTTCGATACATAAACATTGTCAATAAATGATAAATTATATTAAAAACATACTATTCATTTTTTTCTTAAACGTAAATAAGGTAGTGCACATGTGATAAATCTTGAAAGTTCGATCCAGAGTCGCGCCAGTTGAACAGCAAATGAAGATGTGTATAATGTGTTGGTATGCAAAGGAGTCTCTTATCGCCTGATCGTAGAGAACGTCCGCGTTCTTCAAAGAAATTGAACATTCCATGAAGATGTGAAGGAGAATTGGGTTGTTAAGTACGCAAAATAATATCGGCAGAATGTAAAGGTTCTTTGCTGTGTAATTTTAAGCTATTGAAGTATGTTCCGGAACTATTACATGTGCTCATACTTTCTTAGGCTAAACATGAATCGGATGTAAACGTTTTGAGTCTCTCCAACTTATCCAACATCTCCTTTTTGGCATCCAAATAACATATTGGATGTTAACATAAGTTGTGTTCGTTTTTTTTCCAAATGAAGAGAACAAGAAGACACAACAAAAAAATTACAACAAATTAGTCAATAATGTATTATCCTTCATTATTTACAACTTCTTGCCAACGTTCTACAAGTTTTTTAATGCCTGTGCGATAAAAACCATCCGGTCTTGACTCAAGGAATTCGTCCAACCATGTCCGCAATTCGACGTCATTATTGAAGGAAACGCCGCGCTAATTGTTCGAAAGCGACCGGAAAAGGTGGAAACCAACGGCGCGAGGTCTGAAGAATATGGAGGGTGCGGCAGGACTTCCCAACCAAGCGTTTGAATGGCATTTTTTGTAATGTTGGCGATATGAAGGCGGGCGTTATCGTGTTGCAGAATAACGTCATATTGCATAGAACCTTTGCTTGTGGCCATGCGCAGCTCGATGACGCGCGCAAACCAGCAGAAATTGTCGAACGTTGATTTTTGTTGTTTTCAATCAAAACATGTGGAACCCAAGTGCCGAACTTCTGGAATTTTCCCATTGATTTAAGATGGTGGTATACAGTCATCTGACTACAATTCATCTGCTCACCCAATTTCTACGGTGGTTTGAAGGGAATGTTCATGAATAATATGGTTTAAGCGGTCCTCATCTAGTCCACTGGTCGTCAGGAACGCTCTATGTCTTTCAGGTCGAAATTACCGTCTTTGAAACGCAAAAACTATCAACGAGCTGTTCTTTCATTAAGAGCATCTTCATAGCACACTTCGCAAATATCGCGAGCAGCTTTGCCAGCTTTATTCCCTCGATTGAACGCGAACAGAAGGAGGTGTCGAAAATGCTCACTTTCGTCTACTTGACATTCTATTTTGAATGCTTGTAATCAAATAAAATAATACATGTAACGTAAAATCAAACACAATTTCTTGTAGAGCAGAAAATATTCCTTCGGATGACGTATAACCTTTACCATTTTGTTTTACTTTTGGTGTTAATTTTTTAAAATTTGGAATAAAAATGGACACAAACGTTAACACCTAATAAATTACCGTAATCAAACAATAAAAGTATAAAACACTGGAACAGCAGTATTCGACTCAAAACAACCAGAAAATTACGCATTCTACTAAGATAATGTAGTGAAGCAAAGATTTTGCGCCTCAACTCGAATATATGATTACGCTAACTCAGATTTTCATTAATATAGACACTCAGATTTTTGACATGTGCTGAATGCGGAATCACAGAATTATTGATTTTAATAGACGAAAAACATTGAAAAGTCTTCAATAAGGAACGTTGACTTCCAACGATAATTAACTGTGATTTTAGAGGATTCGCGAGCAGACCGATTTCTTTAGACTATCGCATTATGCAGCTGAGGTAATAATTCATAATAATAACAGCAGAATAAACAATAATTGTTACTAATTGAAGCTGGTGTACAATTGAAGATCGTTTGCGTGTATATGTATATGATCTCTGTAACTAGATATAGTGCTCCGTATCCATCTAGTTATGGAGTAAATGAAGATTGAAAATGTAATAGGTGACAGTATTCCACCCTGCGGAACGCCATCAGTCAACAGAATCTCACCGGATTCGAGAATTTCACTTGTTTTCTACGCCAATGCAAGTAGTTTTTGAACCATCTTAAGGCGTAAAGTGATACGTTTAGATGTTTTAAGTACTCAATGAACAAGTTAAAGTCAAATAAATTAAAATCATTACTAAGGTCTAACAGTGTGAGTAGCCCAAGCTGCCCAATGTCTATAGCCTGCCTGATATTATCAGTTTTCTTGAGAAGTGCTTTTTCATCATACTTAACACATCAGTCTTAAGTTCAGATTCATTTCGTATTCTGTCATACATTGTTACCCCATATATTCTTCTCAGTGTAAGCATTTCTACAATATTAGTCTATTTTCAGTCCTTTCTCACGTTCACGTTTCCCTCCCATTCATCAAACTTGGTACTATAATACTGTTGTGGACCTCATCATCTTAGTAAATTTTAACACTGTCCGATTCGAGTACATATGTTTTAGTGCTCCATTGACTGTTTTCTATCACTGCACGCCTTTCAATATCCCTCGTATCTCTTTCACGAAAAAGTCGAATGCCTCAACTTGCTCTTATCTTTCATTGTTCACCCATATATCGCATTCACTTTTATTTTCACACTTTTCTATCACAATGACTTTGGTTTTCACAACATTCATTCTCAGATCTTTCACCTTACATTTCGCATACAATTTACAAATCAGACTCATCAGTAAGTTATTCATTTTCATTCTCCGCTAGCACCACTATGTTATCAGCATAAAGCAATTAAGAATAATATATATTATGATTGGCAGTAGAAGGAAAGTAAAAATGAGGGAATCTAAGAATATAAACTATGAGAATACTATTGATGTCGTCAATTTTTAATATATAGAACTCATTTTTTTGGGAAAATCAAAATAAAACGCTATGATAGTCATACGCCGTTTTGTTTTGTAATTATTAAGTGACAGCTGTTTCTCCGTACAATGGCAGCTATTTTGCCATACAATGACAGATGTTTGAGAAGATCATTGTATGAAAGATATTTCGTCATACAAGGTTATAGAATTTGAGAAGGCAATCGTATGGCAAAACAGCTGTCACTAATTAAATAAAAACAATAAAGACCTATACAATCGTAAAATTTTGATATTGCTTAAAAAACGAAGAGATTTTCTTTTGAGGTAAAATAAAACGCTGATTTAAGAAAAAAATAAAAAATCACATCGCCAAAAAAAAAAACATTGTTTGATAGTTTACTACCTGCACGAATATTTAGATAAAAGGTAACCAAATAATTCATTTATTTCTTTCCTGTTTATCGGCAGAAGCTTTCTTACAAACGTTTTTACTAAAATAAATACTTGATACATTTACAGACAGATGCCCCAGCTGTTGAGTGGTCCAATCAATCCTGCTTACGAGATATTTCGATACATTTACAGACATATGTCCCAGCTGTTGAGTGGCCCAGTCAATCCTGCTTACGGGATATTTCGATACATTTACAGACATATGTCCCAGCTGTTGAGTGGCCCAGTCAATCCTGCTTACGGGATATTTCGATACATTTACAGACAGATTTCCCAGTTGTTGAGTGGTCCAATCAATCCTGCTTACGGGATGTTTCGATTGGGTAAATTATTACTACCAAAATGTCGAATAGCAAATATAATCTAGCCAGCATATAAATAGGAATTTCTTATTACGAACATTTCATCGTCTGGCAACACCGGGGTAGACTACAAATGGTTTTATATTCCAAATGAAGACATTTAAAATAGTAAAGAGAATAATTGATAACGATCAAAAATAAATTTTTTAAAAATTCAACAATCTATGACAGAATACAGAATAAATTAGTAGACGAGAATGTGAACTTAAGGCAATTAAGCAATATAAAATAGTTGTAATTTATTTTTATCAAACACTGTTTATTCCACTTTTTTGTAACGGTATAACCCTACCGGTTTCAAGGCTTTCACCTTTTCTTCAGGGGAGCACAAACAAGACTTCGTGCTCTCCTGAAGATGAGGTGAAAGCCTTGAAACCGGTAGGGTTATACCGTTACAAAAAAGTGGAATAAATAGTGTTTGATAAAAATAAATTATAATGTCTTTAAACCTTCAAAACGTTAATGCCTTAACTATAAATAACATAATATAAAGTAGATCAATTGGGGATGGTTTGGGAATGTAAAATGTATGAGTGAAAAAAATGTAACGAAATAAATATAGAATGCAAACGTGAGTAGAAGGTGTGGTAGAGGAACACTTAAAATATTATGGTTGGATTAAGGGAATGATATTTGAAAAAAAAATTAAATATAAAATGTCCAAGTAATCGTAGGAGTTGTAGGGATGTAGATACAAAATACGTGTTTTGCAATAGGAAAGTAAGACGTTCCGTCTTTTTTTGCCTACTCGAATAAGGAAACAGCTAGATGGTATGTACATATATAATTGCTAACGATAATTTTCTGATAAACTTTAATTTTTTCAATCTTTCCGAAGGAAAAATAGTCTTAGAGCTTCTGATCATATGTATGGTTGTCATTTCTTCTTTAATTTAAGTCGCCTTCGTGCTTAACTTCGAACATGATATATCAAAGACTTGTTCATCGTTCTCCATTCTTTAATTTAAGTCGCCTCCGTGCTAAACTTCGAACATGATATATCAAAGACTTATTCATCGTTCTCCATTATTTAATTTAAGTCGCCTTCGTGCTAAACTTCGAACATGATATATCAAAGACCTACAGTATGCCGACGAGTTTTCTCTGACAAGCAAATTAAGATAAACGTTAAGTGAATTAAGTCAAACGACAAGCAAAGTACAATAAGTGAAACGTCAATCAAATTAAGTTAAATAACAAGCAAATAAAGTCAAATGAGTAGCAAATTAAGTCAAACGACAAGTAAATTAAGTTTAAAAGACATTCCAACAAATAGTTGTCACCCTCTGAGGTATTCGGAAAAGGTGATTTTGGCAATACAGCTCAGTTTTGTACACTAACCGTAACGGCTAGACAGTATATGAGCGGAAGGGATCCAAGCCATGATGGAAAACGGAAATAAACTAAATAACATTAAGATCGCCGAGTCTCTTGTGATAAGAGTTGCTTTTCCGCAGCATGTGACCTTACCACAGGACGCATAATGCAGATTTTAAATTGTTTTCCGCATAAATCTTGTGAACATCAAAGACAAGGTTGGAGATTTTTATCTCAGAATGTGTTATTTTTGAAAATACATAAATTTTCAATTGTATTCTGAACAATTATTGTTGTTATTGATAATGGAAGCTATTTTTTTTCAATTATCTGATTCAAGAATGAGGGTTTGACTGGGGACTTGCATACTTATGTGTTATTTGAATTATTTTACTGCGTGATATAGAAGTTGTTACAAAATATTATCACTCAATTGCTTCTAGCGTCAACCATTTAGCCAATTAAAACGATGCTTCTCAAAAATATTAAAAATGCTACTCGCATTCCACGTAGCGCCAACTTAGGATTTCTCGATTCCCAGACATATTCATTAATTCCCAAAACAGACATTAATTTATTGAAAATAATATTTTCAATAAATATTATTATATACGCCACTTAAATATCCTATACAAATCATAGCACCAAACAAATTTAAAATTGAACCCCTAAATAAGCCTTGTAGGTAGGCATAACTGAGCCACTTCACAGGACATCATGAGTATAAATGTTCCTGTTGTCATTATATTATTCTTAGACTTTAAATAATTTTTATTCTTATTATTTGATGTAATTGGGTCTAAAATAAAATAATTTTAAAATAAATCACTTAAGAAAAGATAACATACTAACACAATTTATAGAAATAAAAATCCAATTAATCACGAGTATTCGCTAAATCAATATATATTAAAACGTGTAGCTTCTATAAGGGACTTAGGAATTATATTTGATGAAAAACTCTCATTTATAGAACATGTGAACAAAATCACTCGGGAGAGTTCAAAAATCTTGGGATTTGTACTAAGAACTGCCCAACATTTCTCGGATTTACGAACATTAAAACTGCTATACTGCTCTTTAGTACGTAGTCGCCTTGACTACAACTCATCAATATGGTCTCCTCATTACGCCGCCCATGCACTAACTTTAGAACGTGTACAAAACAAATTTCTAAGATTCATAAACTTTAAACTTGGAATACCGCATGAAGAAAGAAATTATCCCAACTTATTAAATGCAGTGAAACTCTTGAAGCTGTGTGACAGAAGAATAACAGTCGATATAGTACTGCTATACAAAATCATTCACTCAGTGATTGATGCACCTCACTTACTCGCAAGTATTTCATTTCGTATCCCCACTAGATCCACAAGACAGCTCAATCCCTTTTATACCGAAAATTGTTATACTAACTATAAAATCAACTCCTCTATAATTCGTATGCAAAGACTTGGAAACGAGTTTTGCAACAATTTAGATATTTTTAATATAAGTATATATAGTATTCTCCAGAATATTACAACAATATTTAGAAATAGCTACTAACTTTGTGCTCTCCTTTATTAATATAAATAACGTAATACAAACCAAATATTATGGACAATATTTTGCCTCTGGAGTTGAGTAACCCTGCATCAACATATGTGAACCTTTTAATTCTGCAAAGCAACTTGCATCTCGTTCCACTAATGAGGCCATGTGTTTTCTATATCTCAATATATATCCATAAAATTCCCCCAAAATTATCAAAGGTTATTAAATAATTTTAAAACGATGACTTTAATTTATTCTACTGCTTTTTGTATCTTCATGTTAGTTTAAGATAGAGTTGTATTATTTGTCAATAATTTTAAGTACTTGTATAACCTGTCACATGTTCATTTGTATATAAAGACACTGTTGTGTCGTTAATAAAATAAATAAATAAGTAAATAAATTTAGAACACACAAACGACGTATGAAATCATCAATGTATAGTACAACTAAGGTTAGTCAAAAAGTTTTGAAAGCGGAAATGAAAATACATTTTTTTTGGGGGGAAATCACTTTTATTGGTCAGTATAGTCTCCCATAAGATCAATACACTTGGTCCAACGATCTTCCAACTTTGTTGTCCCATCACGGAAGTGACTTTCTGGAAGGCCTGCAAAATACTCCTCTACGACGGCTATAACCTCTTCGTTTGATGAAAAATGCTTTCCACGAAGGAATTTTTTGAGGTGTGAGAACAGCCAGAAGTCAGAGGGAGCTAAATCTGGCAAATAGGGTGGATGCTGCAACAATTCGTACCCCAATTCACTGATTTTCGCGATGGTTTTTTGAGCTGTGTGAGCAGGTGCATTGTCTTGATGAAAAATGATTTTTTTCTTCTGCAAACCGGGTCTTTTTTCACAATTTTTTTCATCCAACTGGTCCAAAAGGTCACAATAATAATCAAAGTTGATTGTCTTACCAGTTTGGAGATAATCTATCAATAAAATTCCTTTTGCATCCCAAAAAACTGACGCTAACACCTTCTTGGCCGATTTCTGGACACGAACTCGCTTCGGAGCCAAAGTGCCTGGTTCACACCACTCATTAGCCTCTTGTTTTGATTCAAGATCATGGTGGTAGACCCAAGTCTCATCCATAGTGATGAATCGACGCAGAAAATCCTTTTTATCCTTTCGAAATTGCTCCAAATGTTGCTCAGAAAGTCGCATTCGAACGTGTTTTTGTTGCATTGTTAGCAAATGCGGCACCCATTGTGCACACAGTTTTTCGAAACCCAAAACTTCAGCCAAAATATGCCATGTTGTTCCATGTGAGATGCCTATGGTGTCAGCTATCACATCCACAGTCGATCGATGATCTTCCAAAACCATATCCTGTATTTTCGCTATGATTTCTGGTGTTGATGCACTTTTTGGACGTCCTGAGCGTGGATCGTCTTCAGCGCTTGTACGGCCACGCTTAAACTCCAAAACCCATCGGTGAACGGTTGGAAATGAAAGAGAAGACTCCTTTAATACTTTCACCATCTTTGCATGGATCTCAGTAGCCGATAAACCTTCCAAAACAAAGAATTTAATCACTGCACGATATTCGGATTTTTCCATTGTTAAAAAATACACTGACACGTCAACTTCAAATGGCTTGTAAACAAAGAATGAATTGACAGATCGAAATGAAATTTTGAGTACGTTCTTATGAAAGATGAAATATTAAAATGGCGTAGAAATTTTGGTTTTTCTACTGCTCCATAGAGGTCGCTTTCAAAACTTTTTGACTAACCTATTACATTAAAAGAAAAAATAGTCAAATAAAATGAACGAAAACACATAATTAACTAAATCATAGAAAAAAAAAACAATTAAGATAAAATATAAATGTTAAAATCAGTCTCCCAGTCAAGACCTAAGATTGAGGAAATAGAGGACTCTTCTGAACTCAACATGGACATTAAAAATATCTACCCAACCAGACATGCTGTTACCCAATTGTTACATTCTCACAATATATGGATTTCAATGCGTTACTACAACTATTGTTAACAAATTACTACTGACACATTTTAATTATAAAAGATGTTTTGATACTCGTACAATATATTTTTTGATAACTGTTTGTTTTTTTTTAAATTGTTCTCTGAAAATGTTTGGAAAATTTAGCACAAATTATTTTATATTATTTAAAAAATCAGAGCTACATTGCCATGACCCTGGTTTAAATATCAAACTCCTCAGACCGGGCGTCCATTATAATGGACACAAAGTTCATATTTATTTATTTAACACTTTTATTGCAAATACAATCTGGCGGGCTTATTGCCAGGCGGCAATCTCTTCCAACCAACCAGACAAAAGTAAATGAAGCAAGTTACGTGGTCGCATAAATCATTCAAATGACTATACATCCCCACGAAATCCATAAACATATACGTGAGAACATGCCCACGAACCCCACGAAGACGGACAGCCACCCGAACATTATTTTTCATATAAAGTGAGATATCATCAATCAAAAGGAAAGGAAGGGATGGTGGAGGGGAAAGGAAAAGAAAAATCAGGAATGAAACACGTTATTTTACTGACTAGAAATTAAGAGGTTTTTCAGTCACTTCTTAAAGCATGCCAAGGACGGAGCGCATATGCCTTTTGTAAAAACTACCTTGTGGTATACTTCTGTTTTCTGATAACAAATGAAGTGTAGGATATTGTATAATCGACGTTGAATGTTTTGGGTGACCTCTATTTAAACTAATACGACAAAATGTTTCATTTAGTGAATAATACACTCAAAAGCAAGAATATTTTTTGAAACCTTCGAATGAATTCAGGTCTGAAGAGGTTAATTCAGTTTCATATTCACCCGAATTGAGGGCACTAGAATATTTTGTTGGAAGGATCGGAGTGCGAGTATGTCAATACAACCCACACCTTTCAGCAGCTTAAAGTTAACATTAGGAAATATTATTTATTTAGGTGTTGAGTCAGACATGTTAAGACCTGTTACGGTTAATACCGTAGAAAGTGCATGTTAAGGAAGCGGTAAATCAGGATATTTTTTTATTATCCACAACAATCTCCTAATTGCTTTAAAGTTGTATGCTGGTATCTTGAAACAGTGTGTTGTGTGGACGATTTTGAATGTTCGTTCCGTTTGTACTAAGCACGTGTCAAGAATGATGCCCAGTTTGGTGCAGTGTGGGCTTTGGTCGGTCCCGTATTGATATAGTTTAATTTCTGCATTTTGTAAGAGTGACGTGTGTACTCACTTGCCTGCTTGTGTTTTAATTTTTTTTTTGTTATTAGTATTTGCATTTTCAATAGAATTTTTTACATTAAATGTTTTTTTTTTTAATTTTCTGTCTTTTATCATTTACGAAACACTCACTGCTTGTTTTTTAAATTGTTGTTAGAAGGTACAGTGTACAATTTGCACTATTAACCTATGGGTTAAGTAACTTTTAAATTGCATTCACCGACTCAAAATTGGATCAGTTGGCATTTCGAAATATTGTAAAAATAAAAATATATTCACTTTGTGTATTTTATTAAAAATAATCTAATATTTATTAAAAAATAAATTTTGAAGTTACTTATGGACCAGCCTATTGCTTTTTTAAATAAACTGTTTTGCAAGAGAGGGAGTTTTACTCGAAACTTAAACGTAGTCATTTGGTCTATATAATACTATGCCACAGATGAGTTTCGAGAGTTGAAATGTAATATTATAATCGTCAGCATATTTCGTATTTCCTCAGGTTTTTCTATCAACAATGATCGCATCGTTTATTCCACGAACACGTCAATTGATATACATTTTTTCTAACTAATTTTAAGCTACAGGTATAAATGATGAATGCAACGATTCTCAATCGGTTTGTTTATAATTTAAAAAAAAATAAGCATAAACACGATTTTCCTACCATTGTAATTACGAGTATATGTTATGCGTAGTTCCAAGAAATTGCATAAACATTCCAAGTCATCAAATAGTGCAAAGTTTAACAAATATGCATTTTTTCAAATAAATTATCATGTTATGTAATAGGAAGACCAATTAAAGTATTCGTAGACCAATGAACGATATTCTGAAAGAAGGAAACGTTGAAAGTCAGAGTAATTGTTGCTGTATGAGAAGGTGTATGAATTTGGAAGAGGCTAAGGATGTGTTTCGAGAAAGGAAAGTCTGGCGCTTTGTTTTCCTACCCTGACAAGGAAATGATGGGATGGTACGAATATTTGCTATGCAAAAAAAATAAGTCTATTTATCTAAGTGATAGAACGTCAATGCTAATATTTGTCACGATTTTTTTATAATAGGAAGGTGTGTTTGACGAGGTGTATGGACGTGGCAGACTAATAAAATGGAGATCTGTTTCTATCACAATAGGAACATACCGTGATTTTTTTATGATGTATAAAATATGTATAAAAATATCCGAAATAAATAAATTCAACTTATATTTTAATTGTTGTTTTGAAGAAACTATTTGAAGAAACGTTACATCAGTAAGTTATGTTACGCTTTCTTATAAAAAAAACACATTCATTTTTAAGGTAATCCAGCCACTGAAGTATGCCATGTGATATTTTATGATAGAAAATTACATAGTTGTTTTTTGTATTACACTGTCGTTGTATACTTAACAGCCAGTCGAGTTTATTGTCCTGCGGTCATTTCTTTCAACCAACAATAAAATTTTTAAACAGTTAAGTTCAATCCCACCACCATTCACGCTGTTATGGGGGACAAAATAAATACTCATCCGACGCTATCTAAACTAGATCTAAGTCTTCTTTATTTTTTTTATGAACGTGAAGAAGGAACTGGCCAAAGGACTCCTTCTCCAGTGGCGACACACCTACTATAAGTGTCGTCGTTGGTATCGTACGCGCTTAATCGATGTACTCTTGATTTAAGTTTATGTGCGTCAACCTAGTAAAGGGTCTCTCATATTGAGCAGTTTTATTAATTTAATTTTTTTAAATTGTTGAATAAAACACACAATTTGCTTTGATTTCAAAAAACTTTTTATTGGTCATTGAAGTATAATGCATGAAATTTAAACACAAAAAACAATATCCGCCAAATGTTCTTCTCTTGCCGCTCCACAGATTTCCACTCTTTTGTCAAAATTTTCGATGACATTTTGGCATATGCGGTTCTAGCTCACCAATAACGCGAATAATTTCGTTTTTCAGCTCAGGAATTGATCGGGGGTCATTCTTATAGACCTGACTTTTCACGTGATCCCAGAGAAAATAGTCCAACGGTGTCATATCACACGATATTGGTGGTCAATTAACATCACCGTTTCCGGAGATTACAATACATAGAATAATTTAACAATTGGAACGCGTTGTTGTATTGTATACGACTCAATTTTTTGTAAATTCTCAAATGTCACAAGACCCAGGCAAGTTCACGGCGCTATTTGTGTTTTATGAATTAAAAAAACCGCTCAATTTGAAAGACCCTTTGTGTAACAATTCTATTTAAAACTGTTAGACACTGGTGATCCTTTGGCTGATTTGAAATATATAAAAAGAAATATATTTTTATTATTTTTCTCCCCCCCCCCCACACTAAATTGTTTTCTTTTTGTTGCACCAATGTTTTATATTTCTTACTATCATGTGCAATTTCTTTATTGGTTTACTGCAAACTAATATACAATACTTATTCATTGTATTGTACTGTCGTTCCTGAAGTTCCTGAAAATTAAAAAAAAAAAAAACAATCCGCAAGTAAAAACCAGACTCAACCCATTTAAAAAAAATCTTAGTACCAAGTGAATCGAATTCGTAGCCCCGAGATTGGAAGACAGGTGTTTTACTAACCAGGCAACTGAGGTCGTTTTAATGGGATTGTTTACATGGATTGTTTTAATGCATAAGAATTGCGTGAAATGAAAGAAAAAGTAAAATATATTTGATTTTTTAAATAGTGGAAAGTCAGTTTTCAATGACGAATAATAAAAAAAAGGGCACACATTTTGAGAAACGTTGATAAAAAAACCGCAAAATGACTAAGTCAAGATCTAATTTTTCTCTCCTTGAAGATGATTAAATGTTTGTTGCAGAGCAAAAACTGGTTAGGCAATCGCACGTCATTCTCCAGTGTCCGTACAGTGTCGGTATTGTGGAGGTGGTATCTCAATCTGCTGTTATTTAATTTAATTTCAATATCTCACCATACTATAAACAGTGCCGAGACTCTTGCGACAGAAAATTTACATAAATATAATAATATTTTATTTACGTGTCTCAATGAAGATAATTTAAATATTCATACAAAATATGAAATATGGGCAAAGTTCGAATATATCAAAATAACAAAATTACGATTCTCAAAAGCGAAGTCGCATGAATATCGATTTAAAAAAAAAACAAAATGATAAAATTCCAAAATAATTCATACTACAAGGGATTCAATTATTTTAATGAAATCTCAATAAATTGCCGAAAGCAAAATTAAGGTTCTCAACAGCGAAACAGTATCAGCGTCGGCATTCAAAAACTTTAATTATAAAAAGTCAAAATAATGAATACTTAAGTTTCTAAAAAATTTAATGAAATGCTTAAAAGTAGTAGAAATCTTATTTGCAAGGAACTCGAAAATCCTCGGAAATAAGATCTAGGACGTTTCTACGCCACCAGACGTTTCAGAATCGCCATTTTAGTGCAAGGAAGTTTCTGTACCGGAGTATCAGCATTAGGACGTTTCTGCGTAAGATGACTATGCATAACGGTTCTGTGCGAGAATATGTATTAATTACTTAAATAGCTAATTCTCAAAATAGTCGACAGCATATCAGATACATGCATACTCGTACACACAAAATACAGAAAATTAAATATCAAATTGCCGAATTCACTTGAAAATATTTCACTACGAGTACGTCAATTTTTTTCGAAAGAATTAGAATAATGTCAAATTTAACTAAAAAAATTTGAAATTTCAAACATTTCATTATTTTTCAAATTTACCAATACTCTGGTCAGAAACGTCCCTGTGCTGAAACGACGCCACAGAAACATCCCATTCCGTTAAAATATGTCGAACAACTAGTTAATGTTGTTAAAAGTTAATGGTTGATAAGTTTTCGAAGTAAATAACAAGAATCTAGTACTGTGGGTTGACATACCCGTAGACTCCAATTAAAAGTTTAACTATAACTTTAATTTAGATGCATACCAGAGTCCATATATAGATTGAGATATTTACAGAGTCCATATATAGATTGAGATTTTTACAATTCACATCCTTCGTCTATCCTTAAAGAAGGGGATTGAAAATAATTACTGAGTGTTTATAATATAAACATTCTTAGTAGTCTCGGTGTAAGAGGCATGTATAGCTGATACACCTTAGGAGACGAAATTGAGATGGTTTGGACATGTAAAAAAAACCTTAAGAATACATAAAAAAATGCAGCATTAAATCTCAACGTCCCTAGTCATAGATTATACATCTACAGTTTGAGCTCCTCATCAGCTCAAATATTAGGTCCTTACATATGAAATTGGCGTTTTGTTTGGGAGGAACATAAAGTTGATTTTTTTTTAATATAATATATTTATTTAATCAAAGTATGTACCATTGCTATCTATGCACTTTTGCCATCTCATAGGTAGTTCATCGATCCCTTTACTAAAAAAACCATTCAGACGGGAATCAATAAAATCTTTGAAGTCGGTTTGGACTGCCCCATCGGAGTTGAATTTTTTCCCTTGCAAGAAGTTATCCAAATTTCGAAAAAAATAGTAATCTGTTGGGGCAAGGTCCGGAGAGTACGGTGGATGTCTTAGACATTCCAATTGAAGCTCTTCTAATTTGGTAGCCGTCTGTTGTGCAGTGTGTGGTCTAGCGTTCGGGCATGTTCTGCAGGTCGAAATTTCCAGAACGAAAACGTTGGAACCAAAAACGCACTGTGTTTTCTTTTGCGGCACCGTCGCCATACGCATCATTAATCCTTCGAGCCGTTTCTGCAGCACTGGTGCCACGGTGGAACTCGTACTGGTAAATAACGCGATATTTCAAGTTTTCCATTTTGTAAACTGAGTGACGCAAAGAAAAAAAACAATTGAGGAAAAAACAAATGAATTATAATTTTCGAAACACAAATACTTGAGTAAATAGCTGTATAAATTTGAATTTGGAATTCCTAACCAAAGAGAAGATATTTGAGATCAAAGTTGCCAGTACGGCAAAACGCCAATTTCATATGTAAGGACCTAATATAAAAGCAATATAGAACAAATACAAAAAAATCCTCAGATATCCATGGTACAGAACAAAGGGCGATTCCCCGAAATATGCACACCATGTCGAACTTCTCACAGTGTGTAACTATAGAAACCTCGAAACAAGAAAGTAAGAATCTATTGCGATATTCCTACTAAAGGTTTTTCAAGGTTGTTTTAACTGTCCCGCGATTCTAAAAGCACTAAGTTTATATGTGCCTAATAAATATAGGTGTGCAAGGAATCACCATCTGTTCTACATACCAACTTATAGAACGAATATCATGGCTAAACACTCAGTCACGCGTGGTAAAGAGATAATGAACCAACTGAATGACATTGTGGACATATTCTCGACACCGCCTAGCAGTATGAGAAGAATCTTGGCTGATATTCTTCCTAACGAATAAGCTAACTTTAGAAGCAGACCCTATATGTGTAAGCTGTGCAAAATGGATAAAAAAATTCAAAGATACATCTAAACGTCAATGGGTGAAAGTGAACGATATGAGATCCTGTGGAATTCGCGAACAAAACATCCAGGATAAAGCGAAGTGGAGGACGAAGATAAGAAAAGTAAATCATCTAATAAAATGTGATTGCTAAGAAGAAGAAAAAGAGTGGTTTTAACTTGAGGCATCGTTAATATATTTCTGGATGATTGAAAATGATTGACACAAGGCAATAAGTCTACCAGGTTGTACTGTATACGAAAATATAAGACAATAGTTTAACAATGCCACGTTCAGTAAAAAATAATAAAGAAGCATTATTTACCTCAAAATATTCCTCATTCTTAACTCTCATACAATTTACACCCTAATTCTAATTTTCTTTGAGATTTATCGTTTATTTTATTTTTTGTTAGTTTTTTTTAAAATATTGTACTACACTAAGTTAACGACACGGTCATCAATACCGATAATACTTTTGAAACAAAGCTGGTTGATAGGAAACATATGTTTTGAAGCAAATAATCCACCAGATGTACCTATATTTGCATGAAAGTGTTATAATAAAATAAACCTAAAAATAAATGTGTCGCAAAGAGATATTTTGCCGTTGTAGAAATTTGTTAAGTTATTTTTCAGTAACGTTTGGATAGCATGTAATCAAAATAGTTTAAATTTAATATTAAGAAATACGTTATCTAAATAGAAGTTGATTGTGAAATTTGATAGCGATATTATTTACTGGGTCAATTTCACTATGGAATATTTACTCGCTCTAGACTAAATTTTGGCATCGGAGTTTGAGTCAGTAGAAATAATATTGACTTTATCAACGTCTGAATTTGATGTTCGAATTAAAGTTTGTCAACTTTCAATGCAAGCTAATTTATACGCCGCGTCTATTAATTTGAATTTTAGTGGCATCATTTTATTTGGATTAAAATAAAAGTTTCAATCCGTACTAAATTCTTCTTAATAATATCAATAAAAATACAATTTATATAGCGCCGTTTACAGAGCAGACTCTCCTTAAGAGCGTTCTAGGCTGGAATTCAAAACCTCTTATTATTGACGGATTAAAAAAATATAAAAAAATAACTAAAAGTTGAGTGTAAGGATATGAAGGTAATACCTGCAACCATTAATTAGATTAGGAACTTCCCCGTATTTGCATATGTTTTAAAAAACACCTTTGGTAAGAAAAAAACAGAAAACTTGCCATGGGAAGACGAACTACAAAGAAACCTTTGTAGATCATTTGATATGAATAGTGACACATTCGGTTTTAAAAAACGTGAACAAATTAACTGACACAAATTTTCAATCGGTCAAGTTTTATCGTCAAGAACTAACTTACGAGGTACGAGATTACATTTTGTATCTATCGTTTCAATATACTGTCCGGAAAGCATTTTCGTATTTTTTGAACACATGTCGTTACTACAAAATTTTCATTGATAACTTAATTTCAAACGTGTTGAATGTATATTATTATGTAAGGTAATAATTTTTAAGCGTATTTTTCGGTCACTTCTTCTTCTTCCCAGTGTCATGTCAGGTCTCCCAACGTCAAATATCACTTGAGAGTAGACATCTTTGTCCCCGGCAGCCCGAAAAAGATCATCAACGCTCCTCATACCAGTCCAATCACATATTATATATTGCGGAGCCAGGATATTTGCCTCCTGCCAACACCTCTTCGGCACTCTATTTTGCCTTGGATGATCAGGTGCAGTAGTTTGTACTTTTCTCCTCTAACATAAGTACATCATCGGTCACTGTTTACCCCAATTGTAATCATTTTGAAGGTGGAACAAAATAGTTTGTTTTTTCTGTACTTGATGATTTTTTTTCTACCGGAAAAGTAAAAATGCGACACAGATAATAAAAATATATGTACAGTGTATGACGATGATGCAGTAAGCGATAGTGTGTCAAACGTGTTTAAAACCTGTAATTGTGATACAACATATGAAGATGGTTTGATGGTTCGATGGATACCACTCTGTAAGGGCAATTACCAATGATGATGATCAAATCAAGGCTTTGATCGATAATACCAGGGTTTTACGACACAAAATATTGATGAGATACTGAAAATATGGAAAACCACCGTCCACGAACATTTGGTGCAATTGAGCATTTGAATAAGTCCTGATATATAAAATTACAACCAATAATATAAGTGTATACTGAGAAAATCAATATAGTGTGATGGTAAGACAATCTAATTAAAAATAACATTTTTTTAACACTGAAGTAGAAATATTACACACGAAAATAGTTTTATGACAGAAATAGAGGTGCATGGCCGCGCGGTAATGCATTGGACCGTGTGGATTCAATCGCCGCGTTGTGTTACTCCCCTCGAATGACAAATGCATTTTTATTCTCCACCTAGTCTTTGGGGGTATAAGGATACATGTGACTTCAGTCATACCAATTCTTAAAAAAAAAAAAAAGGAAAAACATGCCGGTGTACTACGACCGTCTCACTTCGAAGTGCCATTTAGACCAATATAGCGGAGTGACTGGTGAGTTTGCTGGTGTGCAATGACTCACTCGCTTAAAGATGAGAAAGAAACATAAACCTTCTCGGCACAGCTTCGCTTTCTAACTGAATTTATGTTGGAATGGCGAGGAATCCACGACCACGAGCAAACGACGATGTTAATTATATTCAATTTTTTTTTAGTCATAACTGCTCTATATGTTTCTTTAATTATTTTAAGGGTTGTTTTGTGAAAACTACCTGTCTTAGGATAGGTATATGCTTAATAAGGCAGGGGAGTGTTTTTTATATTGCATTGTAAAAATTAAAAAGTATAAATAATAATAAGTGCCAAGATAGAAAAAAGTGGAGATCTTGTTATCTCTGCCTACCCCAACAGTAAAATAGCATTGATTATGATGATAGCACATCAATCATGATAATATGTCAAAAATATCTCTTTCAAATCTCGCGAGAAAAAAATCAAATGACAAGTAGTCACACGACATGCCACTCCACTTTGTGATGATGGAAGAATAGCCGTCAATCTGTCAGCACAGAGCGTTGGTGGTGTGGATGGAAGTGGTGATATTTCAATCAAGGGAGAACGTATTGTTGGGATCTATAGTAGATCAATGAGGTGTCAATCTGTCTGTGCTGTCAGATAAAATGATAAAGAAGAATAATATTCATTTTAAATACGCTAGCGTTTTTGGAAGTATTTATTTTTTATCTTATAAACATATACATTCATAGCACGACATTTCCCTGTTGAGGAAGGCAGAGAGGCTAGAGCGCCAAACTTTCATATCACGACATACTTCGTTCACCTCCTCTACAAACATACATATTTTCATACACCTCTGTATGTTCTTCTTACTCCTTAACAGTGATAATAAAATCCACAGCATGGCCGCGCGGTAAACGCACTGGACTTTCGTGCGGAAGGTCACTGGCCCGAATTCCGCACTGTGCTACTCCCCCTCAAATGACACAGGCATTTTTTCCACCTAGTATTAGGGGGTAAAAAGAGGAAAGCGAAGTTGGGCCGTGGAGTTTTTTTAAAATGACTGAGCCGTTGCACATCAGCAAACTCACCGCCACACCGCTGTACTGGATCTAACGGTACACCGAAGTGAGACGATCAGAACACACTGGCATGTTATTTTTTTTTTTAAAGAATATATATGACCGAAGACATAGGTATCCTTATACCCCAGAATAATAGGCGGGAAAAAATGCCTGCGTCATTCGAGGGAGTAGCATAGCGCGGGGATCGAACCCACGACCTTCCGCATGGAAATCCAGTGTGTTTCAGCCATGCACCTCAAATTTAGCAATAAGCTGTTATCATGAGATGTAAACGATTCTGAAGTACTTGATCCTGCAAAGGACGTTAAATCTGAAAATACGAAGGAAAATTCCAAGAAAATTTTAGCACACTGATGTGGTCGATACTCAATTAAAAAACATCATTACGACCTGGCCTAGTTGGTAAAACCCTTGCCAATCACGGGTATTTCAGGTAGCAATACTCGTAGACGGCGAACAAGTTTTTTTTTTACTATTTCATGTGCGATACTGTTACCAACACATGTAATAACGAACCGTGAGTTTCGTGCCAACTTCAATGGACTTAAATGCAAAGGCTCGATAACTGGGGCTCAATGCAATATTGCATCTCGGCCACACTCTGTACGTTTGAATCACTAACTCGGATAATATCTTGTAGGGTACCATACGAATGACGCAGTCTCAAAGGGGACACTCGTTAAGTCCAAACTTGCGCACTTTTTAGGCACAACTAAACTGAAAGCATTGGGTTCAGATGATGTAGCAATATTTTGATACAATCAAATTTTAAACCCTTCATTTCATCGTGTAGCATATTTGCTACAAACCGAAAAATCTACTAATATTTGTATGGAATATTTCAATTTCATACATCTTATTTATTTATTTAACACTTTTATTGCAAATACAATCTGGCGGGCTTATTGCCAGGCGGCAATCTCTTCCAACCAACCAGACAAAAGTAAATGAAGCAAGTTACGTGGTCGCATAGATCATTCAAATGACTATCCATCCCCACGAAATCCATAAACATATACGTGAGCACATGCCCACGAACCCCACAAAGACGGACAATCACCCGAACATTATTTTTTATATAAAGTGAGATATCATCAATCAAAAGGAAAGGAAGGGATGGTGGAGAGGAAAGGAAAAGAAAAATCAGGAATGAAACACGTTATTTTACTGACTAGAAATATTTTTTTTTTCAGTCACTTCTTAAATCATGCCAAGGACGGAGCGAGTCTTATATTGGTTTGTAACTGATTCCAGAGTCTCACTGCATCGACAGTAAAGGATGACGTAAAGAAAGAGGAGCGGTGAACTGGAAAGGTCAATAAACAATCTCTGTTTGAGCTAAGCTCTAATCCATGATTGGAAATACGCTGAAAATTTTCGGCGAGATAAGAGGGGGTGGCGGGACAGTTAAGGATATTATATATTAGATACAGTATGTCTATTTCTAACATTAAACTAGTTCAATGACTTCTGGTATGAAGTTATATGATCGTACTTAAGTAGGTTGAAAATTAGTCTTAGACACACATTTTTAAGACGCTGTAATTTTTCTAGCTGTTCCTCTGTAACATCCAACTATGTTGTATTAAATACGCTACATTCCCATCTACCTATTAAGTTAGACAAGCCGTCGATAGTGGCTTGTCTAACTTAATAGGTAGATGGGAATTTCCATTTTACTTGGACATTTGGTTGAAAATCTCCATTTTACTTGGACATTTGGTTGATAATTGACGCGCTTCGCTTACTGTCAGTTTCTTAGACATATTTTGAATTGAAAACAGCCGTTCTTTTCAAATAAAAAAATATAACTTCATTGCCAGGTGAGTGTTTTATCATGGTCAATAATTGATTTTATGTAATAATAAAAAAATATTATGAAGTATTATCAAATTTAGCCGTGTTGCAAATTTGGGTTATACCGTTACATAAAGTGGAATAAACAGTGTTTGATGAAACAAATTACAAAATCTATCTAGTGTTTGTTACTTCACTGTTCTTTATCGTTCCTCTAGTTCCAAATAGAATAACCCGCGTTAAAGTGAATTCGTGTAAAAGGAGTGATTACTGTATTCTCAAATGACCTTAAATAAACTTTCTATTAGTAATAATGTCGGAAGCCGCGCGCGGGCGGATCTGATAGCAATCATGGGGAAACCTGCGGCCTATCCGCGAATGAGTAATTCTCAATGACCTTGGTACACTTTCTCGCCTTTAATTGAGCGGAGACGCTAGATAAGGCGTAGGAATATTGATATTGTATATTTAATCTTAGGGTAAATTATATAGAAAATCTGTACGTGCGAGTTAAAACGTCCTTCATTCATATTATAGGGTGTAATATGAACTATTGTATTTATGATGGCTTTGGCGTGTAGAACGAATGAATGAAAAAAGACTAACGAAATAAGTATACAGTGTAAATGTGAGAGGATGGCGGGGTAAAATTTAACCAAGGAAAGTATTGTTGGATCAAGTATACATTTTGAAAGAAGAAAATGTAAAAAATCTGAGAAATCGTCGGAGATTTATGAGAACGTGTATGGCTGTAGAACAGGCGAATGATGATTGTTTGAAATAGGAAAGTCTGTCACTCCATCTTCTCTGTCTATTTCAACAGGGAAACGGTGTGATGATATCTTTGTATGTATATACTTAATATCGTATGGATATTTTTAAAATGTCGGGTATTCAACGCATGTGTAACCATAAATAAATAACAGTTCTGTGATGAGGTTTATAGTCTCCCCGTTATAAATAAAACCAGAATGAGTCTATTCTGGTAAGTTCATTTTCAATTTGAGTTGAAATAGGAAAGTCTGGTGCCCTCTCCTTTCTTAGTATCCTGATAGGGAGACAACATGATGGTTTGTACATATAACCTATTCATTATCCACTGCATACATACATGCAATTACACTATTTCCTTGTCGGGGTAGGGCATAGAGAACAGATCACAAAACTTACCTATCTCGACATACATCCTTCGGTTCTTCCCCATTCATATCTTAATCTTCACACATAATTCCTCCAATTTTTCTGACTTTCTACGTTTTATAATTTTAAAATATCATTCGCTCGATACAACCATACTTTCTTTGGTCTTCCTCGATCATGTCATCACAACATATTTGTTTCGTTAGTCTTCTTCATTCGTTTGTTTCACATACACAAACCATTTCAGCGATTTCTTCTTCATCTTATTCAACACATCAGCATCAAGTTCACATTCATCCTTAATCACTTTATTTACAGTAGAGTTAACGGCGTATAATAATAAGTGAATAAATAAGGCTATATATTCTATTAGCGAGCGGTCGAGTGTGGAAGCAGTCGCTTCTGAAGTAAATTTCTACAATTTTAACACGAATATATGGTGTGTACTTGTCGAAAGTTGTGTAAATTTTACTTCAGAAGCAATCCACAATTTGACTTTTGGTTAAAAAAACGATTCCTCGCATACCTGTATAGATTTATTTTTTATTTTTTTATAAACCTCTTAATTTTTACAATAAAATATACAAAGCAATTCACTGTCTTACAAGGTGTATGCACGTCCTAAAGCATGTAATTTACATGTCAATGTTGAATTTTATTTGTTATTTTTTGTATCAAAAAAAGTAATTTAATCGTTGAAATATAATAATAAATTGTGTATATAAGATATATAATATTTACATGAAGTGTTCATCAAATAAATTTTCCAGTTGAATTTACATTGTTTTCTTTGCTCGTAACTGAGATGCATTTCCAAGTATTAATAACCCAATTATTTAACAAACAGTGCATAGCATCGCCAGAAAATAATGCATACCAAAACATAAATAACATATCTGCACACTGAAATAGGAATTTTGTTTCAGGGGGCAGCACTAAAGGTATATTTAGACTCCATCATTATTCAAATTTAGACGGCTCTGCGTCACAGAAACACAATAATCCGTGGGATACAGCTTGTGAAAACAGCTTGACTTGAGAGAAAGAAACTATCTTTACTTTGGTCGAAAATTCTAGTTTCGCATTTGTCGTCTTATTGACAGGAGAGCGATTGCAAATTCGTTGCACGCGTGCCAAACTTGGCATGTGAGAGATTTCAACCGACACGCAGAAAAAATCCTTCAAGTATTTTTGTTATTAGTTAAATGATTCCAACGGCAACAATAAACGACGCTCTTGTCCTAGTTGGTAAAACTATGTTCCCTAACCCGGGGGTTACGAGTTCGATTCCCGTTATTAACCATTTTTCAAAAGGGGTTTTTATTTAAGGCCTCGTAAACACCGTTCTAGTTGGTTGGAAGAGACCGCACATGGCAATAAATCCGCCAGGTTGTACTGTTTAAAATAAAAGTGCAATACATAGTACAATTGGAATAGTTAAGCACCCATTAGTGACCTAATTTAAATATAAGAAATCACTTACAGGTTCATGTAAAGTATGTTTTATATGTTACAGTGAAAGCGGATTAGTGAACGTTAACTATAACTAGTGAATGTAAAATACACATGAACTAAAAGTCATTGAATACAATTTTAACTAGTCACATTGACTAGTGTAAGTTAAATGTCATTGTTCGTCGCTAGTGAACGTTCTAGAATATGAACATTCATGCATAGCTGAAGTGTAAATGCAAGAAACATTGAATTTTATGCATGTCGAAATGTCGTAATTCTTTGACTAACTGCAATAAATTAAAACGTTTATTGAAAGATTTTTTATGTTTTACTTAAAATTTACTTTCCTCAATTCAGCAGAGTAAAGGTTAACAAACACTAGAGGGGGTATACAATTAATAGTGAAAATGAATTTGTAATTTTCAAACTTATGATATTGTCCAAATTCACTGATTATTTTAGTAAAGGTGTACCTTTATAAGTAAAAGTTTATATTTGTGTACAATCCACTTTTACTGCGACACATATAACATCCTAAATTGGCAACTTATACGACATATCATGTATAACATACTAAACTTGCGTGTAAGAGCTTAACAACCTAAAATTGGACCTCATACTGCGTGCGAGGGACAAACGCAGAACAAGAACTGGCGACTTAAAAAATGTGACATATCTTCAATGACGAAATGTGTTTCTCCATATCTCCTTTTTTCTTGCACTTTCTTATTTTCCATCTCGTTTCCCAGTCTTAATGGTGAGTTTAAGAAATATTTCGCTATCAAAATAATAATCTACATATTTTTATGTAATTAACCAATGAAATTAAAGCTGTCAAAATATAGATTGAATGGAATGTACAGCGGGCATAAGTAGTAACTATGGTGTAAGTAAAATTCGATAAGGATCAGATCAATATAACATAGTCGATAAACATTTATTATTAGAAATTTGACGCACTTTTTAATGGAAAGATAATAATCAAGGGGGGCATGGGGAAAATTGTATTAAAAGGCTTTATTATATAAATATACAGAAAGTCGCCATTGAGTTCATTTTATTTGATATGCCTCTATATCATAATCTGCCTTTTTTTTCTACTCATTGCTGCGTGAGGGCACCCCTATGACTAACATATCACTTTGCGGTTCTCACACCTGTTCACTTGGTGTATTAGTAAATACTCGGTAAGTTTTGTCACATAAGGGTATTGGCTACCTCCGTTTTCTGTCTGCCATGCAGTTTTGGAGGACACCATGTGATTTTGTCTCAGCATAGTATGCTTCGATTTAAACCCTTTAGGTACATTTGGTGTAGTATAAAAAAACTGGAAATAAAGAATATGTTAAGTAAACGTGAAAACTGTTTCAGTAGTTGAGAGTATAAATAAATAGTAACTTAATACTGAATGAAATATGCCTATATCATATATACATACTTATATATCGTCTGTTTATCTTATTCTATTTAGTTAGACATTTCTCAGATTATGAAAGTTACGAGGGATACCGAACGGAGCGTAGCGATAGGAAACCAAGTCAATGGGGCAGTAAAACATACATACTCGAAAAATAATAATGAAAGGACAATATATGTATAGCGATGTTTAGAGAGCAGGCTTTCTTTAAGGGCGCTCTAACACGGGATTCGAGCCCAATATTATTGACAGATTATAAAGAAAATATAAAATAAGTTGAGTGCAAGTAAAATAAGGTGCCGAACTAGAAAATATCAACATCTGCTACGATGATAGTCCACAA
Organism: Odontocerum albicorne; assembly: GCA_949825065.1. Lineage (NCBI taxonomy): Eukaryota > Metazoa > Arthropoda > Insecta > Trichoptera > Odontoceridae > Odontocerum > Odontocerum albicorne. Next base: position 22,190,682 of record OX463856.1, read on the forward strand.
CAGTATTTTTGACCAACTTTGGTGTATGGGAGTGAAGTGCGGATATGGAAAATTATCGAAAAGAACCGAATAAATGTTGTAGAAATGCGTGCAGTAGAAGAAAACATGTAGACAATGTATAACAAAATACATAACGAAGTGATAAGAAATTAGTATAAACTTAAGGCTGGTGTGTTGAGTAAGACGAAGAAGAGTACCGTGAGATGATTTGGACAACAGGAACGAATGAATGAAGAAATACTAACGAAACAAATATATCGTGTAAATGAGAGTGGGAGGCGTGGTAGAGGAAGATCAAGGAAAGTATGGTTGGGTCAAATGAATAATATTTTGAAAGAAGGAAAAATATGAAGAGACAGAAATAGTAGGAGCTGTATGGATGTGGAAGAGGTGAAGTGACAATATATAAAAGTCTGACGATCTGTTATATCTGCCTACCCCAGCAGGGAAACAGACCCAGAAGTTCTAATATGGCAAAAAAGGTTACAGTATGGCAAGATCTGGTTACAATACTAACACGCAACGAGTATGTGTGCGATTATTGTTGCCTTTTCACGTGCGATAGTGTTGCCAACACGTACCATGATGAATCCCTGCCTACTTTAGTGGTTCTTAATCCAAAATCCCAATTATTGTAGTTGAAGACAGTGCTGGCTTCCAATCACGCTTTTAAATATGCCCTTATCCTCATTTCGGCTATGTTACTGTAAATAAAGGGTTACAAAATAAAGAACTGGCAACACATCTAATGCGTGCGATTATTGTTACCAGACGTACACTTAAACCAGACTTATATTTTATATTTTATATTTTAAATACTATCGAAGATCCAACCAGAAATCCCTAAGTGGATAACGACCACCTTGCCAAGTAGGTCATTATTGATTCAGCCTTATCGAAATATATTAATCGTCATCGTTTTGGAAAATATTCGAATTCGGGTCACCTTGTAAATTACGACAAATGGGATGAAATATTTTGTGACAATATTGCAGTGACTATTACACTATTAAATCATTATTTGTTAATTATTGATTTGCCTACAGTAGAAGTATCGAGTTGATAATATTAGTGACCAAGTTGGAAGAACGGTTGGGTCCAAGTCTAAGAAAAAAATATGAGTTTTTCGACGAAGGTATTGTTACCTATCTACGTCTAGTAATATCACAAACACACAAGACCAAACGCTGAAAAGTTTTATAACACAAGGCATTTTTCGAGTACTCGACTTTTTAAATAAGTTTTCGATAAGTGTATAAAGGAAATTATGTGATGGGCTGTTTGTATCTTTTAATTAATGCAGTAGACCAAGGGCCGACTCACGTGGTACATACTCGTTATTAGATCTATCAAGTTTATGAGAATTTTGGACAAGGGAATGAAATAATAATCATAAAGCGTTAAAAATATCAACCTATTTTTCAACGTTGATATCTTCTCAGTTAGCTACAGGTAAATCTTGGATTACTGGGGTCATAATAATTATAACAAAATTACGATTTATAAAGCACCGTTTAGAGAGCAAACTTTCTTCAAGAGAGCTTTACCTTGGGATTCGAACCCACTATTATTGAAAATTAAAAATAGCATATTAGTTGAGTTTGATGCAGGAAGTTGGTAGCTGCAGCCATTATAAAAGGAATTTCCTCGCACCTGCATATGTTGTTGAAAAACATATTTGGTAATAAAACCGCTAAAAACTTACCAAGGGAAGTTCTATTGACATGGGATAGTAACACATTTGGCTTTAGATATAATGTAGTGGAGTGTTTATACATCATCATCGATTTTGATAAGAACTTCCAAAAAGGGTTATCTTCAAGTATTTCTAAAAGCTGCACACGCCTCCCATATCTCTAACACTTTTTCACTCCATAGGCGTTGGATTGCAACGGAAATATGCCGTCATAATACTCAACCCTATTGCCGATTCGGAACAATCAATTTATTCAATAAATATGAAATTGGCTTAAAATTTTTACTCCTCTCCGAATGAATAACTCTTAGACACAGACTCCAAAGATTTAGACATCCCATTAAGATACTTGGATACAAAGATATAAAGTTTGAAATCAAATCGTTAGCGACACTTGAGCTAGTGTATACTTTTTAGAAGCGGATATGCTAAATGACAGGCAACAAACCCAGATCCATATAATTTGAGTGTCCACCTGAAATGACTTGTTTTTCATATATTATGTATACAAATTGTTTATACTTGTCCAATAAAATAAATGAATAAAATATGGTTAAAGCCTTCATAAGCACTGGAAGTACCCCTCCACCCTATTTCCAGTAATCGTGGCACCACACATCAGTGTAGGCCCATACTATACAACGGTGTACCAAACATTACAATCAAAAGAAGTACAGCGAAATACACATACTCATATAATTACGACCAAACTAGATTTCCTAGATATTTCTGTAATTACGATATTTCGACATAAGTTCTCGATAGGAACTTGAATGATTTATTGTGTTGAAGAGCAATTAAAAACTAGTTATTTTCCTGTTTTTAACACTAAATCTTGGATGTGGGCAAGTATCGAAATTTTAATCTTTTACTTTATTTTAAGTTTGATACTGGCGTACCTCAATTGCGTAAAATAAAATTTATATTAAAAAAGAAAAAAATAAGCGAATGTGAGTCTAAATATATTATAATAACAACAGGAATAATTATACTAATGTTTCCCTGAGAAGTGTTCCAGCTAAGCCTTACAAAGCTTATTGAGGAGTTCAATTCTCAATTTTTTCACCGAGATATGGAAGATATAAATATCAGAAGTCATTCAAAAAGGCTATTCCACGTACGAATGGTGATGCTTTTAAAAACAATGAAACTATTTTGCATATGCTTTACTTCCAATATAAAGCTGAATCTTGTCTTCTGCTTATGTACTGTTTATTTCAACATTCCGCAGCCGTATGCATCGTAAGACACATCATATAGCTCCTGTAATCCCATACGTCGAAAGAGTATAGGGAGCATCAATGTTGATAACATTAACGGTGATTTGTATGTTTCTCTACGCACACGTAGGTGGTTTAGCCACCCACCATTGATGGAGCTATGCTGTTTTGCTTTGGCGAACCTTTTAAGGTGAAATGTTACTTCTAACGAAGACGTAACGTTGATGACCTATTTTAGTAATCCAGAGATGGAAATACGAGTACTATTGATTCACTTAATTAAATAAAGTTAAATAATTTGAGCCAGATAAAGTTTTAATTGAATAAATCATTTTAATTATCTCTTATAAATTATTAAATATCTTATAAAGCTGATCTGTAATTCAAGAAAGTTATAATTGAAATGAAGAAAATATTGTTAGTTTAGTTGAGATCTCTAATAAAAAGAATATTTTCAGATAAAAACTAATTTAGTTATGCAACTAATTCTTTGATATTTCTGTGTTCGAATACTGAGATTTATCTCCTCGTCTGTTGTCGTGCTCTTTTTAAATTAGGATTTCTATACTAAAGAACATTATTTCTAAACCTTTGCCGGGACCAAGATCAGGATGTTAGTTTTGGTATAGCGACAAAATTTCCGGATTTTTAAAGAACACTATCTGGAAAAACAAGTATATGAACATCCAAAGCAAGGTGAGGATATACAAGATCTGTGTCCGCCCCATAATGACATACATCATGGAGTTCAGAGCTGACGCTGTCAGAACTAAAAATCTCCTTCGAACCAGCGAAATGAAGGTACTCAGGAGTATCGTTGGCAGAACCCTTCGTGAAACACAGAAATCCGAAGGATGTGCGAAGATATTGTCAGATGGGGAGGACAGAGAAGAAGGTTCTGAAACGAACATGTATCCAGAATGGCGGAATCAAGACCCGTAATAATGGCCAGGGACAGTATCTCCCAAGTAAGAAGACCTCCAGGACGACCTCCCAAAAGATGGAAAGATAGCTGGCAGTCGACGTCACTAGAGGAAAACGATGATGCAGGACCATAACAGGCCAACATGCCTAAAAGAAGAGGAAGAAGAAGAATACAAAATTAAAGATTAATAAAATTACATATATAGATAACAATTAAATGTCATGTTATAAGAATACAAAATAAATTACTTATAATGGTAACAACATTGAATCTTATAAATGTGAACCTTAGCATTGACTAAGTTTTCAAAGCGCATCAAATTTTGGCGTTAGGCATATTAGATAGGCTACATCTTAGGCCATTTTCAGGCTGCAGTTTGTTAAGTGATTTGTTTTTTGTAATACTTAAAAGTTGTAGAGGAAATCTGACACATGTATTATATGTTGTTGTAAAGGACAGCAGTGCTACACTTTCAGTGCTTCATTTACTAATGTTACCTTTTTGCTTTTTAATTTCAACCAGAATGCACTCAAAGATTTGGCGTTTTTGTTGAAACCTTTGCAAAGTACCTCGTCACTTTGTATTTCGATGTGTTGTTCCTGTAGGTTGAATAAATTTTCACGTAAGTCATTAAACGGCGTCAATTAAGTATGGTATATTTGACGATACCTCCTTCAGGGGCATACTGATCAAATTGTACCATTTGTATGGCACCGGTACAAAGAACTGTACAAAGAACGGTGGATGGCTGCTGCGTAATGCTCGGAGAATTCGGGTCACGTTTAGAGGCGTAGATCGGTGAAAGAAGGTAGCGGGGTGAAGAGATTCCTCTTAGGCAGGTATTAGCAGATCTCAAGTAAAATACAGTAGGTAGAGTGAACTGAGAATAAGACTTATTTTGAAAGGGACCCTTCTTATGAACGGTCAATCACTCATCGCAAACGCCATTTTTCGCCACTGCATGCGCTCATACCTCGCGAAATACCACCATTTTCGGGAGTTCGCGCAATGCAGAGACCGGCCGGCCAGCGATATAGTCTCACGATGACCGTCCATAAGTCTCATTTCCGCTGCGGTCGCGATGCAGCGCGGACCCAAACAAACATAAATATTTACATACAAATATCAAATTATAACCAAATTTACATATTAAGAATCTATACACATTAAGGGTGGTATTCTAAATGTCTGACAATATGTTTTATATGTCAGCCTGAGTTATTGTAAATTAATGCTTTTATCTTCGATATGTTGGTTGAGGGTAAGTAAAAGACCGCCTTTTTCTTTAATTTTTTCAGCTTTCATATTAAAAACTAAGTTGGACTTAACTAAGAACTTTGCCACTGTCTTTATATTGTATTACCTATATATTACAATTTCATTAAATATAACAACTTGGCTGACTAATTACTTTGTGACAATCTCTTCCAATTAATCAGAATTATATTAAAGAGGTCTTAAATGAATACTTGACAAGATTCCTTTTTTTTTAAATAGTACCAGTGGAAATCAAATTCACAACTTGGAGGTTGGAAGATAGGCGTCATACGGACTAGGTCACGAAATCTCACTTTGCTGTGAATGAGAATTCTATAATTGCAGATTGAGCAACTTCTAGTATCCATAGCCAGCGATCACATAACCATTTCTTGCGGCAATTGGGGAAACAATGTTTTCATAATATTGTAGAAACAACACGCTATCTGAATTCAGTCAATCACACCTTTCACTTAACCTGTATTGTGGATTCGTATGAACAAATTCCATTCTTAGAGCATATGCAGTTTTTAAAATACATATCTAAGATTAATAATAACACCGATAAAAAAATAACAACCTTACTTTACGGTCTCACTAAAAAATATACACACATTTCAAATGATCGAAAATTCAGTATTTATTAAGCTATATCTAAAATTAAAGATGATAAACGTATTTTTATAGTTACGGCATTAACATTGTGGAGGTTTAGAGGCATTGTAATTTGTTTTTATCAAACACTTTATTCCACTTTTTGTAACGGTATAACCCTACCAGTTTCAAGACTTTCCCCTCATCATCAGGGAAGCACAAACAATACTTGTTTGTACTTCCCTGATGATGAGGTGAAAGCCTTGAAACCGGTAGGGTTATACCGTTACAAAAAGTGTAATAAACAGTGTTTGATAAAAACAAATAACAATAAACGTATTTGTTGTTTCATTTGTCGCAAATGCTCCAATTATGGCTTTTCCGGCATACTGTTATAACGTGGAATCACAAATATCACGAACCATTCTTTTTGTTATTTAGCTGCATCTTTTTGTTATCTCTTTCAATGGTTGCTCTCAATTCATTAACTGTTGTAGGTTTTGTGCCATTTACTTTATTCTTTTAAAAAAAAGTTCATTGTTGTGAGGTTTGGGGAGCACGGTGGGTATTTAATGCTACCTCTACACAAAATCCATCTGTTCAGCAAATTTTCATGAAGATAGGCTCTCACATCACGACGGTAGTGGGGAGGTACATCATCTTACTGAAAATAAGAGTCTTTCTCATCCCTAAGCTCTTCACGAATGCGCAGTGTGACAAATTTCTGCATCAAGTTCAGGTAAACGGCACGGCATGAAAGTGTGTATACATTGTTTTGAGACACCCTATATATTTATGACTCTAATGGGAGTTAGATGTTGTATTTGATTTTATTGATGTGTTGTAACAGGTGTTAACCAATTACATTATACACCGTAAAAGCTAAAGCTTAAAGACTAATTATAACAATAAAAGTAACTGAAAATGATAGTTCATATATTTTTGTGAACCTACAAAAAATATCGAAAAGCTCAGTTCTTAATTTATTCATTGATTCTAGGAAAACATCGATTTCTGATTTATTCAATAAAGTCATATCGTGTGAGTGTCGAGTGATCCTAAAAGCTCTCGAAAAAATAGGACCGAAAGTGACCTCAACTATCGATGACGTAAGTAATTTGCTGGCATATTAAACGTAACATACATTTGTTGATCAATGAGGGATTCGCTCTTTTTCCTGTTAGCGAGTATTCTATGAATAATACATCTACTAAGTTTCCTTCTAACACTTACAGAATGTTTCCATGCACAGTAAAAATAAAAATTATGGGGTGAAGCCAAAGATAATAGCCGTACTCCCTAGAATAAATGTGTCGCACAAATTTATTTTGTGCTCGTTCCACAATCAAGGAACATAGATCTTTGGGCCCAGATATTTAAATATTCGCAGAATACTCGAAGAGAGTTTTACGAGTAAACTCCTTTATTTCTGCTTTTCCATGGCCAAATGTTTTCGACAATATATTCATGGTTTATATATATGTGTGTGCATAATTGACTTGTTCATGAATTCTGCCCTTTTCTTTTTCAAGTAGATATTTTTTTTCTGCATTATTCCTTAGATATGGACTGCCAACTATGTTTTTTGTGGTCTACCTGTTGGTCGGCTTCCTATAGAATAACCATGAGAAATTATTCGGAGAATCTAGGCCTCATCTATTTCTCAAACGTGATCCTAACAATAGTATATTCTATGCTTTCCCACCTCTCACACGGTATTTATTATTCTGCCTCTGATTGTTTTACCAGTTGAATAAAACATCGCAAGACTTTAATTTCTTATTTCCTAAGTAGAACCTTCGTTAGTGTGGTATCAGCTTTAGTTATCTGCTATAATACATCATTAGTTATGTCTAGTATTTCGAACTTGGAATCCTTTGAGCAGCATATCGCTACTGTATCGGAATGGCATTCTCATAATCAACCAGGCTGCTGTTTATTCTGTTGCATTTTCCCCATATTTTGTATTAAGTTTATCCTATAATTGCAGTTGTATTACCACGTTGTACCACGATACCATGTTTTAATTTGACAAACTAGATTTGCGTTGAGTCTTGGCCTTATGTTTTCAAGTGATCGATACCTTATCCAAAAAAATACATATAACTGGCATCTAGCCAATATTTTTGTAAACAATTCAATCTTTAAATGATCGTCTCCTCATTTCTAATACTCTAGATACTGCAAATATGCATGAATTGATTTATGATGGAGATTCTGATGTCGCGTCATCAATGATGTGGATTGAACGATCTTGAAGATTTTGATATATTAATTAGGAGATCAGCGACAGTCTCCGCGTCTACATAGAACAAAGAATTTAAAGGACCCTCCAAATACGTTGTCAAAAAGCATATCAAAACATGTGTTGATATGCATCCTATCAACAACCAAAAAAAAAAAAGGAAAACCTCGTAGAACTTGTAAGGTATGTGCTAAGCACAAGTAGAGAAGTGAGACCCGGTACATGTGTAAGGAGTGTGATGTAGCTCTTCATAAAGGAGCATGTTAGCAGAATAACTATACTAAACAAAAATTAAAAGCATTTTAAACAAAGTTTGATAGCAATATTCCTAATCTGTATTTAGATACAGCAATTTTAGTAAACCCTTAATAAAAATCAGAATTCGAAAACAAGCTGGGCACTGGGAAAGATTGTATTGATTTTGATCAGATCTTTGTGTGACAAAAAAAATGGGATTCTGAATTGAGAAAAAAGGTAATGTACTATAAAACATCACAACCGAAAGTGCAGCCTATCCCTCGGTTAAGTGATATATTCCTAGACAAGTATTTAACATCAGTGGCACTTCGGACGTGTATTAGACATCCTTTCACAAAGGAATATTTGACAAACATCAATGTTTAAATTCAAGCAAGTGCGAATGTGACCTCCGTGAGGAAATATTGTATCATATATTCTTTGAATGCCCACTTAATGATGCGTATCCGACCTTTTATAAAGATCTACTTTTGACAAATAATCCAATGCTAACCAACATGAGATCGTTCATTACAAACTTGTCTTTATCAGTTTGTAAAGTGTTAAGGAAGTTTATATGGGACAATAGTTTCTAATGAAATTAAGAAGTAAAATTATTCACCGTCATTGTTGCTGAGCCTTGTAGTTGAGGAAGTTGTGCCGTGGAGTATTTTGTGTCTTTCTTTCCTTTCTCTTTTTTAAGTGAGTGAACCATTGCACACCGGCAAACTCACCGACCATACCACTGTGCTAGATCCGATGGTACAACGATGTGATACGATCGGGGTACACCAATATGTTTTTTCCTCTTTTTTTAAAGAATAGATATGATCGAAGTCATATGTATCCTAATTTTACCTCCGAATACTAAGCGGGAAAAATGGCTGTGTCATTTAAGGGGAGTAGCACAGCGCTGAGGTTTGAACTGGTGTCTTTCAGCGTGGAGGTCCAATGCATTACCGCGCGGCGATCCATCTCAATAAAAGAGGTATTATTTAAAAAAAAATGATAGCCAGAGCTTCCTACGTGTATGATTGTGTTCAAGAACATATTCTGTATTCTCGATTAATGTAATCAACTAACCATTACATTGGCTGGGAACACCCAAATGTAGGTGAATAGTCATTTCAAAAAATTATTGAAACAAAAGTGAATTATTTTTTCATAAAATTTACCAAATAATTCCAAGAATTCATTCAATTTGCGAAATACGCCAGAATTTAGATTTCCCGCATATTTTACATTAATTTTATTATAAAAACCGTAATGTGGTGGCATAATTTTAAGATACGGAATTTGGGGAAATTCGAATGCTCGGGAAAATTAAGAAAACCAATCATTTGAATGTTTTTCTGAACATATGCGGGGAAGTATCAAATCAAACGGCCGCAAAAAGTACCTTCCTATCCTTACACTCAAATTAACATATATATATTTATTTTGTAATATTTTTAATGTCAATAATAGTGGGTTCGAAACTCGAGTTGGAGCGCCCTAGAAGAGAGTTTGCTCTCTAAACGGCGCTATATAAATTGTCTTTTTATTATTTTAATCATACTTGGGGCATGTTCTACGCGGTTACAAATACCAAGCTCTGAAGCTTATTTCTAGGAAAAAAATGGAGGGCGTTGCAGTGTTGGAGAAGACAAATGTCCTGGCACCACTATATTTGAGTGTGGATACGAATACAAAGAATCCAAGAGCTTTTCCATAAGGCAAAATACAGAGAGGCCTTTGCCCTAGTGAAAGCTGACGTTGCAGGGACCTGACATGACACAAAGTCAATGGGGCACTAAAACATACGAGTATAAACTCGAACCGGACAGCATCAAAACCTGCTAAGACGATGCTCCAAAAAATATAATGGTGCAAACTTTGATATGTGGGAGTGAAACGTAGATGTGAAAAATACTGGTAGGAGCCGAATACATGCTATATAGAAATGCTTGCATTGAGAATAATACACGGAGTGACAATGTATGCTCGAATACGGAATAAAGTGATAAGGGATGAATGTGAACTTAAGGCTGACGTGTTAAGTAATATGGAGAAGAGTACGGTCATAATATAGGTTGAGCATCTGGAATGAATGAGTGAAGAAAGACTATCAAAATATATATACGAGTGTAGCGCAGATGTGAGTGGAAGGCGTGTGAGAGGAAGATCAAGAAAGGAATGGTTGCATCAAATGAATGATTTTCTAAAATAAGGAAATATAGAAAGTCAGAGAAATTGTAGAAATGGCATGGATGTGGAATAAGCGAAGAATGTGTGTCGGGATAGGAAAGTCTGACGCTCTATTGTCTCTGCCTAACCCGGCAGGGAGAAAGCTTAATGGTATGTATGTATGTAATTTACATTTATCGTTTGACATTCAAGAATTTACACCTACATTTTTTCCACTTGAATAATACTTTGTACATTTTTCCTTAACATATAAAACACGGATATGACAATTTTTGGGGTCTAGCTAAGATACTTGATTTCCACCCGGGTTTCAGGTATAATTCTGGATGGTACCCGAAACAATAAATTAAAAAGGGTCCCGTGTGATAAAAGAGTTCGTCCAGTAGGAATATTCCCAAACAACTAAATTGTCATAAACTAGACTCGCAGACCGATATGAGGACCTTAGCAAAGTCAACTGTCGCAATGATTGAAATTTGTTCTTTCATTGGTCTTACCACGTCTTCTACTTATGTTTCAACTGCATACTTGTTTTTTAGTCTTTCTTCATTTGTTCGTTCTACATGCCCAAATCATTTCATAGTAATCTTCATTTTACTTAATACATGAGCCTTAGGCCCTCATTTATCCTTAATCACTTCATTCCGTATTTTGTCTTACATTGTCATATCATGTACATTTTTTAGTGCACGTATTTCTACAGTATTTATTCGGCTCCTTTCAGTCTTTTCATTCTCCATGTTTCACTCTCATGCATCAAAAATAGTACTAAAGTACTGTTGTGGACTATCATCTTAGCAGTTTTGGATACAGTTCAAATATTCGTTTCAATATAAGTGTACAATTAACAATAACTACTGTATAGCATAGAAAATACGTAAAATCAGTCATCCATGAATGGCATACAAGATAAACTGTGACAGCGGTTGCTATGGCATACAAAGGTTATATCCTATAGAGTATGTGCTAAAAATATTGCTAGAATTATACCGAATTTGAAAACTATTTTGATACCTGTTTTTTTTTCTATACGTTCACTTCACTTAACATTCTTGAAAATAAACACTTGTAAACGTGATTTTATTTCAAAAAACACGGCAAAAGGTCTTCGTCAAGTATTACACATATAATCAACAATGATGTAAACAGAAAACACGGCAAAAGGTCTAAGTCAAGTATTACACATATAATCAACAATGATGTAAACACAAAAATTGTAGGTATTACGAAACGTATATATTTACACTTCACGTCAAAACAAACAATATTTTTAAATCACACTACACTTAAAACGAAGATAAAGATCACAGAATATCTTATATTAACATAAAATTATTTCAATTAAGGTTAAAACATCAAAAAATGTAATAAAAAATATTACTTTATGACGAACTTGAACATTAAAATGACAGCTGCTATACGTCAAATTTCGCGCCTAGATGCATTCCACGATCAAAACAAACTGTTTTTTTTTAAGTGGTCAATTAAAATTATATAAATAAATACAGAGTATTTCAATTAATATATTATACTGCAATAAAATATAAACATTAAAATTTATCGCCGAGCGATAAGTAATTTACAAGACGTACACTCCGAACAAGCAGCATTGGTTGACTGATTCATAGAATGATCAGTAAGTATGTTGGCGATTAGTCCGGTATGCGGTTCTTCAACTTTGCCAACTTGTTTATTTATTTTGGACTGGTCAACTCTTATGTTGAAAAATACAACTTAAGTTGTTTTTTTAAGATTAAAAGTAATAAAATAAACATGATGATAATATTTTAATATTTGTGAAATATTTACTTTGTGCTGTTTGTGAACTTTAAAAAGTAAAAAAAGTTTTACCTATTTTGGTCGTTTTATTTAACGCTTAAGTTAACGCACATTGTACTAAACTAGCTTTAAAGTAGTAACGTTCTAACTTATCAGTTTACTTTTTGGGTAGCATGCTACTTAAGACATGCGAAAAGTAGCTGTAATAGTGACGTTTTTCCTATAAGCTTCAATAATACAAATTTTTTTATTGAATTTTATCAAATATTTTAAATTCAGTTCAGAGAAAAGCTACAAATATAATGAAATAAAGTGTTATGTAAGACACTACACGCCTGAAACCAAAAGGCAGTCTCAACAGTGGCGTCACATCTCTTCACCCTCCGCTAAAAAGTTCAAAACCAAAATTTCAGCCAAGAAAATCATGGCATCCGTGTTTTGGGACTGTCAAGGCATAATTTTAATTGAATATATGCCTCAAGGGGAGACCATCAACTCTGCAAGATACTGTGAGATCCTAAAAAAATTGCGGAGGGCGATTCAGAACAAGAGTAGAGGCATGCTGACAAAGGGAGTCTGCCTGCTGCACGACAATGCCAGACCACACACGGCCAACGCCACGAAGGAACTGCTCGCCTCGTTTAAATGGAATGTCCTGAACCATCCCGCGCATTCCCCTGACCTAGCACCTTCAGATTACTATCTCTTTACCTCCCTGAAGCTGCACATGGGTGGAAAAAGGTTTTCAACCGACGAGGAGGTAAAGGAGGAGGTGGACGGAGGGGTTGGCGGGAAACTACTTTGAGGAAGGCACCAAAAAGTTAATATCCCGCTTCACCACCTGCATTGAGAGGAATGGCGACTATGTCAAAAAATAGCTTACATATGTACTACGGTAACCACGTAATTTTTTTGTTTAAATAAAAAAAATTGTAACCTACAAAAATTCAGTACACTTACTTTCTGGATATGCCTCGTATTTCATTAAATGTCTAAAAAAGCTAGGTAAATGTGTGCTTCATTACAAAATTAATTCCTTTTTTATATTCTATTAGATCCGATGTAATGTTCATATTAATATCTCAAAAAAGGTTTACACCTTTTATACCTAAAGTGGTGTGGATTATTTTTGGAAGTATCAGCTAAATATACTTTGATAAAGTAACGCAATTTTTAAATCTGTTGTAGCATGCCACTCAAGTATTCTAAGTATAAAGCAGTAACTGTGCTACATTACAGTTATTCTTATGACAATGTGCCCTTCTTTCAGCCCTCTTCTAATAATATTGCTTTTTACTCGTATATGCATAAATCAGAAACACTTATTGTACAAAACTTATGAATAAAATAGAAAAACGTTACAGAATTTTATCAAACGTTGAGAAACATTATAATGGGTTCGACTTTTGATCCCCAGTTATTCTACAACATGAGTCATTTCTTATTGGTTCAACTTATTACAGTAATTTGCCGTTTTCCTTGTCTACAGTTGGAGAATCAGCCAACGTTACGAACATGGTGCTAATCACAAACAAAGCAACGCGAGTTGTGTGACCATAACGTTTTCTCAAACGGAATGAAAGAACAAAACAATATACCTGTTTTGTCTGTCATGGTGGTTCTATATACGAGCATTAGGGGTCAGCGTTTAAATATCAAGGGTTATAACAAAAATACCATATTTTGACCTTTACAGAACAATTAGCTTTTATTACAATATATTTGCAAAAAATATTCACAAAAAAAATATTTTGTTAATTTTAAATGAAGGTTCTAGAACGAATACGTATCCAGAATGGTGGAACCAAGAGCCGTAAGAATGGCCAGGGACAGTATCCCCCAAGCAAGCAGACCTCTAGGACGACCTCCCAAAAGATGGAAAGTCAGCTGGCAGTCGACGTCACAAGAGGCAAACAATGATGCAGGACCATAACAGGCCAACAGGCCTAAAATAAGAAGAAGAAGAAGAATAATAATTTTAAACGTAGAAAAAAAAGATCAATAATACTTTTGTTGTATACATTACCGCTTGTCTGGTTTATTACCATGTGCCATTCTCTTCCAACCATATCTGAAGTGAAAAACAAAACCAGGTAAGAATTCGTTATTAAAAAATCTGGCTACGAACGGGAATCGAACCCGAAACTATCATATCTGAATACAGGTGTCATAGCAAATAGGCCACTGAGATAGTTTTTTATCGATGAATCTTGTATGTGCAAACATATTAAGTTTTTAAAATGATGTTTTACGGTCAGATTACATTTAAAAAAAAAAGTTCCGTATAAGCGTGGCTGAATATTCCATGAACTATCTTACATATGAAATGTTGATTAGATTATTTTAATGTATTTATGTGCTTATATGAATTTCATGTGTCTGGAATTTAAAAAAAAAGTCGTTTGGGGTGTTATGGCCTTTTGTAACGAAAACACTTTTAGAACTTTAACTGTGCAGTTTTATTTGTATTATAATAAGGATGATGTTAATATCTAAGCGGCTTTTAGAATAATGATAGCTATGGTCTCTACATTGTAGTGACTCTAAGAATAATGATGTTAACATCTTCACGGCTTTTAGAATAATGATAGCTATGGTCTCTACATTGTAGTGACTCTAAGAATAATGATGTTAACATCTTCACGGCTTTTAGAATAATGATCTGTCGCCTTGGATATGGCGTCCATTTATAAGCGCAACTTTCTCCGATTCAGTTTAATTTGTGGAGATAGCGCCAGTGAGATGGTAAACAAATACATCGAGTAAGAATGCTAATATTGGTTAGTGAACATAGGTTTACATAACTAACAATACTTATTTGAACATCATTTAGCTAATATTGGTTTTGTTACAGATAATAATATTCGACATAGGTTTACATAACTTACAATACTTATTTGAACATCATTTAGCTAATATTGGTTTTGTTACAGACAATACTTATTTGAACATCATTTAGCTAATATTGGTTTTGTTACAGATAATAATATTCGTAGGTTCCTAGATAAGCGGAACGGTGAATGTATAGATATGGCAGCTAGATACATGACACCTCCCCCCTTAATGATAAGAGTCGTCCTCGACTTATCAGCATACCGTATTTGTGAGTCTTGAATGCCTTCTGGGAGTTTGATTGATAGGGATTTCAATATCCACTTCATTAATATTAGGCACTTAACATACATTAAAACAATTGATTATGTTACTGCAGCAACGTCTACAATAGTTGCTCGAATTGGTTCTTTTTGACATATAATATTGATATAGTTTATAGAATACATATAAGACAACTAAATTGATTATGCTCATAAATGTATATGAAACATATGAATTATTTATAATAGTTTTAATTGTGCTGCTGTGTTGATTAATATCATCGTAAATTTTATCCAATTTACGACTTGCTAAATTTAAGTCGTCTTTGTTCAAATTATACATTTTCGGTTGGATATTTGGAAGAGGTAGAAGGGTTGTTTTATTATCATATTTACAACAATTATCTTATAGTAAGTTAAAATTAGGTAAAATAGATTTTGACAAAAACATGTTTTAAAATTCGATCTTATTATGTAATACAGAGTAATTTATAGTTGTACTTGTATAAATCTTACAACTATTAGAGAGTGATATAATTCCTAATTTATCTAATAATATGTCTGTAGGATCTGTCATATTACATTTAATTGTAACCATAGTAGGTTTATTAAGGACAAAGATCCATTGATTTTTGTTAGTTAATTTATGCCAGATTTCATTGATTTGATTTGTTTAATTGGCAAAGATATTGGTTTATAAATTGTAACTTACATAATTAGTTAATGGTATAGAGATAACAAATATTATTCTTATATTTAGAAAATTACATTTTATCTTAATTAATGACAATAATTGATGTACATTTTCTAAGTTTATGGGTACAGGAAAAGATGTTGGACTTGGAAGATATTGTATTGATTTTGTTAGTTATGTTACTAATTGATTCGGAGTGATAACAAATGGATGAAGTATATTTGATTTAACGAATATAATTGTGTCGATTAGTGTTGAATATTTATTTTGCATATCTGTTGTTAGTAATGTCAACAATGCTAGATGTTTGTCGATATCAATTTTGACTTGTATGTTAAATATATGTTTATTTAGGTTAGAAGAGTACTTTTGTAATTTATTGAATTTTTGATTAAATATTTCTTCGTTTTTGTTTAAATTAGAAAGGGTATTATTGAAATATGAAATAGTACTTTTGACTATTTGAGTTTGTTGTTCGTAATAGAGTCTGGAGGATGTAGAGATTTATGTCAAATTAAAGTTTGTATGATGCGAGTTGTGTGTGAAGGCTCTTTTTTAAATCAGGCAAATTAACCTGGAACAAAGGCTTTCTTTAGTCTATTAGCATGAACTTTCACTTTTTTATTTTTTATTAAAATTGTATAATTTACAGGTGAATTAATTTCGCATATTTTATAAGGACCTGTGTAATTTGAAGATAGTTTCTTCGAGTGGTGTAATTTTGTGATTTCGTTTTTAAGATAAACTTTATCGTTTATTCCATAATTTATGTTATTTTTTGCTTTTTTATCATAGTTTTCTTTTGATTTAAATTTTTGATTTATAAGGTTATTCCTAGCGATTTTGTAAGATTGATTTAGTTTGAGCTGTAATTGATCGATGTAAGTATCGTATGTATATTTAAATTCAGGCTCTTTAGTCATAGAAGTAGGTAATTCAGGTTTATGACCAAATATTAATTCATGAGGACTATACTTAGTAGAAGTATGTGGAGTTGTGTTATATGAGAACATGGCAAAGTTTAACCATATATCCCAGTCAGTTTGTTTATCAGATATATAGTGTTTTAGATAGTCTGCTAAAGTAGCGTGGCTTCTTTCTAAGGCACCGTTCGACTGAGGATGATAAGAGGTAGTTTGTATTTGTTTGATTTTAAATAGTTTAGCTGTTTCTTTCAAAATGGAAGATGTAAAGTCTTTACCTTGATCGGTAAGTATTTTCTTAGGTATTCCGAACTTACATATGAAGTTATTTACAAGTTGATCAGCTATCGTGGTAGCTTCATGATTAGGAATAGGAAAAGCTTGCGAGAATTTACTAAGATCATCTTGTAACGTCAGAATATATTTATTACCATTTTCTGTCAATGGTAATGGACCTACTATGTCTAGAGAAATTTTATCAAAAGGTAGATCCGATGTAGTGGTTATTTCCATTGGTTGTATGTTACGTTGTCTAGAGATTTTATTTCTTTGGCACGATTCACATGATTTGATATAAGTTCTGATATCGGATTTCATTTTATTCCATGAGTATCTTTCTTTAATACGGCGATAAGTTCTATGGAATCCAGAATGTCCTGAATGAGGGCAATCGTGATTTTCTTTAATTATATTTGGTATATCTTTAACGTCTGGGTAACATATTTTGTTTTTACATATTGTTACTTGGATATTGGTTTCGGCGAATATGTAAAAGATAATGGATTTTATTTTATTCCAATTTAGGTTATTTATATCGTTTCCGAACTTAGGGATAGATATAGTATTAATATTTTGTGATATTAAGATGTCTTTTAATTTTTTGAAACAGTTAAATATGTTTTGATATGACGGTTTGTCCCAGAAATGTTCTTTGACTATCATATGGAATATTTTAAAATTATTATTATCAGAGAATAGTATATCGTTTACGTCACTTTTAGATTTGGAGATTTCGTTATAATTAGTAATTAAGTCTTTTATTTGGGAAGCTATTCCTTGTGACATTTCTTTATCATTTGATATTATATGACACCAGTTATCTTTTTGGGTTAGTAAAAAGTTTTCAATTTCGACAATATTCTGAAATTCAGTATTATTTCTCAAATAATGCGATTTAATAAAGTCTTCGTAGGAGTTCGGCTCAGGATTCATTTTAATATGGTGAATTTGTTTATTATCTATTCGAGATAACGCGTCAGCATTTGAGTTTAATTTGCCGGGTTTGTATAAAATATTGTAATCATATTCCTCAAGTTTTAATCGCCAACGGATTAATCTAGATCCGGGGTCTTTCGTATTGAATAGCCAAACTAGTGGTCTATGATCTGTTATAATATTAAATTTTACACCATATAAATAAGGTCGAAAATGATTAACAGCAAATATTATTGCTAGTAATTCGCGTTCGGTGGTGGAATAGTTTGATTCAGCTTTATTAAGCGTTCTTGAAGCAAAAGATATGGGTAAGTCTTTTGAGATAGGGCCTTGGGATAACACGGCTCCGACAGCAAAATTGCTCGCGTCTGTCGTGACATTGAAAGGAAGTGAGAAATCTGGATACTGAAGAATTGGTTCAGTGATAAGGAGATTTCTCATTAGATCAAAAGATTCTTGTTGAGACTTTGTCCAATTGAATGGTTCGTCTTTTTTTAACAACTTTGTAAGAGGTTGTGCAATATAGCTGAAATTTTTGATGAATCTACGATAGTATCCAATTAGACCTAAAAATGCTTTGATATTTTTGGTATTTTTTGGGATTGGATAATCTTTTATTACAGATATTTTGTCGGGATTAGGTTTAATACCTTCTTTTGAAATGACATGACCTAGATAAGCTACTTCGTTTCTCATAAATTCACATTTATCAGGTTGTAATTTGAGATTGTGATTTCGTAATCGGTTAAAAATTTCTTTTAGTTTGATAGTATGGTTTTGAATGTTATCTGCATAAATTACGATATCGTCAAGATATACGAAGCACTTAATTCCTTGGAGTCCAGAGAGAACAGAGTTTAGAAGTCTCTGGAATGTAGCTGGACTATTTTTTAATCCAAAGGGCATTCTTTGGAACTGGAAGTGACCTAGAGGGGTTGAGAAGGCAGTCTTATCACTGTCTTTTTTATTCATTTTGATTTGGTGAAAACCAGAAGCGAGGTCAAGTGTAGTAAAATAATTGGAGTGACCTAATTGGTCTAAGATTTCGGAGATATTTGGAAGTGGGTAAGCGTCACCGACTGTGATATCGTTTAATTTTCGGTAATCGATAACCACACGCCATTTAATTTTTCCGCTAGCATCTCTCTTCTTTGGAACAACCCAGAGAGGAGATGACCATGGTGAATTGGATTCTCTAATTATTTTTTGGTCTAACATTTTTTTAATTTGCATATTGACTTCATTTTTATGTACTTCACGATATCTATATGATTTAGTGAAAATGGGGACATTAGAGCTCGTATGGATTTCGTGTTCGACGGAAGGTGTCGAAGTTAGTTCATCATTTTCTATATAGAATAAGTCATTATATTCTTTGATAAGAGCTAACATGGAATGTTTCTCTTCTTTGTTCAAATGTTCTAATCGCACTGAACTTAGGACTTTGCTTTCGCGATCTGAGTTGTTATTAAAAGAATTTGATACAACATTAAATATTTTCTTTTCTTTTGACACATAGTCTTGATTTAGGATTCTAGAATTTGATTCATCGAATGGTTCGAGGGTTAAACTCATTTCCTCGATACGAATTGGTTTTTCTGTTGTATTTAATATAGTAGTTAAGGCTCGTGAATTTGAATTGACCTTAGTTATAGATTTAGATAAATATACACCCGTAAGTATTTCTATTTCGGGTACAAGACCTTCTTTTATTTCAGGATTTTGCACGAAAAATTCGACTAGAGTTTCTGTGCGAGGCTGGATAATAAATACAGTTGAGCTCGATTTGGTACTCGATTTCGTTTTGGAATTATGTACCGATTTAGAATTTGATATAGAATTTGAGCTCGATTTGGTACTTGATTTTGTTTTAGAATTATGTACCGATTTAGAATTTGATATAGAATTTGAGCTCGACTTGGTACTTGATTTTGTTTTAGAATTATGTACCGATTTAGAATTTGATATAGAATTTGAGCTCGATTTGGTACTTGATTTTGTTTTAGAATTATGTACCGATTTAGAATTTGATATAGAATTTGAGCTCGATTTGGTACTTGATTTTGTTTTAAAATTATGTACCGATTTAGAATTTGATATAGAATTTGAGCTAGATTTATTATTCGAATTAGAGCTAGAGTTATGCATGTCGATTTTATGATACATAGGGATGTATTGACCATGAAATTCTAGAGAGTTAGTATTATAATTAATTTTTGCTCGTATTCGACGCAAAAAGTCGTCACCAAGTAGACCATCGAAAGGAATGTTGGTGTTTGGATGTGTTATGTGAAAATTGTGATTATACTTCTTTCCATTGAAGCATAATTCGAGTTTGACGATGCCTAGAGTTCGATTTTCATCTGGTGAATTATTAACACCTCTAAGATATGCAATATTACTTTCGTCGACAGGGACGTCTCCTTGAATGGACGAGAGTTTTATTAATGAGATATCGGCACCGGTGTCCAACATTAGATTTAAGTATGTATTAAAGTTAATAGAGTTTGGACATGAAGTTTGAATATAGGGGGCAGAGTGAGCTACATGGAATATTCTGCCTTGATGAAATTTACATTCCGAACTAGGACAGACGGTTCGGAATGATTGGAGTTTAAAGATTTCGAAGAGTTCGCTACGTTATTATTCTTATTATTATTATAAGCGCGTTTGCGACATTCTGATATAACGTGGCCTTTCTTTTTGCAGTAATTGCAAGTTTTTATTATATGTTCGTTGGTTTTAGGTGTTTGTCTATTATCTGTATTAAAATGATTTATAAATTTTTGATTATTTCGTGGATTTTTAAAACAATTATACGAATTATGACCGGTTTTCTTACAATAAGTACAGGATGTTTTTTGATTATTATTCGTATTCGTATTGTGAGTAACGGGAAACTTAGGATTTTTATATTGGATTAGTTTTTCTTCGTTAAGTGCAAAGTAAGAAGCTTCTTCAAAAGATTTAGGATTTTGTCCACGAATCACAGAAGAATAAATGGAGTTAACACCGATTAGAAATTGATGGAGAACCATCTGCTTTATCATAGCGTTTTTACCAGTGAGTTCTAGGGGATTTTCTGTTTCTGATTTTATTACTCTGATTAAATCACTGTAACATTTTTCCACTCTTTGTGTGAAGCTTGTGATGGATTCATTGCGATTTTGAGTACACGATTGTAGTTCGAGAGATATTTGGGAAAAACTTTTGTTTTCTGTGAAATTTTCTATTAAAAACGATCTATATTCTGGCCATGTATTAAGTGTTCTACATGATGTTATTAAATCGGCCTTTCCTATGACTTGTGTCTGAATGTAGGTAAAAATAAGGTCTTTTTGATCATTTTTTGCAAGGTTGTATGCGCAGTCGCAGTTTTTAATAAAAGTGTGCAATCTGTCTGTGTTACCGTCAAATGTGTGTATGAGTTTGATTAGAAAATTTAATGAAACTTCTTCTGACGAAGTTGATTCAATTTTTGGTGGCATTTTGTATATAAGATAATACGTATATAGATATAGAGAATGTAAGTATGAATTTAGTAGAATTAGGTTAACAAATTTCAAGGATTTTAAAGCATTTAAGAGTTAGTAGAGTGAATTTCGAAGTTTTAAGATGTTAAAACATTAGGTATCTACCCTAACAGGAAAATTATAACAATATTTTTTTTTAAAGATAAAACTTACACAATTAAGATTCTTGACATGGTTTCGTTGAGGCACTGGAACTTCTGCTGGAACTCTTGTTTCGTAGGGACGCTTGACGAATGGGGCCTTCTTCAGAGGTGGCTGGATCTCGGAGGGGTTTCTTCCGCAGCGATGACTTGATCTAGAAGGTTTCTTCTTCAGAGGTGGCTGAATCTCGGAGGGGTTTCTTCCGCAGCGATGACTTGATCTAGAAGGTTTCTTCTTCAGAGGTGGCTGAATCTCAGAGGGTTGTCTTCAGCAGCGATGGCTTGATCTTGAAGGTTTGTCTTCAGCAGCGATGGCTTGATCTTGAAGGTTTGTCTCTGCAGCGACGACTTGAACAGTAGAATTCTTCTGTCTTGGTCCGAAGAGTTTTCAGTCGTATATTCTTATATATTCGGCACTTGTCGAAATATGTTTCGACTTGGCTTGTTTCGATTATATAAGTATATAATATTTCCAGTAATTCGCGCTGTTAGTTTCGCGAATTCACGTAGGTCCTTTTTCGATGAAAATTATTTCAATAGGTCGAAAAGGATATCCCACTTCTGACACCAATTTATTTTCTGTTATGGCCTTTTGTAACGAAAACACTTTTAGAACTTTAACTGTGCAGTTTTATTTGTATTATAATAAGGATGATGTTAATATCTTAGCGGCTTTTAGAATAATGATAGCTATGGTCTCTACATTGTAGTGACTCTAAGAATAATGATGTTAACATCTTCACGGCTTTTAGAATAATGATAGCTATGGTCTCTACATTGTAGTGACTCTAAGAATAATGATGTTAACATCTTCACGGCTTTTAGAATAATGATCTGTCGCCTTGGATATGGCGTCCATTTATAAGCGCAACTTTCTCCGATTCAGTTTAATTTGTGGAGATAGCGCCAGTGAGATGGTAAACAAATACATCGAGTAAGAATGCTAATATTGGTTAGTGAACATAGGTTTACATAACTAACAATACTTATTTGAACATCATTTAGCTAATATTGGTTTTGTTACAGATAATAATATTCGACATAGGTTTACATAACTTACAATACTTATTTGAACATCATTTAGCTAATATTGGTTTTGTTACAGACAATACTTATTTGAACATCATTTAGCTAATATTGGTTTTGTTACAGATAATAATATTCGTAGGTTCCTAGATAAGCGGAACGGTGAATGTATAGATATGGCAGCTAGATACATGACAGGGGCTGAAAGAAGTGCTATGTCTTTTGAAGAAGGTCAAGACCATTGAAGTATATAGCTAGTGAACGGTAACATGTACAAGTTAAAAAAAGGTTCTTAAATCCCAAGTGAACCTCATACAAAAAATATTTTTTGACATAGTAAAAATACTTAGATAAACTGTAGAAAACCCCGTTCGCATGTTCAACGCAATAATACACGAGTATAATACGCAAACAATCTGGTGTCAGCGGCCGTAGTCTAATGGTTAACATAAGCGATGGGGCGTCCTAGGTTCAATTCCTGGTGTATTGATTTTCAGACTGGTTTTTCTCTGAGCCCGTTTTACATCTGAATTCATGTTTTTATATACTGTTTATCATACCTGTTTATAGAGGAATTAAGTGACATAACATAGTGCGTTATAAACCACGGTCTAACGAAAGATTGTAGCAGATTAAACCTGTCGATCGTCTTGGAACTTTCATATACTAAAGTAAATGGTTCTAAGAAATCTAAGACGCTTGGTCACCCTTTTTGGATTATAAACTACACACTTAAAGTCCGACAACACGAAATGTTTTTGTATCATATTTATGATGGATTTTCTTCATGAAAAAAATACGATTTCTCATTTGATTTTTCATGTAATTATATAACAAAGAACATGTTGGTATGAAGCCAATTTGACGGATAAAAGCAGTAACCGCATGTTGACAGAAAGAGATAACTGCTATAGACGAGTACGCCGATTGTGATTAGATAGTTCCGGTCATAATTATAAGTCACATACTTCTTATGACTATAATGACAGATATTTTTGTATAATATTTATAAAAGATTCGATGATATAATATTGGATGCCAAAAATTGCGATATCACCATACGTTTTCCCGTACAAAAATCTGTTTATGGGTTGAATCCTACATGTGACTAGGGAGTAAACTAAGATTTTTTCTCTTTATTTTCTCTGGGACATTCTTCACGAGAGAATAAGAATCTTGTGAATACACTAAAGCTCGCAAGTGAGAACACGGCATACTACATTTTTGCTTTATTGGACACAAAATACGTTGACGCGTCAAGTAAGGTGACTATTTCACTAAATGTTTATCCTCTCGTTTTCGAAGATGTCTTTAAGAGAACTGGGTTGAAGTAATAGAGACATGATCATCAATCAATAGTGAATACTTAAACAACTTGCTATTTGTATATGATATCTTATTTCTCGCTAATGTTGACAATGCCATTGCTGAAATGCTCATGAAAATACTGGCCAAACAGCATGTATCATAGTCGAGGAGAAGACGATTGAGAATCTATCCAATAGGGAGTGGTATAATAAGAATACTTCTGCCATTGCTGGTCCTAAAGCGTGGAATGCTCTGTCTCCAAGCGTTAGAGATATGGATGGCGTGTACAGCTTTAAGAAACATATAAATACACTTTTTGTGAGGTCTCATAAAAAATGTAATTTTATATGACCACTACCCCGCATATACAATACTACACCTGAAGCAGAATGTGTTACTATCATAAATTGGAAGATCTACACAGGTTTCTTTGTAGTTTGTTTTTCCATGGTTAGCTTTTCTTACTAAATATGTTTTTTTTTTGTTTAGGTAAATCACCCTGCTGAGAGTGCTTTTTGATAAATTTTGCATCGTACAAGTTTAATCGATGTACTCTTTATTTAAGTTTATGCAACGAAGGTATACGTTTTTCGGAATATATGCAGATGCGGAGAAGCACCTAATCTTATTATGGCCGCAACCATCTCCTTCCTATCTTTACACTCAATTTATATGTATTTATTTTGTAATATCTATCAACAATAGTGACTCTGAATCCCGAGTTAGAGCGCCCTTGAGGAGACTGCTCTCTGAACGGTGCTATATAATTTATCTCTTTATTATTATACCGAAATACCCGGAGGAAGAACCAGGAAAATCGGAATGCCAATTGTAAATAGACTCTTAATGAATAAGCTGTTGACAGATTTTTTTGTCATATTATCATATATTATATTTTGTGAAATAACGTAAGTTTTGATTTACTATTGAGATTAGAACCAATTATGTGCCAGTGTGATATGTTTCGATGTGACAATACCAACTTTACTGGTCAATCGCATATTAAAATAAGTACAAAACTAAAATATATTAGATTTGATTTTCTTTTATGATGGTGTATAAACACCTTTAGTGCAGTTTGTCAAGCAAAAGAGGCCACTATCGGTACCGGTAATGACCATTATGTAAAAAGTTATTTTCTCTCTCTGATATTCATGGCGGATCATTTATTATAAGCGATACGGTTGTTGACTTCTTGATAATGAAAGTAAAGCTCACTTTGACGTAATTCAGCTTTTGTTTGAAGGGCTCAACCATATTTTAATATTTTAGATATTAATCGTAGATTATCCATCAATGGAAAGGGTATTGGAAATATTTACACTATTTTGACTCTATGGACATATCGACAGCCTTCGTGGCCTGTTTCGTAAGACGTCTGTCTTCCGATCCGTAGGGTTCAAATCCCGCTGAAACTCTGATTTTTTTAAAAGGATTCCTGTCTGGTTTTCACTCAAGGCCT
Organism: Odontocerum albicorne; assembly: GCA_949825065.1. NCBI lineage: Eukaryota > Metazoa > Arthropoda > Insecta > Trichoptera > Odontoceridae > Odontocerum > Odontocerum albicorne. The sequence goes on from OX463856.1 coordinate 22,216,218, forward strand.
CTTTAACATCTTTCTGGTTGGTTGGAATATAGTGCCACAGAGCAATAAGCCCGCCAGGTTATACAGAATACAACGAAAGTGTAATCCAGTACGTTACTTTTCATGCGAAACTGTTATAAGTCGAAATGAATGATTAAAATATTAATTATAAAATAGAAAATAATATAATATAATACGATTTCCGATGAGATCCTTATTTAAATAAGGAGAGTCTTATGAAGAGGTAGCCCGAGGAAATAGTGGAAGGAGATACTTAAGAAGTATGAAATGCAGAAAAATTGTTATGTTATAAAACGGTGCTTGTATATAAAATATTCAAGGGGTAACTTTTATAACTCATATTACTACATTGAATATCAATTTCCTTGATTAAAGATCGCATTAAACTCAACAATACCGCCCCGACACATCACGTGACAGCTGAATGTCAAAGTTATAAAATCTTTGTTCGCAACTATTAAATTATTTATTCAACACATCAGGACGAGTATAAAAACAAATTATTAAAATTTTATAATTCAATTATTATAACGAGCGCCTCATTTGATTTATAAATGTGAACATATTAACATCAGTTATTTCAAATTAGAATTATCTAATTTATTTTCGACAATAATGTGTTATTTGGGTGACATCTGTTTCTAGACTTAAATATTTTTTTCCACTTCGGTGGAATTTCTGTGTTCCGGATAGATCTGGGTAAAAAATACTATAATACGGTAATCCCTCCATTTAGATGAGTAATATACGGTTCCAGGAAAACATCGCATTAATGAAGCAATTAAATGCAACATAACAACATAGCTGGTTTTTTACACATTTCTTGCTTATTCATTCTTACGTAGTTAAAAAACTTAAGTAATTTTTATTAAGTCTTTATAAGTGATTATTGATAGCAAATAAAAAGACACGTTTCGATAAGAGCTATACTATTTATGTAAACGAAAAAAAAGTAATACAAAACTTATAATTTACTGTACCTACTGAGAGTCAATCTCGCTGTATGAATCTTCTGTTGTTACTGTTGTCGATCTCACAGTTGTATACAGATATATCAATTTAAAAGCCGAGTAATTAATTAATACATGACATTATTATGAATTTAAATAAACAAAATAAATTAAGTTAAAGCGAATGGAAACCGCATAAATGGAAGGATTACTTTATTGTAATAAAAGTTATCCGAATGAGATATTTCTCTCCTAAAATATCTTACTGTACTCACTTTTCCTCTTCCTGTGATTATGATAGTTACATGACTACTTAAGTAACTCAAGATGGCGCTGATAATTAAGACTTGATAGATGACAAAGATTTTATTATGTAGCGGTAGGCCATTATTAATCTTCTAACAAAGCGATGGAATTTTCCATTTCATATCATCGAACCACGGTTGATCGTGGATGAAACCGCAGATAAGGGAGAACTATTGTACTTGGCTCTAGTTATTATCGGGAAAGCTTGTACCATTAAAAAAGTCTGAAGTACTATAAAAACCAATAATACCGAGCAAATTTCTGATAACGGCGTATAATACTTGGAATAGTATTTGTCTGTATGTTGCCTAGTGCCGGATTGCTGTTTTCTTAAGTTAAATGGGAACCCCCTTCATAATTGCAGCGTTTCATCTGCCGTCTGCCAGCTTATCTCTTTTCTTTGTATATCAGGAAGTTGACTCACCGTTCGTTTCCATTCTTACCGGTCCTGGACCACGTTGATTGCAATGTTAAAAGAGAAAAATGTTAATTCCTTCATTTTCTCCGTCCATTTTGTAAAATACTTTCCTTTTGCTCGTCCGTGAGCTGTTTATCGCCAGCTTTTCAACACTTTCATTTTTATTTTTGGTAGCGTAACCAAAGTATGCTAGTGTGATTTATGCATGCATTATGCGCACGACGGAGGAGTGGGGCATACACGCGTGTCTAGGGACGAGGCTGATACAGCGAACCGTTGGCAATTATTATATATACCAGAGCTCAAACTGAATTTCACCGTCCATTTTTTTATACTCTTTAAAGTAGCTAAAAGAAACAACTTCAATGAGGTACTATAACATGTACATTCGAGCCCGACAGTGCCAAAATCTGTTAAGAAGTTAGTCCAAAACAATATTTTAGTTTCAATTTTAATGTATCGTAGTGAAAGGTGTATGTGGAAATATACTGAAAGAAGCTTTATAATTACAGTAAAAAATGCGTGCATTGAGAAGAATACATACGGTGACAATTTATGAAAGAATACGGAATGAAATGATCAGAGAAGGATGTGAACTTAAGGCTGATATGTTGAGTAGAATGAAGAAGTGCATAATTTGGGCATGTAGAACGAATGGATGAAGAAATTTCAACAAACAAATAAACTGTGTGAATATGATTGGCAAACATGGTAGAATAAGATCAAGGAAAGAGTTGTTAGATCAATTGAAATATATTTTATAAGAAGGAAACGTAAAGTCAGAGAAATCGTAGCAGTTGTTTGAGATGATGTATGCATATAGAAAATGCGAATAATGTGTATTGAGATAAGACAGACTGGCAATCGGTCCTTTCTGCGTACCCTGATAGAGAAATAGCGTGATGTTATGTACGTCAAATAAAATTGTATCAATTTAAAAGTATCTGGCTTTCTTTTGTAGATTCCCTGTACCACAGCATACAATAGTAAGAATTCTTTGTGGATTCACTGTACCACATCATACAATAGTTAGAATTCTTTGTGGATTCCCTGTACCACATCATACAATAGTTAGAATTCTTTGTGGATTCCCTGTACCACATCATACAATAGTTAGAATTCTTTTCATGTATGCAGTTGAAAGCCTTTATTTTTCATGGAGAAAAGAAGTTTTGATGTGTCATGTAGTCCATGATTTTTACAAATACAGGTATATTGGATACAAGGTTCAATTGCTACGGTTAAGGGATATAACACATGTCAGTGATTTTCTAATAATTTATCTAGACGAACTTCGGAACAATCAAAGGTTTATCAAAGTTAAATCCAGACAAGTACCATAAATATTTGACTTTACATGCGCTCAAATACATATCTATGAATTGCTGTCATCCATAAAATTAGCTTAAGTTAGCGTACGTTTGACTTCAAACAAGTATGCGGACTGACCGGCGATAAAGAAAATCCAGCCTGACTCAAAAAAAATATTGTTGTTTTAACAGTAACCAGCTGTCTGACAATCATAATTCTTAGAGCGGTATTAAGGTGATAGGTGTCTTGTATAACTATGCACATAAAATGATAAATAAATAAAAGCGCGCTCCTCCATAATTATTCTCCAACATCTGGACATCGCAATTTCTCAAAGGCAACGGAAGCTTTAATGATAAATTTTAAACTTTAATCTTGTCCCTATATAGCATACATATGTGTATGTGCAACATAAATTTATGTATGATTATTGTTTTCGAGTAGAAAAAATTGACAATAGTTAACCGACTATCAGCGTCAAGATAGTTATAAATAACAACACCAGTGAAATAACATGTCGTATTTGAAACTATGGCCAAATGATACACCAAAATATTGCTCGGTTTACAACAGTTTAGAAGCTCTAGTCCTAATATAGTTAAATTGCAATTAGGTATTTAAATAATTTCGTAAAGTGAAGACCTAATTTTTCTCGATGTCTGGCTGCATGGTCTTTACCTACGGAGGGCGATCAAATAAAGTGTCTTTTATTGTATCAATGATTTTTTTTAATTTTGTTTTTTATTAAACAAAGTAAATTATTGTACAAACATTTGTCAAGGCTATACCTATATACAAATTTATTACTTAACTAATCTTAATTATATGTTATAATTTATGCACTTACTTAATCTTATTTTCCTACATATCATTATTTGAAACTGTAATACGAGTATTTTGGCCAATTCGCACATTGGCTTACCGGAAAATTCCCGGTAATACGCAAGCCCAGTCTGCCCCTGTGTGTAGAATTTTGTAAACATTTAAATAAATACATAAATAATTATTATCTGGCCAGTTCCAATACGTCATTTTGATTTAAATCAAAAGAAGATTTGAAGAAAAAAGAATTTGTTTCATAGAATTAAAATTAAAGCCTATTTCAAATTCATTATTATAATCTGTAAAGGTTCATTTTGAAAAAAAAAAAAACATCCATAAAAGCCTCAGTGAAGATAAATACGATTTAACCAAAAAACAAGGCTTCTTTCTCTTATTTCCAAAAATATTAATTCAGTATCGCTGGTTTAAAGCTTATAAATTAATTATGAATAAATTATTTTATAAAAGCTTAAACATCTTTTGTTGGCATATATTTCACCTCCAAACTTTCAACATAAATGTTTGTATAACACCAGACAAAATTAGAGTTTAAAAGAGAAAGATTCGTTTTCATAATATTTAACGGCCCGTAAATGCGAAGTCGTGCGTGGAATAAAATACAACATTATTAGGTAACGCCACTGACATCTATTCGGAAAACTAAAAAGGTTTGGACAAAATGGGGACGGAAAATATACCATTAGGCGAGAAAATGTGATAGTTAAAGAAAATTGTTCAAAGCGAACGTAAATAGGCTTAATATGTTTGTATTTCACACAAAAAAGAAGAATTTGGACAATGTGAGAAATACATTAATATACATAACATAATCTAAGAATATTTTCATGAGAGCCAACAGAAACTATGGATAGCAAAAATGTATCGTAACAATGTTCTTTTATACTACGCTTTTTTTCTATATTCATGTATGATAGTTCCTTCGATTAATTCACTAGGTGCTTATTTCTCAAAACTAGACTGAAAGAAGATGGAGCGCTAAAGATGGTGCTAGGAGAATTGAGTGTATTCGGCCACAGGAAGATTGAAAGATAGAATTTTTACAAAAAAAATCTATATAAGAAGAACTTTGGAAGGACCTAACATATAATACAATATATTATTTATAGTTAAGGCATTGTAATTTGTTTTTTCAAACACCGTTTATTCCAGAGTATTGTTTGTGCTCCTCTGATGATAAGGTGAAAGCCTGGAAACTGGTAGGGTTATATCGTTACGAAAAATGGAATAAACAGTATTTAATAAAACAAATTACAACCTATGATACACATAACGTAGCATGAAAAAAATAATCAAATTCTAAAAAAGGTTCATAGGCTTTCGCGGTTATAATTATTTATGGTATGAGGCTTTTCAGAGTTCTTACCACGTTTTTGAGACTCAAACATGTTGACGTTACGAGAATGTCTCAGCTCTCATCTTTAGGGTTTGTTGGCTGATTGTCAACATCGATAGCTCTAAAAATCAGAGTTGCTACGTTCTAAAAACTTCAGTACTTACACATTCATACATTTCCCAGTTGGGAAGGCAATATTGACACATATATTTCGCCTATTCTACATACATACATCTTCTCATACAACTCCTACGATTTCTCTGACATTTTACATTTCCTTCTTTCGATAAATTATTCACTTGATCCATCCATACCTTCCTAAATTTTCCTGTACCATGTCTACTCTTATTTGCACTATATATTTGTTTTGTTAGTCTTCCTTCATACATTCGTTCTATAGGTATATGCCCAAACCATCTTAGGGTGCGCTTCTTTGAGTTTATTTCTTTGTCTGCTCTTTGAGTTACAAAAAAAACCGCTTCGATCTCCGAAAGACCTTGTACAATAAATCATAATAACTGCAAAAGTGTACGAGCCTATTTATAAATAACATTAAAAGTCAACTTATGTAGCGCCGTTTAGAGGACCAACTCGTTAAGGGCGTTCTAATTCAGGATTTGTATTCACCATTATTGACAGATTTAAAATAATACAAATTAAATATATACACACATAAGTTGCGTATAAGGATAGGAAGGTGGTGGCATTTTGTATTCTTTTACACTTTTTTTATTGTACTGCTAAATAGTACTATAAAAATTAACGATAAACAGCACATAAGCTATAGACAAATGTAAATGTAAAGTGGTCTAAGAGTAAAACTTGCTTGGAAGTGAATCCACTAGAAATCGAACTTGGGGCGCCCGTTTGTTTAGCGTGAATATTAACCATTAGATCACTTTCGTCGACTCTAAATCAGTTTTCTTTTAAATATACACATGTTGATTTTTTAATTAAATGTTTGACGATAAGGGGAAGATAGAACAATTGATTTCATTAAAATATTGTATTGTATTACACTTTCATTGTATACAGTACAACCTGGCGGGCTTATCGCCATGTGGCAATAACCTCCAACCATCCAGCAAGATGTTAAAGAGGCCTTAAGTGAAAATTAGACTGGAATCCTTTTAAAAAAATCTGGGTTATAACGCGAATCGAATCCGTAACCCCTTTTTATTTTTTATTTATTTATTTAACACATGACAAGAAATATACATAATTTGTGTAAAAACAACAGGTAATTTAATTTGGTCACACAATTTTAATGAATCTGGGTTTGTTGTCTTTCATTTGTCGTGTCCCCAGTAAATTAGGCTTTTGCCTGTATCTCACTGAGGACATATAGCAAAATCGATACTTCTTTACGATTTTTGATTATATAAAACCCTGTTGCACATTCTAATCAACCTGAAAAACAGTGACACTCAATTACACATGTATACGTTACATCACGCAAAATCAAACTCCTCACACTTCATCACCCCCGACAGACCAAAACGTTCATCCCACAATATAAGGACACACAACATAATCATAAAAAAAAGATCGTGAGATAAGCGTGCTACCATCTAAGCTACGGAGGGCGTCACGATAAAATATATATCCCGGATTAATTTCCTAATTAAATGCCTAACTATAGGTACAGGCTACAGCAATGGTTTTAACATATTTAAAATATAATATATAACACGAATTTATTTCTTAATGGAACGCTTGGAGATGAGTACAAAGCTTTATTTAAAATATATAAAACGGACTAATTTGTTAATTAAATGTCTGGCGATGAGTGGAAGATACAACTGTTTTATTTAAAATATATAATATAACACGGATTTATTTCTTAATTAAATGCCTGAAGAAAAGTACAAGATAAAACGAATGCTTTATATTAATATACATAACACTTATTTATTTCTTATATATTCATGGTCAAAGAGTGCTTGATAAAAACTTCTTTCTTTAAAACATATAACTTATATCAATATACTATTCTTGATGACATTTTATCAACGGTCGGGATATATCTACATGATAATTTTTTTTAATCTTTTACACATGGCAATCTAAAGCAAATAAACTGTACATAAAACAAAATAAAATTAAAGGCGTGTAAAATTCTAACGCACCTTTTAGATTTTTCAATCAAGAATACTGCTTCTTAAACGGGGGACTGAGGACCCCTGGGAGTCTTCAAGCCGTATCGTATCAGTGAGGTTCTCGAATTTTTTTATACACTATCAAAATTTAATAATTTAAAAAATAAAAAAGACTTTGGAATTTGTGAAACGCAAAACGAACAATAAAAAAAACAGTATCAAGAGATTAAAGTAAGGGTGGTGGTGGCTCGAAGCTGATTATTTAAAATGTTAGATCTCCTCTGCAACAAGTATTTCAATCTAAACTTAGGTTTGTGATGTACTTTTGCGTTGCTACATATTATCATAGCTACAGGATAATGTGACGTATTTTTGCGTTGCTACATATTATCATAGGTACATGGTAATGTGGCGTACTTTTGCGTTGCTACATATTATCATAGCTACATGGTAATATGACGTACTTTTGCGTTGCTACATATTATTATAGCTACATGTTAATGTAACGTACTTTTGCGTTGCTACATATTATCATAGCTACATGGTAATATGACGTACTTTTGCGTTGCTACATATTATTATAGCTACATGTTAATGTAACGTACTTTTGCGTTGCTACATATTATCATAGCTACATGGTAATGTGACGTACTTTTGCGTTGTTACATATTATCATAGCTACATGGTAATGTGGCGTACTTTTGCGTTGCTACATATTATCATAGCTACATGGTAATATGACGTACTTTTGCGTTGCTACATATTATTATAGCTACATGTTAATGTAACGTACTTTTGCGTTGCTACATATTATCATAGCTACATGGTAATGTGACGTACTTTTGCGTTGCTACATATTATCATAGCTACATGTTAATGTGATGTATTTTTGCGTTGCTACATATTATCATAGCTACATGGTAATGTGACGTATTTTTACGTTGCTACATATTATCCATAATTCTCTACGATGTTGAAGCATTTACATTTACTCAGGCCACTACAAAAAAATAAAAGATTTTGAAATGGGGTGCTATCGAAGAGTGCTAAGAGTCTCATGGGTTGATAAAGTTCGTAACGGATAAAAAAAATCTGAGAAGTGTTATCCACTATCAAAAGGAGAAAGTTAGGGTTTTTGAAAGATATGCGAAGATAAAACATAAGATCATTCTACTGATGTTGCGAGGGAACAATCAGGGTGGAAATATGACACATCCCCTGTTTGAATAGCTTACAGGTGTGGTTTCACTGTGGTACGATCTATTTTTTGAAAACCACTGCTTTAAGAGTCAAAATAGCATGATAATTACCAGCCTCCAAAGAAGAGACAAACTTTAAAGGATATGAAAAGGCAACTCATAAGCGACACTTAATAAATTCAGGTGCAATATTTTCAGAAATGATGTTTGAAAATAGTATGCTATAAATGAGCACCACGTGCACTATTTACTAGCTGTTACTGGTGTTTGGGCAAATATATAGATTATTACGATGTAAAAGTGATGTTTTATGAAAAATATAAAAGGGCTGGTTAAATATACTGAGGCACTTTTTTATAACCACCACCTCTGATTTGTGACTGAATAATAATTATTTTTTTAAGTACCACAGATCTACTGTGGTATGCCATCAAGATTCGAGGTGTTGACTCTCACAGACTGTTGGCACAGTTATCCTTATCTTTTAGTGGTCTTCTTAGTAGACGACTGCCAGTTGGTATTTTAGGAATTGTCATTTAGGGGAAATATAATATTCATTGTTTCAACATTACCTGGCCAGTGTTGCCTGCGGTTTGTACTCCATCTCGCAATATATTTTACTTCATTTATTTTTCGGAAACAGGAATTTCTAACTCGACGAATGTCTCTAAATGGTTTGCTTAACCCTTCCCTTACGGTGCTAAAATTGAAACGCGCGCTCCGGCGTTGGGTAGTGAGTAAGCGATCAAAAATTAGCGATTTTAAATCGGAAAAATAAGAACATTCATAGATAATCCCCTTAATTAATTATAATTGAAGTTAAAAATTATAATAATTTAAATTTATTTGCTGAAAACATTAAAAAACCATCTGGCAACGCTCACGGAACGGGCGTAGGTCTAATCTGGTTGCAAGCCCAAAAGCTACTGCGGCGCGGAGCGGTGTGGCTTACGCTTGCGACGATTGAGACAATTGAGCTTCTCGCAATTCAGTGAAGTATGCAAGAGTGAAATGCGAATATAGTGTCGCGCTTCCCGCATACTCTTCACCTATCGTCAAGACCCAAGGCCGAGGCACTCACAGCGTTTAAATGCGAATTTGTTTCCGATCTTCACAAAACACCTACGATGAAGTCGATAAATTCTGATTATTATTAATATTATTTTTTAAATCAATGCGTAAATATATTATGGAGGAATGTCTAAAATCTTAACCTTGTATTTATTATATTTATAGAGATATTGATGGTTATTAGAAGCAACGTGTAGAAGATACCCAACACAGGGAAGGAAAGGTTAACATTGTTTTTATCAAATTTGTTGTAAAGTTATTCCATGTAAACCTCGCTTTCTTTTGAAGTTTGACCCCTATATTGTGCCAAATTTAAATCAAAATAATAATAAGATGGCTTTCGACATCAGGATCTATTATTTTCTGATAGAGAAATGTTTGAAAGTGACTGCACCAACACTCCTATAAATTAGACGTAATTATGCAAAAAGAAACCAACCCACAGTTTACCTATTCTGAGATAATTAAGGAAATATATCGTCGTTTTCTATGACCATGTAATTTAATCAATAAATATCTATTTAACTTTCTTCATAATATGCACATGATTGATATGTGCTTATTCGATATTTCATACGAACCGAAAGTATTGTTTTTGTGAGTTGGATAGTTTTTGCATATATACGTCTAATTGTTCAGAAATTCTATCATATATGTAAGATATCTTATCGAAAACATACTCGTACAAGAAGTATGTCTATAGTAAACACTAAGAAATACTCATAAATAGTTTTAATGTGTTTTCGACGATATTGTTTTTTTTAAATATTGATATTGACTATCTAGTGATAACAGAAACGTTCACGTTCCTTAATATACATTTACTTGTGAAATCGTTATAAATACGTTAACATTTATTTCTGAAATCGTTATAAATATGTTAACATTTATTTGTGAAATCGTTATAAATATGTTAACATTTATTTGAGAAATCGTTATAAATATGTTAACAATTATTTGTGAAATCGTTATAAATATGTTAACATTTATTTGTGAAATCGTTATAAATATGTTAAAATTTATTTGTGAAATCGTTATAAATATGTTAACATCGAAAAAAATATCTGAAAAGTCCTAAAACATAAAAAAATTCAAATATGAAAAACATACACACATTCAAACCGTCACGCCATTTCTCTGTCAGGGTAGGTAGAGAGGACGAGACTTTCCTATTACGATACACATATTTTGCCTCTTTTACATCCATATCTCCACTAAGGGTTTAAATTACAATACAATAATAAATTAATGTGCAACCTTTTTAGAATGGTTGCTTATTGCCAGCCTTATTGAATATAAATATTTACCCCAAAAAGGCTGACCACCTAGGTAAAAAAATAATGTTACAACCTTTACGCTACAAAAAATTAAAAAAAACTGTACGTATATGCACATCACACATAAAATACATACAAATATGAGACAGGCCAAGGCTCAGAAAATTAAAAGACCTAATATACAAAAAAAAAATCGAAGAAATTAACAATAAAAATATGCACACGCACAATTAATCCACTACAAACACAAAAAGAAAAAAATGCACATCAAAATTTTAACACATCTATTTTCAGATATCTTGAAAAGTGAGAAACAAAGTCAACGAAATGAAAGAGAAAGAAAAATATCGAGTCACGCCTTGGCGTCGTATTTATGGTTTAGACTAGTGGTCGGCAACCTACGCGCACTCAAAATGTCACTTTTGATTTTTTTTAAGTATTGGACACTCCGCCTGACACTGATGAATCCAGGAATTTTTCGTCTTTAAGAAATTTAATATTTATTTAATTACTATTTTAATTAAAAATATTATATGGCCCCATGAGTAATATAAATTGGAGGCCCTGTTCAAAATTAAAGCGAGATTTTGCAAAAAATAAAATTTCTCCAAAGAAAACTAATAATTTTGTGTAAGAAAACGAGCCGTTTCGTTTATGAAATTATGGGAGAGGATGATCACCTACATCGCCATTGAAATCAAAGTAATGTAACTATAATAAGAATATTTTTTTAATAAATAATTTTTATTAATGTTTGTCATTATTTATGCCGTGCCACCAAAAACCTTTCGAGTGCCACCTAGTGACACGCGTGGAATATGTTGCCGACAGCTGGTTTAGACAGACTAAAACTTTCTTTAAGAAAACTTTTAATGGCATTAAGACCGTCGCCAAACATGTCCGACACTGCAGCGTAGTCACCAAACATGTCCGAGACTGCAGCATAGCCATTATACCCAATCGATTCAATCCGAGTATGGGAGAATTCGAGTAATAGTTAGTTGACTAATAATGCCGAATGTGTTACTATCACATACCAGAAGATATACCTACGCGTTTCGTTATATCTCATCTTCCTTCTGTAAGTTTTCTACGCTTTTTTTTTACCTAATACGTTTTTCTATACATATGCAGATGCGGGGAACTACCTAAACCAATGACTGCTGTCGCTACTTTCCTATTTTTACACTTAATGTATTTTATTTACATTATACTTTTAATCTGTCAATAATAGTATGTTTGATTCCTGAGATACCTGACCCCATTCTAAACGGCACTGTATAAGTTGTCTTTTTATTATATTATTTATAGTTAAGGTATAACATTGTAGAGGTTTAGAGACATTGTAATTTGTTTTATTAAACATTGTTTATTCCACTTTATGTAACGGTATAACCCTACTGGTTTTAAGATTTTCACCTCATCATTAAGGAGCACAAACAAGACTTGTGAGGTGAAAACTTTGAAACTGGTAGGGTTATACCGTTACATTAAGTGGAATAAACAGTGTTTGATAAAACAAATTGTCTCTTTTTGATTTTTATCACTGCTAAACACTATGTTCAACAGGAAATACGAGTACTCAAACATCAGCGTCAAAATGGACACACTGAAATGTCCTAGGACCGCAAACAACAATAACAAGCTTGTTGCCCCTTGGGATTTTTGAATGAGTTTTTGTCCATTTCCCATGAATTTTTCATGCGAAATGTAGCACGCAGCACGACATGCTTGCATGCGACATTTACATTCGGACCTTCATCCATCTCATAATTAATTTATAAAAATGTACACTTTTCAACACTGCATTGTTTTGTAGTTAGTGATACAGCGGAATTTTTCCATTTAGTACAATATAAATATCGGAAAAATATGTCATGGGTTAGAAAAATGCACCGTGGAAGATGTATTATGTCGAGATCAGGTCTCAGAGTATAAATTGCTATGATAATACGATATGCAGAATATAAAATGCACCGTGGAAGGTGTATTATGCCGAGATCAGGTCTCAGAGTATAAATTGCTATGATAATACGATATGCAGAATATAAAATGCACCGTGGAAGGTGTATTATGCCGAGATCAGGTCTCAGAGTATAAATTGCTATGATAATACGATATGCAGAATATAAAATGCACCGTGGAAGGTGTATTATGCCGAGATCAGGTCTCAGAGTATAAATTGCTATGATAATACGATATGCAGAATATAAAAGGCGGTATGTAGAATTTTCTGATATGATTCACTGAATTCACTCAAACGACGACCTCCGTAGCCTAGTGGTTACATTCTTGACTTCCACCCATGGATATCAGGTTTGATTTCCGATGATACCTAAAAAAAGAGTGCCAGTTTGATATAAAGAGTTCGTCTTGTAGCAAACAATACTCGCACACGCCGAGCGGATAGTTTTGCCAAAACATTCAATGACGATGTGCAAGTTCTGGACCTACTTCAGAGGTTCTAAATCCGAAGACTCGGTTACTAAGGCTGAAGATAATATTGTCTTTCGGTTACGCTCTTTAATATGTATGAAACGCTTATTAAGATATATTGAAAGGCACCATAACGAAAAAAAAAAACTCGCACGCAAGTGAATTGAAACGCACCTAGGAGTGTGATAGGATCCTCTGAACTCAAATAGGATTCAAGAGGAGAAATAATTAATACCAGTTATCTTAATCGATCCATTGGAGTGCCCGAGTCTTATGCGTGTATACTTCCTTGGGAATAGATGCTGGCAGTTTAGAAATCTTCTAGTGGAATCTTATATTGATTTCTATTTTATGAAGACGCTAAGAAAAAAAATGTATCGAGGGTTTGCTAATTTAAGAAGGTAACAAAATAAAATGATTTATTTAACAAAATGCTGGAAGATATTACGGTATACGAAATTTACTTGCACTTCGTCACTCCTACAACCCAGGATGGGTCTTGGGTCAAGGATTCACTGCCACATCTCTTTTAGCAGCATCACTCCTCCAATCTAGTCTGTGTCAGTCTTCTGTCATACTATTCAGCCGTAGTAAAAGTGCCCAATTTTTCTATTGCTTAAAAGTGCTATAAGAATTTATAATAGGCAACACTTCAGCTACAGAAAACTATAAATTCAGATTTAAAACTGTATAAAAGTAAAAACAAGTCGCTGACTAAATTAATAATTTTGAACTTTCACATACGATCACCTATCCCACTTTTAAAACTTCATAATTTTATAACGACTCGAATTCACAGTCCGACACAAACATCAACTTCGTATAGAAATTTACAACATTCATGCTACCTGTTTATAACGAAAGAAATATTAATAAACCTTCTTCTAGAAATTAAACAATCATTTATTTCTCAAATGTATTAAACATCCATTATTTAAAGCCGTAAGTGCCTTTTAAGTATAATTAATGTATTATCTTAATGGCCATTTTAATTTCATTGGATGTCATTCCAGTTGTCCACAGTACAGGGTCGTCGCTCGCGTATGTGTTATTTGTGTATTACACGCTAGCCGTCAATTCTAGGGTCGACTATAAATAAATAGGACGATGGCTATGATAAAGATAAAGAAGTACATCATTTATAAATCTCATTAAAAGACTTATGTATAAAATATATCTACTTTTACTTGGAGAAATTCCATAATAATAATTTAATTAATACTTAGTGGATTCCATGACAAGACCTTCCGATTCATTGCTTCTCCTTTTTACATTGTCTTTTACTTATTGATGTCGTCAGACTCTGGAACCAGTTACAGACTGTCTTAAAAATTTCACTCTCATTGGCTTGCTTCAAACAGCAATTAAAAAAATATTACTGTTCTCTTCAATGAAAAATGTGTTGCTCTTCCAATTTCCTTGTTCATTCCCATCTCACTTCTCTTTTCTCAATCATGGGTAATAATTTGCAAACATTGTTATTATTTATTATAGGTGTTGTTGTCATTAACTTGGTGAAACTTTACGTTATCATATTTTACAATAAATTACTTTCTTATTCCATTCATTCCCTTAGGCCTAGATTTTACGTGACTCATACCTGACTTCATGCCTGGCCACACCAAAGTGAGTGCTACGCACAAATTCATTTGACAGTTGGCAGCGGTTGAGTCAACACACGAGTCACTCTCAAAACTAACCAATTTCATTACAACTTACTTTATCTTTATTTACTTCCTGTGCAACTTCATTGCTAAGTGATTTTATTACAGGTACATTTTTGTATAATTCGCTCGATGGGTTCCACAAAGGCTCCCTTTTATACACAGCTGTTATTAAAACTTTCGCAATTTTGTAAAATCACGGTGACACAATAAAATTAACCATCACGTCTGTTCGCTAGGAGATTCACACCGGTGTGAATTTTCTAGCGTAATGCTTAGGAATATGAGGTAGAAATACGTGTAGCGGGAATAATTATAGTGGAAAAACAAAGTGGTTTATTGTAAAATATATTTTGAAATGGATTTTTATGTTTTACGTGTGTTTAATGATATGTTGGATATGTATTCGATGAGTATTTATGTTTTACGTGTGTTCAATGATATGTTGGATATGTATTCGATGAGTATTTAGGTTTTACGTGTGTTTAATGATATGTTGGATATGTATTCGATGGGTATTTATATTTTACGTGTGTTAAATGATATGTTGGATATGTATTCGATGAGTATTTATGTTTTACGTGTGTTCAATGATATGTTGGATATGTATTCGATGAGTATTTATGTTTTACGTGTGTTCAATGATATGTTGGATATGTATTCGATGAGTATTTATGTTTTACGTGTGTTTAATGATATGTTGGATATGTATTCGAAGAGTATTTATGTTTTACGTGTGTTTAATGATATGTTGGATATGTATTCGATGAGTATTTTCTACAAAAAATATTTAACAGATTCATGTTTTTAATTCTAACTTATGCGAATGTGGTGAAATGTCTGTGGTGAAATGTTGAATCATATATTGAGGTACGAGGTCGCGCTTTGAATGCCGGTTCGAATCCCGAGTTGTGTTACTCCCCTTGAATGACAGTCATTTTCCACCCAGTACTTAGGTATTATACCTTTCATGAGGATCTACTTAACCCAATGCCAAATAGCCCAATGTTACCCAATATGAGAACATTAATTTCAAAAATGTTTCCCTCCGTATGCAGAGTGTAAAGAAAGTTTTTAGTCTCGAATGAAATAATGATATAAACGGTCTTTCAAATTGAGCGTTTTTTAAATTCTTGGATAAAACACAGATGGCGTTGCGAACTTGCCTGGGTCTTGTGACATTTGAGAAGTGTAATGTATGCCATTTATAAAAATGGAGTCGTATACAATACAACAACGCGTTTAACTTGTTGAATTATTTTATGTATTGTAATCTCCGGAAACGGTGATGTTAATTGTCCACCAAGATCATGTGACCTGACACCGTTAGACTATTTTCTCTGGGATTACGTGAAACGCCAGGTACATAAGAATGCCCCCCGATCAGTTCCTGAGCTGAGGGGCGAAATTATTTGCGTTATTAGTGAGTTAGAACTGCAATTATGCCAAAATTTGATCGAAAATGTTGACAAAAGAGTGGACATCTGTGGAGCCTGCAAGAGTTCACCTGTTTTGGCGGATATTATTTTTCGTTTTTAAATGTATTTCAATTACCAATAAAAAGTTTCTTGAAATCAAAGCAAATTGTGTGTTTTATTCAAGAATTTAAAAAAAACCGCTCAATTTGAAAGACCCTTTACAAGTAAAATTAGTATTCTTATTTGATAAACATGGTATTATTTAAAAATTTGATAGCGAGCTTACTGTGATTACACGTCTACAATAGAATGTATAGTGTATTCTCAAATAGTTGAATCAACTCAACGTTGCTTATAAAATTTCAAATTTTCAAGTTTTTTTTAAGCATTGAATTATTAGGGAATTTTTTATCGACTCACCTGTTCTTTGTCCTCTTGCGATCTGGGCCACAATGTTGCTGCGATTACCACTTCTCCCATGTCAACGTATTGACTTTGTTTATTAGGATCTTGTAGGCAGAGCACCAAGTCCTGGGACCTTCCCAGTTCTAGTGCCGTCAGGTCTAGGTAACAGGAGCCCATGAAGTCATCTTGAAGACCCCAGTCATAGTCGAATACCTGGTGAAAAATATCAGGCTTAAAATAATTCAATGATGGGCGCTCATCTATATCATTAAACAAATAAGTTTAAAAAGGTAACGCTGTATATCATACGTCAGCTAATATTAAATAGCTAAAACTAAATGTTTCATATATAAATACATTTACTGATGCAAATAAATCCTACTTTGTAACAAAGATAAAATTGCAGAGACTTGATTGAGCGTTTGCAGTCGGTATAATTGCTCAGAACTTCGCCAACAATTTTCTTTTGACCAATTCCACAAATATCCAAGGAAACATTGAGCTACCTTGTGTCTTCAATCAACTGTTTAATATTGCAGTAAGTGCCATCACATTGAACCAGTTTATAAACTGTATGGACAAGCTCCTACTTTTCATAAACCCAGAAGTGCTGTTATAGTGGTATTTGGTCCGCTGTTAGTTTTTTTGCTTAGTGTATGATTTTTTTCATACACGTAACATGTGACAGTTAAACGTGATTTAGATATAAAACCATACATGAATATACTGCCTCATCACTTGACATTGGCGTGTACTCTTTCATATATGTTACATGAGTTCACGGCCATTATTCAAGGAGAGAGAGAGAATATGCTGCCTGTCTATAATAATAATACTAGTAACATTTTGGGAAATAACTCTTTGAGATAATTATAGCATTATAAAATCAGTGTAAATTTTTCTTTAACTAAAATATATACGAGTACAATCGAAATATTTGTTTTCAGTTTCTCTCGATATTTCAGACACCTTCGCTAATGCATGGTGGCTTAGATATTAAAGAAATTGAAATTCCTCAACATTACATGAAACATTGTTCAGTTGATTCTGTGCTACTTCAAAGGTCGCAGGATGAGGGTTGACTGCGGATCTGAATTTTTAAAAAGGTAAGCTAACATCGGTGGCCCGTAGGGTGGTATATTGTTTTTTTGTTTTGGATCGTTCTCATGGACAATCTATTAAAAAAAAATCTGCCCACAGGTTATATGATTCAGGGCTATTCGGATGACGGTCTGATTCTGATCATACCCAAAACAGGGCCTTAACCGACAGCCTCTCAGCGATTTGCTTGGCCCTGATTAGTGAGTTGGGATTGAGGAATAGGCTAAACTTTGCCCCGCATAAATCCTGTGAGGAACTGTTAAAGGGGTCTCTTGCATGCGCTTTTACAATTTCCATTTCAGTAACAAATGTTTGTGTCGTGTGGGATATAACTAATGTCGGAGGGACAATCGATCTGTTATGCTCCAGCTAGAGAGATATTTATTTCCTCAACCGGGATAATGGGCAAGCGACTGTGAGCACTTACTTATTTATATTTTGTCTTCGAAACTAAAGGATTCAATCTGTCAGGATTTCTTGAATCTTTTGTAGGTTCTGCAGGATGTTCCAAATCAAACTCAGTTGGTAGATCTTACTGTTTTATTTAAGAATAATACAATTCACTTCAAGGGTTTATTAATAGATGACACGGTTTTTAATTATGGTAGGGTTTATATAGCCCTAAAATTTGTTTATAAAATATTTGTTATGGGAAACTTGGATTAAGAATGCAATTTCGTCAACTAGGCGAGCATTCCTTAGATAACGAATCATGAGAGAACGCTTATAAAAACACTCTCACGCTTTATAGCGCAAGCATTTCAACGATCTATAACAGACCGTCGCCTAAGCATGATATCTTACATTAGATCGTCCCTGTTGAATGCGAAAAATGCGTTTCTAACTGTTGCGCCTACCGATCTATTCGAGCAGACTCTACTATCTCCGTCGTCCTGTCCCTCATGTCTGAGGATGGCGGCAGCCGTCGATGCCCCTTTAAATGGTCTTCTTCTATCTGGATCTGTCCTTGGCCGATATGAGAGCATCTGATATTGAAGATCCCATCGCAGTCTTGATCAGATCACTCCATCTGATTGGGGGTCTTCCTCGAGATCTCGTTCCTTCGACGCTTCCGACGACCACAAGTTTCTCTAGGCTAATCGGTTCTCTTCTCATGATGTGGCCGAAATACTGCAGGACACATTGCATACAGAATGACGTGAAACGATCCTTTATTTTAAGAAATATACACAGTGAAAAAACAACAGGTAATTTAATTTGGAGACAATTTTAATGGATCTGGGTTTGTTGTCTTTCATTTGTCGTGTCACCAGTATCTAGGCTTTTTTTGCCTGTACTTCACTGAGGAATATATGATAGTGTTTTAAAAATGTAGAAATATTTAACTATTATTAAATATTAATCGATATTTTTAAAATGAAAACTTTTCAAAATATTTCATTATTATTAAAAAATATATTATATCATTAAACAATTATTATCATTTAAAAAATGCAAATAAACACATAAATAAAATCAATTGTTTATTTACCTTGATATGTATGGGCTGAAATGGGTCTTCTATGGGTACAGTAAAAGTTTCATCCCACACCGGGTTGAGGTCCCGATATATAGTCTTGGACTTGTGTAGTAGTCTTCCACCAGTCTTGAACTTGACGTATGGATCGCTGGTACCTGCCAAGAGACCTAGCATTGCAATATTTATTGCAACGTCCGGAATGCAATATGGCCATTAATAATCTTGTCTGAATTCATGGGGTTTTACTGTGATATTTTTTTATAGAATGTAAATAAAAAGAAAATTCAAAATAAACAAAAATATGTAGAATTGTTTTATTTTATTTAGTATGTATATAAATGACAAGTGGTAATTTTATTTTATTGTTTTTTTGCACTGTGTTATTTTTTAGTTCAAATTTAAAAATTGTAAGTTATTAGTTATATTCAAAATAACCATTTTATTATAGTGTAAGTGACCCTATAACTGGTTTTATTGTAGAAATCCATTTTAGATATGACTTTCACAGAAACAAACGAGTTCGACCAAACAAACATTGTTTATGAACATTTACTTTCCCAAAAATAATGAAATTGTTTATTTCTAAGATTTTTAGCTTTGTATTTATTCCACAAGATTTTTATATTCAATCTTTGAAAATCATATACCGTTGTATTATGCTTTAATTGCGTATAATACAAGTAATCAGGTTAATACCTGGCAATCTCTTACAATTAACTGTAAAATTGATAAATACGCCTCAAGTCAAAACCAGGCTGATACCCTTTTTAACAAAATGGATACCGATGGGAAATCAACCCGCAAATTCAGAGTCAGTGAACAGGTATCTTACCAAATAGGTAATTTCATATAATACTCATGTAAAATGAATTTATATTAAGATTCTGTGATCGAAATTATAATAAGTTTTTTTCTAATTAATTTTAGATTAATTAACTACTCAACAAATGTTTCATAAAAAATACAACATTTTAAAAATAAAAGATTGTATTATTGTTAAAAAATAATACCTAAAAATGATTATATTTTTATTCAGTATTAATTAAAATTTAATTTATCATTCATTCACACAAGAAAAATGGACGTGTTTTCAACAATCAATTTTTCTGGATGAAATTCTCAAAAAAAGTTTATTTGGCTTAAATAGGAGTCCATGTTGAAAACATCTTTTGTTCTTAATAAAAATGCAAGTTACTAGCTTCGTAACTAAAAGAATTAACCATTGTGTCTTAGAAATTTGAGGGTATAAAATTTCTTTTTGTTAAAAAAATCTTTTTATATTTAATGATGTAAGAAAATGTTAAAATAAGCTGATAAGAAGTTGAAGAATTAATTGAAAGAAGTGAAAAATATATTAAAGTACAGTGAGATATAGAATATAATAAAGAAGCCGAGATATTTTGAAATGTAATGTTAAAAGTTGTGATTAGTGAAAAAAAAAAATCTTAGATACAATGGTGGTTTGTTTTTGATTTTATTATCTACTGGGATGGAGTTGGATTTATTGATATGAAAGTTTACTTCGTCGTATTAGGCGTTCCTAAAAGTTTTTTTTATTTTGTATTATGCAAATATCATAAGTTCTTATTTTAAATTAGCCTTTACTGATTAACGTAGCTCCCGTCATTATTTATGACATCTTGTCAGTGTTACTTCAGGTCTTTGATCTCACCGAACACCAAATCAATGTATTTTTTCACTATCAAAAGTTAACTAAATCAGTTGGTTCAGATTGGTAGTAAACCCCGGAAGGGGCCTTATTTAGGGCACGCTTGGCTGTCATAAAACATCCATTAATCGTCAACAGTAAAAACATATAAGTAAAAAGGGTCTGCTTTAAGATTTTTTAAGCAAAATACTCGTACATATGTTATGGCGAACCATTATTTTCGTATGACAGTTCGTTTAGTACCCAAACTTCTTTTCCCCAAGCTTTCAAATCTTATTTTAATGCTGATAAACTGTTGATTTTGAACATTGAAGTCTAAAGCATATTTAAATGCTGATAAACTGTTGATATAGAACATTGAAGTCTAAAGCATATTTTTGGACGATTCCAGGATTCCAACGTAATGACGTTGGAATCAATGAATACAAAGGTATTAAAAAAATAGAGCTAATGATATTTGTTTGCAAAAACTTTTTAGAGCACTTTAATATTTTGTAAATTTTGTAGTAATAAATATTAAATAGCCAGCTTAAATTTTTTTTTTAATTTTTAAATTATTCAAATATTTAAACTGAAGTGAATAAATTTCAAGATCAATAAATTGAACTCCATTAAAATTGTGAAGTATTTATTAATGGCCATTTGCATAAAAAACATTTTCAATAGCATGCTAAGAGACATACACATGTATAATAATTCATAAATAATGAGTAATCAATATGAGAAATGTAAAATGGATGTCAGTATTAAGGTTCTATTTGTGTTAGGTGAGTCAAGTAATACAAAATATGAATTATTAAGTTTGAACTCATGTATAACTTAATTACTTGTTTTACTTTTTGTTTTTTGATATTTTCATATTGAGATTTCTTATTTAAATATTAATCAAAGTGAATTATTAAAATAAGCAATTTAACGAAAAAATAGGAAATATTTCATTGGAAGTATTTTTATAAAAAAGGTACATTGATTTTTGAAATTTGGAAAGTATAGCAATGTTACAAATTTTTCATGTTTCTTTCGTTTTATACAGTATAATCTGCACAGAACAAAATATTATATACGAGTATATAGTCATTGTGATTTATCTTTTATTTTAATTTATTTTAGATTTTCACAAATATTGTTTCCGCCCACCAAGACACGACCATGAACACTATAATAAATATGAAACACAAACTGATTGATTGGAAGAAATTGTATTAAAGCTAAAAATCAGCCAGATGTATTTGCATGAAAATGTCAAATAAATAATGTAAATACATCTGGTGAATTTATTGCCCTGTGGCGATTTTTTCTTATAAATCAGAAAGATGTTTAATTGGTCTTAAGTGAACACTAGACTGGAACCTTTTTTAATAAAATTAGGTTCCAACGGGAATCGAACCCATGACCTCCGAATTGGAAACAAACTTCTTATCTACAAGGCATCATCACCAACATCATACAATGCCCCTATTGTGGTAGGTAGAGATAGTAGATGTTCTCTTTATTCTATCCTGGCATACATCTTTCGCATGTTTCTCGTCCATAAACCTACCTCTTCTTGGCTTAATAGGCCATATATGTTTTGTTTACCAACTAAGCTATGAAAAGTAGACCAAAGATAATGACAAAAAAATATTTAAAATACAACAAAAAAAACTCAACTTTTCAACAGTTCTATAAGAGCTTTTGTAAAAAAATACTTGAAATAGATGATTACACTTAAAAATTCCATACCAAGTCTTTTATATAAAAAGCATATTATAACTGTCTGAGACATAATTCTGAAAAAAGCTCTAAAATTACTGTTTTCGTAGTCTGAATATTAGAAAATGGCTTATAAAATTAAAAGTGATAGAATTAAATATAAGCATATGTGTAGTCTACAAAAAGCTCTGAATTTCAGAATTTTCAGCAAATACCTTAGCTATGAAATGAATTTTGAAGCATATGTTATTAAAATCTTACCATTTGACACACTTAATATATTTTATAAATTATTCAACATAAACACTGGAAATTCATATCGAATGCAATAAAAATTACACTAATGTTTTATTCCAATAATGGGTTTTTATATGTGATCTGAAACTATGGCACCCGAACTAGTTTTAGTCCACAAATAGTTTTTTCCTGAGCTGCAGCAAAAAAATTACCTTAAAATTTTATAAATTACGTAAGTAAAACACGTTAATTTTTTTTTTTAATATACTGTTTTATTATTTTCGTTTGAATCAGAATTGACAGATTAATGAAGAATAAGCAAGATAATTTTTCTCATCGAAAATAATTTGTCAAGTCGTTTTAAAGATTTTGTAAATGTTTTCCATTTTTATGATGAGGTTTATATACGTGTTAAATCCGTAATTTTTATTAAGTTATTTGTAAAATTGTATATTTTTTGTTAATTTTATTCCTAATTCAGTCTTATAAAAAGTACCTAAAAACCGTTTTCTTTATTCAATTAAAAAATATATATTATACAAAAATGCTGGTATGATATGGATCGGAAAGAAATATAAACTTGTGCATGAAGATAAAAAGTATAAGAAGTACTGGTTTATATAATTATTTGACTAGTTTTGACATTGCGCTTTCCAAATTACTAATTTGTGTTGAAAGAGTAATATCAAAACTGGTTAAGCAATTATTCCCAACATCAGCAAACAATAATTTTATGTTTATTAATTTGAAAACTATCTGTGTACCAAGGAAATCCAATAATTAATTGCTGAAACCTAAAAAAGTCCCTCAATGGAAGAATAAGGTACGATTATTCATTCTCATTAGCATAAGCTACGAGTACATACTTTATCACCTGGACCTGCCAATATGCCAGTCCATTCTCATTAGCATAAGCTACGAGTACATACTTTATCATCTGGACCTGCTAATATGCCAGTCCATTCTCATTAGCATAAGCTACGACTACATACTTTATCATCTGGACCTGCCAATATGCCAGTACAAAATTAATTTGTGATCATTCTAGTTTGTCAGATAATATAATATGTTAATTGGTTGAAAAAAAAACTATATTATAATTATTTTCGTATGAACACTATGCATTTAACAATGTGTACTTTATATTACTTCTAGACGGTTTTTTAACATTTTTATTTAGAAATCTGATGTTCCAGTTTTCATTTTCGGGAGTTTTCGGGATTGTATCACTTTCAAATGATTTCTTCTTAATTATTTATGAAGAACTAGCCATTTTATATATACTTTGACAATTATTTAGAAAGAAAAAATATGATATACAAATCTAGACATAGAAAACTGCAGTTCGCGGATCTTATCATCTGTAAACTTCTTGGCATCCAAACATCAATCTGTTATGATCACACAGCAAAAGAAATTCAATATTGCTTTGAAATCAATCATCGAAATGAGAAAAAGGTTAGTGCTAAAATTGAAAGCTATAGATAGAACCGTTATACTGTCCCTTTTATGCACGTATAATGAAAGGGTTTGGTTCACATTAAACTGATATTTTTAGCTCTTTCTTTCTTTTGATTTAGGTGACTGACTGCTCAGTAATAAATTTCAAAGCGAAGTGACATCTTGGACGGACTGTGTGCTTACTGAAAAACTGTCCAACCACTCAGGGTATAAACACACACACACACACACATATGATATATTTAAAACATATGCGATGACGATACTTCCAACATTAAACTTCTCGAAATGTCTTATAAAGTAAAAATATGTAGAAGCAACAGTCAAGATAAATACTGTTTCATTTTTAGCTTTAAACTCTCGTTTTGGAAGATATCTTGATAATGGAACCTGAGTAATAGTGATATCAATATCAATGACGAATACTGAGTAGCATGTAATTTTTAAACGATTTCGTCCTTCTTGCTATAGTAAAAAATGACATTACTGAAACATTAATATAAATAAGTAGAGTGTCGATGTGTGAAAGCCTTAATATTAACTACAGTAAAAGTATGTTCATGAGTAATACTGTCCAAACAGCACCTATAATAAACAAAGGGAAGAAGATTGCGAAAGTTCAGTTATACAGTTATCCTGGACATATTGTGATACTTGGAAAGAAGAAACAAGACGCAGAAATTAAGAGAATATGTATGTAATCAAGCCTGGGCTGCAGTTTATAAATTATCCTTCATTTTAAAGTTTCCAAAGTACCAAATATCTAAAGAAAGCTCTATCATCCCATTAGTGACATATGAGCTTGAGACGACAACGTTCACTACATTTTGAAGACAAAATGCTGAATATCTCATTATGGATTCGTACCCATGCTGACTACTTTCATCCTTCAGCCAGATCTTAAGAACGGTTGTGTGATGTCACAATAATATATGTCTACATATCAAAATGCAAAGTTACGTCTTATCATTTGCATATTTTGAAATACCATAAATATATACTTAAATCTACTCTTAAACAAACACCATCAAATATCAAATTGTCTTGTTCTACAGCAATCTAGCATTTGGTCCTTATACAGATGACTTATGTGTTTTTTGACTTACAAAAATCTAGAATTTGTTATGAGAATTTCTAAGTCGTTTGACAACCAAACGGTGTTCAAAACGTTTTTTAATCCATTGGTTCATAATAAACTAGAAAGCAATACTTGCATTTAGACCATAAAATATAACTACGATATCTATATATGACTGAGTTTGGTGTCTATCCATGGCTTTATTCTACTTAGTTTTGTGCTGAGCATGCTCTTTAAGCGTACGAAGAAATCTTCGGCTCCTGGTATACGTTATCAGGCTCATTCGAGGAGTTGTGAGCTGTCCAGTAATACAAAAAAGATTAGCGTTAAATGTTGAAAACAATTAAACTATACTGCGCCGGTCGGAACTGCTCTTATTCACACATTCAATAATGAGTCTCCCAGCCGTTATGCCTGTTGGAATAGCCTGAACTGTTCTGAACAGGCCTGTTTCGAATACTGACACATTTCTTATCACGTTACCACAAATAAAACTTTCTTTTCAGAATGGGGACATTGGAAAGCACTCATCAACTTGTTTAGATGAATTTGAAATATTGATTATTTTGTCATAAGTTGTTTGTTAACATATTCTTGCCACAATGAAACATTTTTTCGTAATTTTTTTTAAATATCTGAACATTTTTTGTCCATGTTTGAAAATAAACCAATAAATAGGAGATTTTTTCGTAGATATGAGGATCAAATTTTCAACATTTCGTATTTAATGATGTACAAAACTAATAAGAATTAAATAAAGTATAAACTTTTTGTACAAGTATAATCTTCCTAATAATTAAAACATGTGTCATCTACGACAATACTAACCATGTTCACTAGCGTTGCACCAAATTTTCATTGTCTGCAGCCGAGTCGTGACTATCACATGGTACCACTTGACAACATGAGAAAGTTTTAAGTGTTTCAAATAAATTTTTACATTTCGTGTTGCAAACTAATTTAAAGTTGAAACAAGAAGTTTTAAAGCATTAAGAACGAGAAAAGTTTTAACATTAAAATTTAAAACTAGAAGAAAACAGTTTTTAGTAAATATTACGCAATGAAGCATTTTTTAACGATCTGTAAATAAACATTTCTACAATAGATTACATACGGTTAATTTATTATTTTAAAATAAATCAAAAACCTTTGTAGAAACGTTTAATACGAGTATATTTGTATTTTTAGATCAAATTCAAACATAAAGCTGCATCAAATGCTTGTGGATAGTGGTTTTCAATACTGTCAGTATTTCACCAATACCTTGCATGTTTTAAAAAAGTAATCGAAAAAGACTCTTAATTTTAAGTCTGTTATATCTTCCATTCCCGATTTTCCAGCATCTCTTCCTTTTTTCATTAAATTGATGAAGGCTTCAATTTTTTTTGTTTACATTTTCATACAATTTATACAAATAAGTAACAATTTGAATAATTATTGTGACCAAGTAACTTAGCAACTTTTATGCATGGGAAATAAACGTGGAATAAGTTTGAAAGGAGCCGAATAAATGTTGTAGAACTGCGCGCACCGGGAAAAGTAGATGGGGTGACAACGTATGAAAGAAAACGGAATGAAGTGATAAAGAATGAATGTGAACTAAAGGCTGATGTGTTGAGAAATATGGAGTTTGAGCACGTAGTTAACTCACATGTTTACTGTATATTTGTTTTGTAAAAAAAAATACAAAACAAATATACAGTAAACATGTGAGAAGGTGTGATATAAGAAGAATAAGAAAAGTGAAGTGGGATCAAGTGAATGGTATTTTGTTAGAAGGAAATGTTAAAGGTGAGAGAAATCGTAAGAGTTGTAAGCAGGTATATGAATGTAGAATTGGCGATGGATGTGTATTGAGCTAGGAAACTCTATCCTTTCTGCCTATCTGAGACCTTTCTGCCTCTATATTAGCGTGATGGTGTATGTATGATAATAATTGGATCTAAGCAAATATTTTTCTAACGGAAAATGAAGGACTTTTGCTAACAAGATTATCAGAACCACTTGAAATTGCTTGGAAACTTTCAATGAGAGCTTTCATGATGATGCCCGTAAGCTTGCAGGGTAACCACATGTCGTGGAATTATTAAAATTTATGGGATGTCTCCGTTGTATCTTTCGAATCTGTGTCTGAGAGATTTTTTAGGGGAAGAGAAAAACTTTGAGGTTGATTACGTCTCCATCGACTTAAATGATTATCTTGAATCGATTATATAAGACGAGGTATTTTGACAGTCCTGTTTAGAAAATGTCAATTAATTTCATGATTTATTAAGGAAATAAAATCAAATAAAATGAGTGCGATGGAGAACAAGTTAAAAAGTCTAGAGGAACA
This sequence comes from Odontocerum albicorne, assembly GCA_949825065.1. Lineage (NCBI taxonomy): Eukaryota > Metazoa > Arthropoda > Insecta > Trichoptera > Odontoceridae > Odontocerum > Odontocerum albicorne. The sequence continues at coordinate 22,244,001 of OX463856.1, forward strand.
ACATAATTAAGTTCCTCAGTCAGTAAGTAATCGTGGAAAAAGAATGAAAGGAGCCGAATAAATACTGTATAAATGCGCGCACTTAGAATAATACAAGGGGTAACAATCTATGATAGAATAAGGAATGTGATTAGGGATGAATTTTGAACTTAAGGCTGATTTGTTGAGTAAGATTTTGAAGAGCACTTTGAGATTGTTTTGGGCATGTAGAAAAAAGTAATGACGGAAAACTTACAACACAAAAATGAAGTGCTAATGAGAGTCAAAAGCGTGAGAGACGATACCAAGGGAAGTATGGTTGGATCAAGTGAATTATATTTAAAAGAGGGAAATTTAAAAAGCCAGAGAAATCGTAGAATATGTATAATGTGCATTGGTGTAGAAGAGACGAAGGATGTGTATCGAGTAGGGAATAAGGTCTAGCGCTCTGGAAAAGTTTGTCTCGATTTTGATCGGGTCTTAAGGTGTTGAGACTCACGTCATTGTTGATGTTATTCAGAAAGCGAAATTAAAAAAACACGAATTTCCCTTCAGAGTTGTATCATGTTTTTCCTAGTTTTTCATAATTGATTTTCCAATCACCTTTTCCTCTTCAAGCCATTCATGAACTTGTTAAATACATTTTCCTCTTCAAGCCATTCATGAACTTGTTAAATACATTTTTATTTTTGATGTTTGTTTTTTGGTTTATTATTTTTGCGTTGCATTATTTTTTTTTCTTCACATTAATACTGTTAATCACGACACCTGTATTTCAAAATTTTGTAAAACAATTGTATGGTTTATTGGAAAATATTGACACTAGGTAATAAACTCACCATATTTTACACTGTTTAATAAAGATTTTAATAAATAAGATATAAAATTAAAATAATAATTAATAATAATCTATGTTAACTTTTCTCTAGACCAGGCATGGCCAAACCAGATTCCAGATTCGACCCGAGAGATCTATTTTTGTGGCTCGCGTAGGCATATAGCGTAATTTTTCACGACATAAACAATATCAGTGTAACTTATTAATGCAGTGGGTAAATGTTTCTTTGTACTTATTTCATTTTGAAAAAAATCTCTAGAATTTTAGCATTAAGATAATTTCATAGAATTAATTGACTCATCGACTATCTCTGCAAGCGTACCAAAAATGAAAAGCCACACCACATATTGGAACTCGTAATGACATCTGTGCGGGAATTTCGATATTTCATTATCTTACTTTAAGATATAATCGTTATCTGTAGTTGCAAATAGATAAATTATTTTAGTTACTCTATTGTTTACATGTCGAATCATCCGTCTTTTGATCAATAATGAATATCTATAAAAACCCAACAAGATCAATAATTAACTGATGCCTAATTGATAGTTATATTAAGGATGCCATCAATAAGCATGCTGTCTGACACGGAAACATTGATGAATGATAAAAAGTACCTTAATTTTTCTCACTGATTATTGAAAAAGTAATTGTATTTGATTTTTAGAATAATAATTGGAAATGTACATACATGCCATCACGCCGTCTCCCAATTGGGATAGGCAGAAAGGAGAGAGCGCCAGACTTTCCTTTCGCGACACACATATATCGTCTCTTCTACATCCATGCAGGTTTTCACATAGCGCCTACGATTTCGCTGATTTTTCAAATTTCCTGCTTTCAAAATAGCATGCACTTGATTCAACCATATTTTCCTTGGCCTTCCTCTATCACGCCTTTCTCTCATATTTACGCTGGAATTGATGATTTACAAGAAATATAAATATATCAATTGTTTCATTTAACTGTAGTTTCTTTCATTTATTGGTCCTATCGCCTGCGACGGATTCTACCATACAAAATAAAGCCCACCTAGGTACAATTTTGGCCTTATCTATTTAAGACCATTTGCATCAGCTCAAGCCCTCCCTTTCCTAACCTTACACTCGACGTATTTTTTTTTGTAATATTTTTAATCTTTCAATCATAGTGGGTTTGATTCTCGAGTTAGATAGTTCTTGAGGGGAATCTACTCTCTAAATGGCGTTATATATAAATTGTCCTCTTATTATCATAACAGTAAAACATAACGCTTGATGATAAATATAATGGAACTTATTTAGACAACTCTACGGATTTTTTAGACACTTTGATTGTAGAAAGTTATCATGTGCACCCTAAAGGTTCGATGCAGTAAAATTGGAATGCGGTTTAATCATATGGAACGAGAGAGGAATCCAGAATTCCCTGATAGTGGAGCGACTCAAACAAGATTTCCGCGACACCGATACAGCGATATTACTTTTTAAGCGTTAGAAGAGATCTAGTCACCTGTTTATATGTATATAAATTGCTAACAGGAAAAAATAGCGAACCCATTGTTGATGGACTAAATTTTATTTGATGTACAAGACAATTATTTACACCATCGTGAGTTAAAATTGTTTTCCGTGTCGTATTCACGAACTGATCTATTAAGAGCGTCACCACTCCCATACTGCATGACCTTGTTGAGTTTTTGTGGCTATTGTTTCACGTTCTGTTGTAGTTTTGCGAAATATAAGAAGGCTGATTACATTGAGTGTCTGTTGCACCCGTGGTCGGCTCAAGTCTTATTTGTAGGAGTTGTAGACAATGGTAAGTACATAAAACTGATATCTAGTGTCAAACTTAATCCAAGAGCTCTGGTACACGTTGAACACATTCAGGCGCGGGGTCGATTACACAGTCACATAACTCCATCAATGGTAAATGGCTAAGCCACCTACTTGTACGTGCAAAGACATACAAATCACCGCTAATTTTATCAACATTGGTGGTCCTCTACTCTTTCGCCGTGGGGGATTGCAGGAGTTATAATAGAGTTATAATAGGGGAGCACAATGTTTGTGCTCCCCTGATGATGAGATGAAAGTAGTAGTATAGGGTGTGTCCAACGATATATACGGCAGCGGAATATTGAGATAAGCAGTCCACAAGTAAAATACAATGTTCAGTAATACCTTTCTGTCGTTGCGAAGCATACCCAAAATGGTTTAATTTCTGATTCTTGTTTTTTTTTAAATCACCACGCGCACGTGGAATGACCTTATTGAGTGACTTTTTCAATATTAACATCTTCCATATCTCGGTGGATAAATTGAAGATTGAGTTCCTTAATAAAGTTTGTACACATGACTTAGCTACTTTACAGGAAAACATTAGTATTATTGTACCTGCCTCTATTATAAAATATTATATTCAAACTTTTAAAATCATTTTTTTTTCGTATTATTTGATTTCATTTGGTTAAATCCATATTGCTTCAAAAATAAATAAATTTATTATACAGAAATATTACAGCACCGCATGGTCACCTCATATTTTGGAAGAACTTCAAGTATCTTTATCATCATTATGAAAAGAAACTTGGAAAGCTCAGTATGCTCTAAGGTCAAACAAAATTGATAAAGGACAGGTTAATTTTTCTTTCCCTCATTTTTCTTATCAACAGGCCTTTTCGAAAAAAAAAAACATGGGAATTTCATATTTCGTGTAGATTTTTTTCATCCCATGTCAACCCAAAATGTTATTTTTCTTACATGAGTATTAACTAAATAAAAATGATTTTTATTGTATTTGAAAACCGTATACCATACGAGATAAAATTTTCCTTTTAAAAACCTTTCAACTTTAATATTTAATGTGTACATAGTACCATAAATATTCTTTTAAAAGGCATCTCTGCTGTAAAAGAGACATTAAAAAAAATGTTTTACTTTATTTTGTTGGGTCTCTACCATACGTTAGTAATTGACATTTTACTTTATCTGAGATATTCAACCAAATAGAATAATTTTGAACAATTACATTGTAATTACTCTTTTTATTATTACTACCGCTTTTTGTATTTCCATGTTAGTTTAAGGTAAAGTTTTGTATTTTTTGTCAATAATTTAAAGTACTTGTATAACTTGTCATATGTTCATTTTTATGTAAAAGACACTCTTGTGTCGTAAATTAAATTAAATATAAAATAAATATAAAAAAAAAGGTTCAACAAACTCATTCAAATTTATTTGTGTTTATGGGCATTTCGATATTTTTTGATTGTGTGAAAATGTGTTTCCATTTCAAGTCTCATTTTGAAATTTTACCAAATATGAGCTTTGGTTATTTAATAATAATAACCAAAAAATCTTATTTTTGGAAAATTTACACTTACCGATTTGAGCCAAATTTTCCGCGCGACATACAATGTACAATGTTATATTAAGAATACGAGTATATACCTAATACGAAGAAAAATATAAAGAATCAAAGAAACATAAAAATATTTATGATTAATTTTCTTTCCAAAGTCCATAAGTTTATTTATTATTTACTAATAACTTTCTTGTACAGTCTGTAATATAACGAGTTTAGTTTCAAGTAGTAACATTTTCCAATCAACCATAAAATCGTTTTACAAAGTTTTGAGTGAAAGGTGGAGAATTTACATTTTTGATTCTAATAAAGATGTATCCCACCTGTTTCACCACTTTTAAACCAGTGCAATTTTCTACTCATTATCATTAGAAATGCATCGTTTAATGCTATGTTGTAAATATCAATTAAGTGACAGGTCTTTTAAGTTATTGTCAGATCGGGATGACAGAGAACAAGGTTCTGGAACGAACACGTATCCAGAATGGCGGAACCAAGAGCCGTAAGAATGCCCAGGGACAGTATGCCCCAAGCAAGCACACCTCCAGGACGACCTCCCAAAAGATGGAAAGACAGCTGGCAGTCGACGTTGCAAGAGGGAAACAATGATGCAGGACCATAACAGGCCAACAGGCCTAAAATAAGATGAAGAAAAAGTCTTTTAAGTTCTTACCGCTCATACGTGCTTTTATGAAATATAAAAGGTATGCACTATACTGCATAATACTTTAATTATATATAGTACAACCTGGAGGGTTGAAAGTCATGCGATAATCGTTCAACCGATTGGAAAGGATTTTAAGATGCTTAAGTGAAAACCAGACTGAAATGGAGTTTACGGTATATTTGGACTTGTATAATCTTAAAAAGTAAATTTTTTTCGTTGATGTCTTCCAACAAGATAAATAGAAACTCATTAATGGATTATAGTTATTTAATTTCTTCTGGTTTGCCTGGAATGATGTCAATGCTGAAAAATATGTGAAACTATCTCCATCAAGACGAAAATGCGCCTAGTTAACATAAGTCGCTCATTTTTTAAATATCCACGAGACTCTGAGAGCAAGCGAGAGACAAAATTGATGTGCTGTTGGACCAGTATTTCTTTGAGCATTTTAGGAATGACATTATCAACATTAGCGAGAACTACGATATCATCTACAAATTCAAGTTGATTAGGTATTCACTATTGATTGTTGATCATGTCTCTATTACTTCAATCCTATTCTCTTAAAAACATCTCCGAAAACGAGAGGAGAAAGTCCTCCAAAAGAGTTGCCTTCAAGTGCTTATTAAAGCTGTGCACGTCACCTGTATCTTTATCACTCAGAGGCAAACCATTTCACAAGAGAGAACCAGCAAATGGGTTAGCAGAGTTTTTACTTCTAAAACTGTAATTATCAAAAATGTCAGTCAACACAAAGTTTCTTATGGGACCATTCACCCTTGATGGAACACAAAAATATAGCTTTCCTCATAATTATAATTGATCAGAGGGCCACAAGTGATCCGCGGGCCATCCCCGGTGCGTTACTGGATTATAGCATTTGAGATAATTTCGTTTAAATTTAAATAAATTATATTCCCTGTGTAAAAGGGTTTCCTACGTAACTTGTCAGAGAATTTCAAGCGATATAAAGTAAATTATAATTATCAGAAACGATCCGGAATGTAGCACGGCTGTCAGTTGCCAGTGAAATAAAGTTAACAAAAAAGTGAGTAAAAATAAGCTGAAAGTAAAATAATTTTTACGCCGTTTTCATATTAAAAGTTTAAATATTTGGGATCATATTTTTGTAAATAAAGCCGAGATAGATAATTCAATTTTAAAATTTCATCAGTTGAGGCATTAAATTGTTATTACATTTTTAAAATTTCGTTTCTTTATTGACGCTTATAATAACAATTTTAGCTTTAATGTTGTGGCACAAAGATCATTCTGTTTATTGCCTATTACAAAAAAGCTGCTGACGATAAAGTGTAGTGGCACAAATCATCCTGTTATTTGTCTATTAAAAATGATTGCCTGTGATAAAAAATATTTAAAAATTTCCAGTACAGAATATTAATTATCTGATTTTGATGCCGTTGGGTTCGAGTTAATATGTTTTATTGATCCATTGATTTTGTTTCTTATCACCTACTTGCTTTTCAATATTTCTTATAACATTTCCCTCATTATACAGTAGCAGAATTTCTCAATGAGTTGTAATTTTTATTAATCACCTAAATATTGCATTTACATTTCTTTTCACATTTTTCTGAAAATCATGAAAAAAGTAAACTTTATGAGACATGTAAATAGAAATATCTGACAATGAATGTTGTGAAATCCCAAGTCATAATGATAGAAACGGGTGAAAGTAAAACTAAATGTTTTATGTGAGTAAGTAATGAAATATTAGAGCATGTTGAAGAATTCTGCAACTAAGAGAGTATTTTCTCAGATGGCAGAAGAGTTACGAGTAAAAAGAAGAATACTCTGAGACGGTTTGGACATGTTAACACTTCCCTTACTGTGCTAAAAAATTACGCCAGTTACGGTGATGGCTACTGAGGGTACACTAAAAATGTATGTTTTAAATTAAAATTATGCAAAATCTATTAGTTTTTTTTTTTAATTAGCTATAAACATAATTTTATTGTGTAATAAAATGTCGAATAATATAAAATAAGTGTAAGAAATGATAAAATAATAGTTGAAACAGAGAAGTGAAATTTCTATATGAATATAATTTTCCCACTGCGTCGTTCGGTCTGCGCAACGTTCAGAATGCGCATGACTGAAAAGAGGTCTCCAACCTTTTAACACTTCCCTTACTGTGCTAAAAAATTACGCCAGTAACGGCGTTGGACACTGAGGGTACACTAAACATGTATGTTTCAAATTAAAATTATGCAAAATCTGCTAGGTTATTTTTTGTTATTAGCTATAAACATAATTTTACTATGTAATAAAATGTCGAATAATATAAAATAAAGGTAAGAAATGATAAAATAAGAGCTAAAACAGAAAGGCATTTCTATAAGAATATTATTTTTACGCTGCGTCGTTCGGTCTGCGCAACATTCAGAATGCGCATGCGTGATAAGAGATTTCCAGCCTTTTAATTTTTTTTCATAAAATTATACAATAAAATGTAGCGTGTATTTTTTTGGCAATAAAACCATAATTCGAATAAAGACAATAAATAACATATAAACAAAATATAAAATGAATATATAAATTCAAAAATCAAGGTTTTAGGGCGAGAAATTTATATAGTATAAACAAACACGAAATTCAAAATTATATATAAACAAATACGAAATTCAAATCAATAAAATATATGCAATTTGGAAAATATAAACACTACAGAAAATTTGAAAATAGGACAAACATATCATATAATCAAAGTTTAATCCTGTGGAGAAAGTTATCGCAATTGGGGCATGAAACCACTTTTTTTTTACTATATTCTACGTACTAAACACGCAGGTGTTTGACAAATATTGCAGAATAGCCTGGTTTTTTTTCTCGAATGTTTTTAATAAAACCCACAACTTCCTCTTTTGAGGACCTCACGGGGTGCCAACAGGGTATTATTTACTAATGTTTCGGATATTGACTCGCCACAATATGTTAAAACTGTATTAAAAGCATCTTGTTGTTGCTATTTTTCCTTTTTAAGATATTGGGCATTGAAAATGAAATAATAAATAAAATGTACATTTATTATAAAAAGAGTAATGGTACAATATAACATACCAGATAAAAAATGACAATAGAAAAAACATACCAGATAAAAATAAAAAATAACAATCAGGATTATAAAACTGGTGACGAACCCCTGGAACGGGGCGGTATACAACTGTCAAAAAAGAATGAGTGTTTGACATTTCGTCAATTCGCGATTTAAAATCATTAATTTCTGTTGAATTAACTATGAATGTTTTGTTTCCTAATGACATCATTCAAATCATAGAGGTTTCGATGAGGAATACATAAAGTATGAAGACCCTGCAAGCAGTATATTTCGAGAAATTAAATAAAATATAAGTCATGATCACTCGCTATCCATCACCGTACGGCAAGTGTTAAACCAATAAATGATGAAAAAAAAAACAAAAACAAACAGTGCAAATGCGAGTGGAATGCGTGGTACAGGGAGGTCAAGGAAAGTATGATAGGATCAAAGGAAATGTATTTAGAAAGAAAGAAAAGTAATAGATATCGTACGAGGTGTATGGACGTGGAAGAGGCGAAATATGTGTGCCTAGATAAAAAAGATCGGCGCTCTGTTTGCTCTGCTTACCTCAGCAAGAAAATTGCGATATGACATGTATAGGAGTATATGTAAAATTTTGACTTTGGATTTTGCATAATTCTTTCCCAGTTATTTTTCTAAAACATGATCGTTGAAATACGTAAATAAACGGGAAGGGAGAAAACGATCGATTTGGCAGATATTGGCATTGTTTAACTCATCATTATCCTAAATTAATTAAAATTTCTATAGCATGTTGTTTGTAATTAATTTCTGTGACTACTTGAGTGGCTGATTGTGCTAGCTGTTACTTTATACTGGTGGTGTTCTAGTGTTGTATTGCATGTGGTTGGATTGCCAGTTGGCTTGGGTGCTGTTAGACGGAGACGGAGCTACTGCGCTCCACTAACCATTCTTGTCCATGGCAAGCAAGTTCTGCCCTCGCTTCAGGTGTATCCTCAGCTGGAAGAAGGCGTATTGTCTCAGTTGGGCTTCCCGTTTTTGGACAGTCTCATCGTCCATTACCTGAAAATAAATAACAGGGTTAAATATAACTATTTGAATTATCATGTTGACACTACACACATATACTACATTATATTAAAGCTGAATCATTGCTCACTTCAGTACATTAATGAGTTCTTCTTCCCCAATAACTCATCTAGTGGAAATAATATTTTCCGAGATGACTATTCAGCATAACTAATCCCAATCAGGGTTACCAATTTTCCAAAACAGCATATCAGAATATTATGGTAATATAAAAGGACACCTAAACCACATATCGCGATTTTAAAGCAATAAAAAAACAGCATATCGGGATTTTATCGTAATAAAAAAGGACACCAAAACATCATATCGAGGTTTGCTAGTAGTAAAAAAGAACACCAAAACAGCATATCGGGATTTTATTGTAAAAAAATGACAACTAAGAATCCTTATTTTTTTAATACGAGTACATTTAATTGAATACTTTCATGCTACATGTCAATATCCTCATAACATATTGATGAAACATTTTTATTACAAAAAATAATATAAAGCATAAAAAACCGCATAATTATCTTCAAATTTTATTTTCTTCTCTGAATCTGCCCAGTTGCCCACTTACGAAGTATTCAAAACTGCAATTTTAATGTATTCGATGTATTTTCCCTTCGGATCGATTTTAAAATTCTCAGCGCAAATTGGGATTTACAGACCGTGTAATGAGAGTCAGGATCACAGTTCCTAAATAGGGACATTTCCGTCGAAATCCGGACGCCTGGCAACCCTGATCCTAATGCTATTAAAAAGGCTCGAATGATTTAATGATAAATTTTCGATTGAATTCATTTCCACGAAATTGAGTTTTTTACTCTTTAATACATTTACTGTGAATACAATTTAACGGGAATATATGCCGTGCAAAGATATTTCGGAGTTAAGAATATTCAAAAAAGTCTATTTTAGTATGAACTATGCTTTCGATTGCCTCTAGTGATGTATATCACAAGTATACGTGCACTGCCCAGTCAGATGGATATCTCCAAGGTAACTATGCATTTGTATTCGCCGCTCTGCCACCTTAAGGGGGTATTCTGGTCTAGAAAATAGATGTTTTTTATTTGCAAATTTTTAAAGTTTATACCTTTAAAAATATGTTCTCAAAAGAAAACTCTTTTTATATTTACGAAGTTATAGCTATAAATGAGGCAGGAATTACGCCGCACTGATATGACTCAGATAATAATCTCAAAACTTAACTACTTTTTTCAAGGTGGTCGACATAAAATCTCAAGATCTATCCAACCGATTGCCTTCAAATTTAGTATGAAACTTTGAAAAAATGTTTTTATATCTTCCCTACTTTGGAAAATTCAAAAATATTTTTTTTACTATTTAAATTTTTTTTTAATATTTGGAAAAAGGGTAAAAAAATGAAAAATATTTCAGACATCTGTCATTTTACGATTTTTTTTCTTTGGTACCAACTATAACGACATTATTTCATATTAAAAAGCTGTGTATGATTTTTGTTCCAAATTTACGAAAGGGTTTCAATCATGTTGACCAGCCTACCCCCTTTTTTACGACAAGATATAACAGCTAATAACATATTGAATTTAAAAAAAAAATCAAATTTTTTGTACATTCTCAAATCATCAATAAACAAAATGTTTTTAGTTTTTTTTTATTAAGTCTTAAAAAACGCCCGAAATTCACGTCTCTAAAGTAGAATATCCCCTTAAGGCTCTTGCGCATGAATAAATAGTTTACACTTGTTCGCTGTTTTTTATTTCAGCAGATTTTTTTTTAAAGTTGATGTTTATTCTTGTCTCTTATATTTACTTACAACATTATTGAATATAATTTAAAGAGTTCAAAAACGCTAACGGACGTAAACATAAAAAAACATAAACACTAATAAAATTTGAAACATACCAATAAAAAATTTAATTAAATAAATTACTGTCAAATCAATTTTTTTCATGGTATAGTCGAAAACAAAGTTTTAAACAAAATCCAGATTTATCAGGACAATTAGAACTTCAGAATAAGGAGGCTTTTTTGTTGGTTTACACTCCAGCAGTAGTTGCATCTTTGTATTTTTATTCTACCGCCATCTTTTTCTTTAGGCTTTCAGAAGCATTGTTTGAAATAAGTTGAAACCTTACTTTTTATAGTATCGCAGAGTTTTTCATTTGTAAGGGTAGTAAAGTCAACATCTGATCTTGGTAATCGATACCACTCATGTACTATATTTGTGGGTCTCGATTACCGTTTTAGGTTTTAGGAGTTTTTTGCCTCATCGATTTGTTGTCTGTCAGTTCGTAGTCAAACATTGTCGATATAATTACACAAATCTCCTATAGTCTTAAAAACCTATAGTGTTACACAAATCTCGTCTTCTGTGTACTGACTCACACATGTTCCTTTTTTAAGGCTTTTATTTACAACCTTGTCTGGATTTTGTTTTCTGTTGGTTTTAAGTAGCTCAGTGATGAAGGTTTTTTGATTAGCAAATATTCCGCTAGAGGAACACTGTTATGAAAAATACCCATGAATATAGAAGACCCGTTTCCTGTTTTCTCCTCCATGAGTTTGTAAACAACTTTATTAGTGTGGTGTTTGCCTCCCAACTATTTATCGGAAGAACCATCACATATTATAAGCTTTAGTGCTAATCAATTCAGTTGTCCCAGCATGTGGAGTTTTATGCCATATTTTGATTTTTTTATTTTACATATCTTCAAATTATGAATCTTTCTCTTCCTTAAAACTAATTATTCATCAATTGACAGTTGTTTTTAGGATCATAAAAAATCTGTTCGGATCATAAAAAATCGATCAACGGTTTGATTTTATCTTAAGTCGAAGGCATCTTCTTTATTACAGTTGAATACACATAAAATCATTAAATAATTATCTCTAGGCACAATTTATGCAAATGCGGCATGATTCAAACGAACCGTTCCTGTATGCAGTATAGTCCTAGCTGCACTTTGTAATCATCGTTGGTAATGTCCTTCTGACTTTCTAACGGCACAATTTATCATTTAAGCAGTAAACGGATTCCAAAAAAACAGTAAAAATCAAACATAGGCAGTTTACAATTTAAAGTAAATTTGCTAACGAATACATCAGATAAAAAAAATAAAGTAAATCCTTAAACCGATCTGTTACTGAAAAATAGCTAAGGGTAGTAATTGTGAAGTGGTGACCGAGTTTCGTTGGGTACTTACCCACATCAGCAAATTCATTACTCTGAGAAGAAAGGTGATTGATTACTGATCACATATCAGAAACCGCCTGAATATTTTCACACCAAAGGACCATATCTGTCTTGTCGTTCTGACGGGTACACGAAAACTTAATGAATGCAGCATATCAATTGAACATCTAATATAATAACTAAAAGTATGAGTTATAACTCTCTGGAAAAATAAAATAATTTTAGAAATGTTGAAAAACTATCGTTATCATATCTTCTACTTTTAAGAAGGATATATTTCTTAATGAGGTTGTGTAAAATCTAAATGTTTTTGAAACGCATTAAAATATTTATTAACTTATTTAGATTTAGAAATTTATTGATATTGTTACAAAAAAATAGATTCAAACAAGAAAAAATAGAACCTTTAGCCACAGAAATGTAAATAAATATTAGTTTCAATAATATTATGATAATTCATACGAAGTTATTTTAAGAGCAACCCCTCCTCAAGGGCGCTGTCACTGGGTATTTGAATCCACCCTTGCTGAAAGATTAAAAATATTACAAAATAATTGTACACAAGCTAAAGACAGGAAGGCAGTTGTTGTTGCCATCAGATTAGGTACTTCTCCGCATGTTCAGAAAAATAAATTTGCTTAGAAAAACGCTGAAAGCATACTAAAGGTAGATTAACTACAAATAAACCTATGCAGATCTTCCAAAATTTCATAGAAACATATTTGACTTTAGGTGTTGGGTACGTGTGCAGCATTCATATACATGTATAATCATAAACTTCCCAAAAAAGGTTCTTCTTCTTCTTCTTCCTCATGGTCTAGGTTGTATGACCTGTGACGGTAGGATGACGTCCAGCTGTCCTTCCACCTTTTCGGCGGCCTTCCTGGTAATCTCCTTCCTCGTTGTCTTCATTAAATATTTTCGATTGAAACGAGTACGATAAAACATTAATAATATCTAGCTTTTTATTTGTATAAAAGAGTTAATGCTCTTCAAGCAAATAAATCCAGGTCAAAAAATAAAAATGGGGAAAAATAATTCAATGGAAAATTATCATTAAAAATTTTAAGTCTTTTTTAATAGCATTCGGATAAATTATGCTGAATTGAGCATCTCGGGAAATATTATTCTGACAAGATGAGTTATTGACAAGGGGAACTCGCAAATAGTGCTGAAGCTAGCAGTATTGATTCCTTCGTAATGGCCTTCCTGTTGTTTCGATATTCAGTGATTTGAGGTCTTTTGAAAAAAAAATTGAAGCTGCAGTTTGTTTGCAGTAAGGTCAAAAAGTTTCCGGTACAATTACATTAAAAAGGTGAGAAAATGAAACATTCTCAGCAGACAGAATCTATATATCCTTTAATATCTGCTGGGATTTTTCGTTCTTTTGAATGAAACTTGATAACCATGAGATTGCCAATTTTAACGTTTCAGAATATAATAAAACCACGGATACGAATAGCAAGGTACGCATTTATACGACCTGTGTGCAACCTATCCTCACATATGGCATCGAAGCGAGGGCGGACAGTGTCAGGACAAAAAGTATGCTAAGGACAACGGAAATGAGAACTACGCGCTATTGCTGGGAAGACTTGGCGTGATCGTATAAGGAACACCACAATCCGAGAGGTCTGTGAGGTCCAAGATGTTGTCAGATGGGGACAACAGCGTTGACGATACTGGTATCAACATGTACAGATAATGAATTCCATAAGAATTCCATACATAGCTCTGTATGGGGTGCCGGATGGACGGCGTCCACCAGGGAGACCCCCGAAACGATGGAGAGATAGCTGGAGCTCAGCATCACAGGAGGACAATACTGCAGTAACAGACTCTTGAGTCTATAGAAAGTTTAAGAAGAAGAATAAAACCACATGCCTTTTACAAGCCCTACTTGATATACTGTTGAGGGTAGAAGTATCCAATTTTAGTTGTGATATCGTCTAGCCTTGCGGTAGGCGCGGTATCTGTTTATACACGCTTTAACTTGTACAGGCCGGAAATGTTATGATCTTAGTGGTATTTAGACACATATAATATTAATGGATATTTTTATTTTTTAAAAGAACAATTAATATATAAGGTATGAAAAAAACGACATATGACAGCTCCAATGGGGACTGTAATTCACAATCAGAAAAATAGTATTACATCCAAACAGGGGAATTCAAAATATCACCATTTAAACTCGGCTCTGGTGAACAATGATAACACAGGTTAAACCTTACTGGTGAAATTCATGGAACTATAAAAAAAAAATGCTATTCTGAAATTTCATGTTACTCAATATGGGAGAAAAGTACACTACTCGTATTAAAAAAGCGGGTTTATTTTAGAATATAAAGTTATATGATTATAATTTTATTTCAAAGAATTATGTTACTTTAGTTAGTTTTAGTAGTTTTCATAATTGCATTTTCAATACACACAATTGTTGAAAAAAATTTTTAGGTATATCAAAATTACATGATAGATAAGCCCGATACATTTACAATCTATTCAAAGTTTTTGAAATCGAAACCTTTATATTAGGAGGCATAACTCCATTTTCACTAACGTCTTTTTCTGCAATGTATTTTTACTTTAAGTAAAATTTCTAGATCCAAATGTTTCAAAATGCTGAACCATTTGGAGGTGAAAATTTTATTTGAATGTGTTCTAGCTCGCATGTCTAATTATGTACTATTAAGTAATTATCAAATAATTAATTTTTTTCGTATTTTATCTTTTCATTCCAGCGTTCCAATTTATTAGCCATTCGTCAAATATTGCTTGTGTTATCCAATCCAGTTAGTTTCTATTCACTCAGCGGCAGACGTTCGATATAATGAATATTTATTTCGTTAAAATGGGATTCGTTAAATATGTTTTTTATGTAAGTTCGTTAAATATAACAATAATATTCGTTTTATTTGAACATTTCATAACGGTGTTCGTTATAACGAGATTTGACATGTATGTACTCGTATATAGAAAAAATGAACACATAACAACAGAGATTAAAGTGAGGAATTATTAAAAAACATATCGAACATTCAATGGGCTATGCTATTGAAAATATAACTGATAGCACATAAACGAAGGTACTCCTTAGAACATATTGTAATGTATGAGTATAAAAACGGGTAAAACTTCAGAGATAAAAAAAATGTGTATGAAAAGAATGTGTATATAAAGAATGTGTATAAAAATAATGTGTAAAAAAAGAATGTGTGAAACCGAAGACATTGTATGATGGAGAAGGCAGATAAGACGTTATAAGAGGGATTATATTCAAATTATGAGTGATACCCGGATCCCCGTATAGTTTCTCATATTTCCCCAAATAGATGAAGAGATAGCTAAAATAGTCCATATGCCAGGAACAATGCAGAAAAAAAAACAGATCAAGAATCTACTATAAGAAAAAAAAGAATTTTTATTTGACCTCTTTTTAAAATCGATTTATTTTTTTACGGTACATATGAGTTTTTTTACTGTTTTCGATTGTTTTTTCGTCTTTGAATCTATTAAATGAGAAATATTTTATAATGCTTCAAAAATTAAATATATTGTATATAATAATGGTCTCAGGGAGGAAACGTTGGATCATGTATTCTTTGAATATATTATTAATTTATTTCAAAACTTTATTGTACAATACAATGTATATTATGGCTGGCCATACAATTAATTTTTAAATAAAATATGGACACTTTTCATTTTTAATATAGAATAAAAATCGCAATAACAAAACAGTTATAAATTTAGCAAGTTTAGTTATCAATAGTTAAGAGAGATAAAAGGAGATAAGAAAGAAGGATGATGGGGTATAAGAAAACACCCGTTTTATATATCTGAAGGAAAATGGTATCTTTTTAATTTGATTTCTGAAGCAAATCAACAATGATGCGAGTCTTATATAAATTGATAGCAGTAAAAAATGACGTGGAAAATAATGAGTGGTAATATGGAAAAACCAAAAGGCACTCTCTGCTTGAGCGTAGGACGAGTCCGTGATCGGAAATCGTTGAACATTTTTGATAGGATATGAGTGGGTTACAGGACATTTAACGACATCATATAAAAATGAGAATTTCGACGATATAAAGAACAGATTAGGTAGACTATTGAAGTAGAATAGATACAATGGGCCTAAAAAAGAAACTTAAGGGTAAGGGCTTTATCCAAAAATGGAAAAACATAAGATTGTGATACAATACCTACTCGTACATACCATCACGGCACTTCGCTGCTGGTGAAGGCAGTGAACACCAAATGCCAGACTATTCTATCTCGACACACATATTTCACATTTTCTCCAACTTTACACCTTCTCATAAAGCCCCTACAATTTCTCTAACTTTTCCTTTTTTCAAACTTTTATTCATTAATCCATCCTCATTCTTCGCTAATATTTCCACAAACATTAATTCACACACATTCCCATTCAATATTTTTATGTCCCTCGTTCACCTCAGTAGTTGCTTTATAATACATAACAACTAGCATGACATGACACATTCTTGCTTTACTCGGTTTAAGATATTAAACCACATTGTTTAGGAACCGTTCACTCTAACATATGCTCTAAATTCAGAATACATGACGCCATACCACGTATTACTTTGCATTCAACATCATATCCATTTAATATTATCCATAACTTGTCTCTTATTACGTGGCCACGCGCTTTTTCCAAGACTGAAATTGCACAATACATTTTTTATATATTTTGCAGTAAATTTATCTATAAGCATACGTAAAGAGAACAATATGATTCCAGCACGCTCTTCCAATTAAACAGTAATTGCGATGATGAGGAAAAAGAAATAATAAACAATATGAAATGACAAGATGCATGGGTGAAGAAGAGGTTAATATAGGACAGTGTGGCGTTCTGTCCTCTCTGAATACCCCGAATATATGTATGAAGTGGAAACAAAAAACTACCGCTCATTTTTATTCTATTGTTGAATCGTGTAACCCTTATGTAACCTACCCGCAGGTCAAGGGTAAATGATCTGTTTAGAATAAATGGAGTGATATGGAATATCCCCTCACAAGGTCGAATCAGGCGAGGCAAAAGGGTGTGTTTCAGACCAACCCTAAAAAATGACACTAAAATATGGCGCTCAGTAATAGCGGGCCATATTATGTACTCGTAGTGAAATATTGAAAATTATGTAATGTCAGAATGTCATTTACAATGGTTATTTATTTTCCAGGAATTCTCTTTGGTGAAGTTTGTACGCCGAGAGCTGTTTTTAAAGGGGACATGTAAAATTTATTCGTCTATAAAACAAGGATTGTGTCCGTATCACGTGAAACATTTTATATATTTGTAAAGTTTATAGCCAACCTGGCGATTTTATGGTATCTAATTAATCCCACATCAGTTTACTCACGTACAGTTCAGTGTCTTGTCGCAGGTTAAAATCTTCCGATATAGTGTTATGATTTCTGCAATTTATTTTGTGATATAAATATGCAAATTCGGAATGAATTTATTATACTTATATATACTCGTATATATCATATGTACACATTGTGTTGTTGTCAAGGAACCTTTATTTGTTTGTTTGAATTAATCTGAGTTGGTATTTGTGGATTTGTTTTTTTCCGTCATCTGTTTATTTTCTGGTTTTCTTTCTTCTTATTCTACATATGAAAGGGTTTGGACTGAAAAACCTTTTGGTGTCCTTGCGGCTGAGCTCGCGACATATTGACGGGGTGTATCTTGGCCGGGGGGACGTTATTAGATGACTCCAGACCTTTTGATAGCTTCTGTCTTAATTGTATTTTCTGCCATTTATGTGTTTTTTAAGTGTATTTAAATATCATATATTATGTACATATTATGTTGCTATCAATGAACCTATGTTTATTTATTATATGATCACATTTTCAAACGTTGAATATGAAAAGAACAGATTTTTTTATATGCTCTTGTTTGAAATTTCTTTTTCTTTCCCATCGCAGAGTATTAAAAACAAATTGCAACATTCAACTCGTTTATGCCTTTGAACAACACTCAAAAGTTTGGACATTCACCTTGTGCTCCTCTAATTCAAATTAAAATAACCGTGCGGATTTCGAAACATTATGGTTTTAGAAAGCTCACATCTTGATACTATTTATTTTTATATAAATTTTCTATCATGTAACACTTTGTTCTAGCACTAATGCAACTGTTTCTGGAAAGAGTGCTTCTTCTGGTCTGCCTTGACAAAGGTAATTTTCAATCGATTTTTTGCCTAAGTGAAACTGTTTAGCTTAATCTTGCACTGTGGACTATGATGGTGAAGATTCTCTGTAGACATTTAAACGCCGTTCATTTTTTTCTAGATTTTCCCTACCTTTGAAAAAACTTGATAACCACTTGACATTCAATTTTCACCGATTCAGAATATAACGAAATAACACGTTTTCTATCGGCTCTAGTTGACATTAACTGAAGTCAGAAGTGTAAAATTTAAACCGTTACATCCTTTGACTATGCCCGAACGTGGCCGGCGTGATATCTGTCCATACACGCTCTAAATTGTTCAGGCTAGATAATTTTGCACTTTAGAGGTAACATGTTTCTGTTTAGTCAACAATTTATCTTTTGTTATCGGAAACAAATATATTTGCAATGTTTTGAGGGAGTGTGGACATTAACAGTAGGAAATGAGTTTTCGGAGTTCGTAAATAATATTATCATCAGAGAACTTTTAAGAATTGTCAAACCTACTTTCTCATTAAAAACGTATTGAATTGTGACAACTTCCGTAGCCTAGTTTTCAAATCTAGAGGTTACGGGTTCCACTCCCGTTGGAAAAAGGGTTCCAGTCTGGTTTTAAATGAAGGTCTCTTTACACACTTGAGGTTGATCGGAAGACTTAGATACATTGAAATAAACCAAACAGGTAGTATTGTACAGAACCAAGGTGCAATACAATTAAAACTGTCAATTTCATAGATTTGAATTCAGCCATGATCAGTTTACTCAAAAATATTCTCGAGTATTTGCTCGTTTCTTATATTCATTCTTACACATCTTTTAAGGTTGAATATTAATCAATGCAAAACATTTAAACTAGGCTTCAGTTTGTTTGTTTGTTAATTAACGAACGACAAAAGTAGAAAAAACATTCGTTTTCGGAGAATAATATCTCAGCAATATTTTAAGGGAACGTGAATATGAGGACAATGAATGATTTTCTGAATTGAAAATCCGATATTATCTATAAACATTGAAAAATTCGTTGATTGAGAAGCCGAGTATTCAAGTTGTGCAATTAACTTTTGTTTTGTAGTTCTACTTTGTTAGGTGATATTGACAGGACTTTGCATACTTGTGTTTGCAAGAGGAACGACTCGGAGTAAAGGTTTATATGAACTCTTGAGTGTGGTGTTTTTTTTTATGATTATGTGCGGTAAATTGTGGGATAAACTTTTTGGTCTGTATGGAGTGAAGTGTGAGGGGTTTGATTCGCGTGATATAAACATATGTAACAGAGTGTCACTGTTTTTCAGGTTGATGAGAATTTGCAGCGGGGTTTTATATAAAAAATCCGAAATAAATATAGATAATTTTTTTCATGCTATATATCCTCAGTGAGATACAGGCAAAAACCTAGTTATTGGGGACACGACAAATGAAAGGCAACACACCCAGATCTATTAAAATTGTGGGTTTAAATTAAATTATCTGTCGTTTTTTTGAAAATTGTTTATTTATAGATTAGTTGTCATGTATAAATATTTTTTTTTAAATAAACGAATTTGTTGTCTCGTGTCAGAGTCAGAAAGAAAATTATTTTGTTAGAAGGATGAAGTCGATTTCTTTCAAATTAGAAAAACAACTCAAGTAAACTTAGGAGTAGACTTGAGATTTTGGCTGGTAACATTTATCACAAATAAGGCATTTAAAAACAAACTTTGAGGTTTCATAACCAGGATGAATTTGACGATATTGGAGACATCTGCATTTAACAGATGATCAAGGTTAAGTAAGCCTTTCTCATATTCAAATTTATTTTACAGAAGTAGAAATGATTATTATGCAACTTACAGGTATAAGGTCTAACGTTGCCGGTGTTGGTAATGGGGTGGGTGGCCTCTCCGCCACATCCGTCCCTGCGCCTGCTCTGGCCAGCGGGGAGTCTGGAACAAATAAGACGAAAAAGTTTAATGAAATTTTCTTAACAGTATTTCATCATCGGATAAGAGAATTCATTGTTCGCAAAAAAAATGTATTACGTTCGTCATTGTCATCGTTGCTGGACCTCGTAGTTCAAGACCTTTTCGCCATTCCAACGTCAATTCAATTATTGGAAAGCGAAGTTGTACCGTGAAGTTTTTTTAAATGAGTGAGTCATTGTACACCAGTAAACTCACCGACCACACCGCTCTACTAGATCCGATGGCACGCCGAAGTGAGACGATTGGAGCACATTGCCTTTTTTTCTTTTAAAATTATGACCAAAGTCATAGGTATTTATAGCCTCGAATATGTTACTAGACGGAAAAAATGGCTGTGTCATTCTAGGTGAGTAGTACCGCGTGGGGTTTAAATCGGTGGCTTTCCGCACAGAAGTCCGGTGCGTTACCACGTGGTCATGCAGTACACTTTCTCTGTATATATATATATACGTACAAAACTATAACGCTGTTTTTCTGTTGGCGTAGGTAGTGAGAATAGAGCACCAGACATTCTTATCTCGACACATATTTCGGATATATCACAGTGATACATTTATACAACTGCAAAGTTTTTTTTTAATTCTTACATTTCCTATTTTCAAAATATCATTCACTTGATCCAACCACACTTTTTTTCTACATTTGCGCTATATGTGTGTTTTGTTTTTCTTTCATAATTTATTCGTTCTAGATGCCTAAACCAACTCAGTGTTCATCTTCATAGTACTTAATACATCAGCTTTAAGTTGACTTTCATCCCTAAACACTTTATTTTGTATTCTGTTAAACATTGTCTCCCCATGCATTCTTCTCAGTACACGGTTAATTGGATCGATGCTCCTTTGCAGCCCGCATCACGAAGATATGTTTACCCAAATAAATAGAACAGTGTAACAAATCTTTAATCTATATGGAGAAGGTTTACTGTTCTTTATTATATATTTTTTGACCAAGTGGAAACTCATTAATACACTGTTCATCAGTGTTACGATAATAAATATTGCTGTTTTAGCTAAATGTGTGAGGATGTTAAATCTTAGGCTGTATATCAACCTGGATGGAAATATTTTGTGCTTTTCCTTTTGCTCTCGATTGAACGACCTCCGTGGCCTAGTTGGTAAGACGTCTGCCTCTCAGCCCGACTCACACTCAGGTGTGTCATTACTCGAGAAGGAGTTCATTTGGGCAGTTCCTTCTTCGTCACTATGTGACGTCACGTTCATAAAATAAAAAAGAAGATTTCGATCCTTAAGTGTAGATCGCGCTGGATGGGGACTTATTTTGTCCCCCATAACAGCGTGGGAGGAGGTGGGATCGAACTGTCTCCCGGTTCAGAGTTTGCGGGTTCAAATACCGCAAGAATTCAGGTTTTTAAAAAGGGTTTCAGTCTAGTTTTCCCTTAAGATCTGTCTTACACTTTTCTGGTTGCCTGAAAAAGATTGCCACATAGAAATAAGTCACCTGGTTTTACTATATACAACGAAAGTTTAATGCAATACAACGTATAAGATGGTATTAATGAAAGTAATTCAATTTAAAATGAAAAAAAAAATCGGGTTAAATTGAAGATTTCTCGGAATAAAGATAAACATTTCCATTGTGCCCGTTAGAACCTGAAACGCTTACGAAAGATTCAAAATACATTTATGAGATAACTTCCTTCTTTATCCTTGACATATTTTTCACTTTGAATTGTAGCAACTTGGGAGACTGCTTACAACAGAGGGGATTTAAGGAAAGCTAAATCGTCTGATATTCATATGTGAGTTTTGAAATTGATTCTGATGGTTGAAAAAAACGTTCAAACCATTCAAAAGAGGTCCTTGTAAGCCGCTGAAGTAACTAGACCTATTCTAGTATACAGCACGGCATCACTATTAACAATAACTATTATTTCGGCGAGCAGTGTTATTGTATTAAATAATATAATAACACTGCTCACGAAAATAAATATATTTTTAGCTATTGCTGTCATGTATTTAATGATAAATCGCGTGTGGTGTCCCTACTCTAGTAATTCACATACAAGTCCAAAGATTTGCATAATAGGCCCAAAAGACAATATTGTCCCTCAGTTACACTTTTCATCGTTTTCAACACATTTCCGGTTTGATTCGAAATAAAGACACATTCGTGGGGATTTTAAAAATATTATTACAAATAAAAAATAATAAACTGCTTTAAAATACCAAATGTGGTTTAAAAATGAATAATTAAATATTCATATTATACTCGTATAGTTAACATATTTTATCATCACTTCTCAAAAAATAAAATTTCTCTTCATGTATAAAAAATCGGTTTCGGCCCAAATTAAAAAGGAAGCTAAAATTTGGTTTTAATCGGGGTTGAAATAAGAAACTATGTTTTTGATACACAAAACCAGCCCTGTACGTCCCGAAGGTTTAATAACAAGCCTGTGCTAGAAAGATAGCATATATTCAGGAGCATTGTGCTCACAAGTAAAGCTTCAAAATAATTTGTTCTTCAGAGACAGTGTTCCTCAACAAATTATAAAAATGTATTTTTAAAATTTATTCAAAATAAAATAAACGTATTTAAATCTTCACAATGTCAATGCCTTAACTATAAATAATACGTTATAAGTGTGTAATTAAATTGTATTTGATTTATAAAAGAACTGTATGTATGAATAAAACATTGAATCAATTTATGAAGACGATTAGAAATTTTGATAAAACCATTAAAACCCGTTTTTAAATTTGTATACAAGTAAATCAATTCTAGGATAAGCCGCCCTAAAGATTTCCCCTTGATCTCTGGGTCGGTAGGTTAATCCACCAATGCCCTTAAAATAAACGATAACAGCAGTCATAGATCGCCTCGAAACTGATTCGGCCACAGTTTCGAAGGACCCAAATGGAAGTGATTTGTGAAATACCCGTATTCTTAACGGATTGTATAGGGTGATATTGAATAAAAAATGAATTATTTGAACTCGCTTACAAAATTAGCTATGGCAAAAAAATGGTGGAGGTTCGTAAGAAAATAATCTAAAATAAGTTAATAAATTTTTACAATTTTAAAACCAGTTAATAGGGACACTAGCAGATGATGAATTTCTTAGCCTAAAAGTACGACATTTTTTATTAGTGCTGCAAAGGGAAAATTGTTATGATGGTTTTTAACTTTCAGTTGGACTGTCGATATAGAGGGAGATGGAGAAGAAGGTCCAAGGCCTACCTGAATGGGTGGGATAAGGCGAAGGAAAAGTAGATAATTCTCATTATTTTTTTTGACAAGGATTATTTTTATGTCCTACGCATGATAGATAATGTTTTTAATTCTATCACAGAACGGTTATTAAAAATAATTAAAATTAACTGGAAGACACGTTACTGTAGAATATTTATGAACTTATTATAAATAAGTGATTTTTTAACTCTCCCACTCGGTAATTTATTTAATAAATCATGCCAGTGAAATAATTCACGCAGATCTTCATTTTAGAATATTTATTTGTAGGGATAATTTAGGGTTCTTTATCTTTTTTACCGCAAGAAATAATTGAAAACAGCGGAAACAAGACTCGGTATTCTGCGTTAATTTGTATAGTACACCAACATATTCGAACATGTGACTCGAATATTTAGAAGAGCATGCCCGGAAAAAAACATTTTCTTTGGTCCAATCAATCAAGCCTTCAGGTTGAGAACCACTGGATTAGGCATGAAACTTGCAGTTCGTCATCGCACGTTTTAGTAATAAAGAGTCAAAAACGCTCGAACGTATCTAACGCATGCGGGTTTTGTTACCAGTTACCAGAGATCCTTAATATGGAATCAAACTGATCACAATATTACTGTATAAAATAGGTTCTTGAAATAAATATTCGTTCATAATCTCAACACTTTATTTAAATTTTTCACTATCATTTTTATGAATTCTACCGATAATGTTAAAATGCAACGCCACTATACATTTTCTTTGTCTCTCTCTGAAAAAGTTTTGCGTTGAACTAGAGGGATACGGGAAACTGTTTTCAATTCTTCTTGTTTGATGATACGGTTGTTGTTGCTGAAAATTAAAATAACATTTGATGATCTTACGAAAGCATCTTTAAAAATATAATACATGAAATTTAACTGAGCAAAATGAAAGACAATATTTATAAGAGCCAGATGATAAGTGTCAGCAATGTTTTGGTCCACTCAGGTCATGTAGCTTATGACTGAGCATCGTGACTCCTATGATAGCCCTTGATGACTCCTCTTCTCCATCCATATCTGCACTCCGCGGTTCGAAGGGAAGTTGTTAAAGATAGTCCTGTTGTGTCTCCTACTTGATCAATCCAATCACGCTTTCAGTGACCTCTCGGAAGTTTCCATGACCTCGAACAATGTATTCAAAGAATCGGAGGAATCGTCGAAGGCATGTTGTCGTCAACTTTTTGGTGATTCTCAGTTCTTCGCGAATAGAGGCGATAATTTGCCTTGCTGTCCGCGGATAGGTCGCAATATGGGATGAGTAAAAGGCATAACGAAAGGAAAAAAGTAGGAATAAGCGAGGTAAACGGAGTATTCTTGTTTTATATTGTCATATTATGAGTAAGAGATAACCTTCGTGGCCTAGTTGGTAATGTTTTTGGCTTCTACCCGGAAATTTCCGAGTTTCGGATTCAATTCCTGATGGTACCCCAAAAACAACGTGGATTATCGTTATTCACTTAGATTCATGAGTGTGAAACATGTCATCTCTTACTGACCATGCTGTTAGACTCTGTAACCAAATTTGAAAAGTAAATTCAAATAAATTGCATCTTCCGTCAGTGACAAAGTGTATTCTATCTGATTCTCAATAATCTTGATTTCTAATGTCTCTTACTTGGCTTTCAATGATTTAAGCAAATTTAAATATGTTTTTTTTTTCATTGGTATTATTTTGGTATTGTATTGTTTTTTCTTCTCTACGTCAATAATCTCCCTTTTTCACCCAAAACTTTGTATAACAATTGAATGATTGGTTGAAGAAGATTGATATTCTTAGTAATGTGAACATTTAAGAAATCTAAATAAATTATATTAAGAGAGAATCAACAAGTTTAAATAATGTTCTAATTTCGTGTACTCCGTAAAGCAGAATAGTTTAATTCATTATGTAAAGTATAATACAATTTTTATTTACGTTTTAAATTTGAAAGGAAACGTGAAATGATTATTTCTATTTTATGCAAATATGGGAATATTAATTTTCTATAATGACAACAGACTAGGTACACTCACAGGCTATCAACAATAATTTATAATGTTCCTACGACCCATGAATTTCATGGAATGAACATTATTTTTACTTCTATTAAAGAATTTTTATTTTATAAAATAAGGAAGGAAATCCATTTTAAGAGGAGAGCTATGGTATGTCTTTAATGTAAAATAAAAAGATGGTGTAGTTAGATTTATCATTTAATAAAAAAGATATTTTTTTAGTGTATGAAATTAAATTGCAGATTTTTGTCAACTGAGTAATTACTAAAAGTTTCAAGTTATTATTTGATGTATTGTACTAGTGGAAAAAACTAGAAAATGAACATAACTGCATGCATTCAATTTATGATGCTTGGGGAAAAGAGAGAAGAAATAAGGCATTTTATATAAAAAAAATTGGAAAATCGAATGTTATTTGAAAATAAGGTAGAACATTCCTGAGGCAATCAAACCAACCGCATTTTCTTATTGTTATTATTGTTCTGCCAATATTTTCCATACCTCCTCACTACTTTTGTTCTCCTGGTATAAATATTGCAGTGTGCATTTTATTGCGGTGCGTGTTTTATTCACTGTTTGTTTTGTTTCATTCGTTCCTTTATATGATGTTCGTATCGCATCTAGTTTCTTAAGGCAATTAAAAATTAATTTAATATAATTTATTATGAACAGTAAAAAAAAATTTGGAGGTCGATAAAACCGTACTCTTTTATAAAAAGAATTCTTAAATTATGACAATGAATATTAAACTGTCTATGAAATGAAAAATATATTGTCAATGTCAAAAGTAACTGTCAATTTGGCGTTTCTCATATAAGGCATGTAAATCTGTAAATGTGTATGAGGATGAAGAAATATATATTTTAGATATATTTTTCTGTGTTAGAATGACGAAATTCGAAAGTTTATATATTTAAACAATTCTCAATTATTAAAAAAATACAAACAGTTATAAATATCTTTAAAACGAATAATATTTTTGACACAATTTTGAATAAACAAATCATATTTACACGATAAGAAATTCATTAAAAACTGAAGCTAGATATATAATTTTTTTATGTAATAATATAGTCGAACGAATTATTGAACATTTTTGTGTGTATCGTGGTATTTATTTATAAATAAAATTAAAGAATCATGCAAACATCTTAGAAGCTTTTATTTAACCAAGTTTTTCAATTGAAATCCTAATTTAAAACTTCATACATAAGATATGAAGTCGACTGAATACTTAGGATACTTATCTAAATAATTTGATTTAAAACAGTTAAAAGAAACTCATTAGACAACTGTCATTATCGTGTCAAGAAGTATCTGCCAAGTTTTAATTTTTTTAATTATATCATGATATAAAAAAATACTCACAAGCTGTTATTTAACAAAAAATAATACATATTTTAAATTGAAACCCTAACTAACACCTCAAATCATAAAATCTGTGCGGTAATATATATAAGATAAAATTCTATTTTCTTTGACATTTTTTATTCGAATTGCAATGGTGGCCATATTGAAAACGATAATATTAATTTGAAATTATTTTTGAGCATTAAACACGGTTTTAGTCGAATACTTTTAATACGTTGTTAATGTTGTGTTGCTATGATACGAGTATTGTCAATGTTGTGTTGCTATGATACGAGTATTGTTAATATAACGAGTATTGTCAATTTAGGAACCTTCTTATCGATCCTGTGCTCCTAAGTATTGGTGGTTTAATTTATTATTTGTTATTGAAATAAATGAAAAAAATAAGTAAATAAAAAGCAAACTATTATTTTAAAAACATTTGTGATTTTTATTTTTACGATTCGAAATTTCTATGGTTTTTTCCAATTATTTTTCTTCTACATACATTTTATATACCTCCTCAACATTTATGTTTTCTTGTTATAAAAACACGCGTGTGTTGTTTGATTGCGTTTTATTCGGAAGTAAACAATAAAACGTGTTCATTTTTTTATGTATCGAACGTTTCATGTTTATTTTATTTCATTGATTTTTTTCATATGTCAATCGTTCGAAAATATTTCAGAAATCAATTAAAAAAATAAAAATAAATGCCTACATTTTTTTTTTCAAAATGCTGTGCTTAAAGGTAAATTTTCCTGTTTTTTTTTGACTTTCATAAAAGAGTTTTATAAGTTTTGTGCTGCACATTTATTTGCTTCATACATTTGAATAATAATAATATAAGAAAGCCGTGAAACCACCATCAATCCTCTAAATTTATTTATGACGAAAATAAAGAAAATTAAATCCTTAGGTAAGATTGGATCAAAAATTACAAAGTTCTCACTTTCACTAACCAAAACAGAACATTTTTTTTATCAAAGGTTTCAGTTTAAGTTTTTTGGAATTCTATATAAGACATTGAAAACAAGTTCCGGATACTCCCGGCAGACCTCACAGGAAACTTGTATTTCGATTACAATTTGAAATTTTATATTTCCATAATTTAAATGCAGGAGCTCACTCTCGTTTTTTTTAATAAAAATTACAAAGTTATACCAATAGTTATCACGAAGTGAACTGTGTGAGAGGTAATCCTCATACTTAAATTATTGGTACTGAAAAAATCAAAGACTAAATTAAATAAAAAAAAAATAATCACCGTATTGAAAACAATCAATGAAATATTTGTATAATATTACTTAAAACACAATCGAACAAGAAATATTTTGAAATAAGCGAATTGGTCTAAATGTCTTTTGAGTGATTGAGTCTTTAGTCGTTTTTTTTTGAGTGATCGAGTCTTTTCTACCAGGAGAACATAAATTTTGAGAAGGTTTGGAATAACCGAAAGAAAAATGAAAAAAATCGATCGGTTTAGTTGGTATCTGCAACAAATAACGTTATTTTGTAGAATATTTTTTTGAAAATATCACTTCGTAATTCGATCGATATAACTACTCGTATACCATCTATGTCAACACTTCCCTTTTGGAAATGTGAGGCTGTTTTATTTGAAATATAGAAGCAATAAATTTAAAACACAGTTCAATTGATACAGTGTATAAAAAAATATATATCTGAATGTATTCACGCCATAAGATAAGAAGAAGAAGATACATATAAATGTCACTATGTCAATTCCTGACGTTTTTAATCCCTTGTTTTTCTGAATTTATGTAATTAACCATTAATTTAATGACAACAAAAAAATGTAGTATTTCATGGAAAGTGAAGTGATATCTCACAAACGGCATTTTAAAATGTACTTTGAAACAAACCAGTCAGTAGATATTTAAGATACTCAAAAAGAAAAGTATAGATGTATATTTTCACCGCGTTTTAATGAGTAATGACGACCAGGACACCAAATAACGATGGCAAATATAGTAATGTACATATTTCATAAAGAGAGATGATTTTTTGTTGAATAATAAAATATAAATAATAAAAATGAGTAATGGCGCGTGTCACCCTGAAATAAAAAAAATATTAAACCGATTTTACAAATATTTCTGACATGAAAAATACATTTTTACTACAGTTTCAACAGGATTATTATGATTGTATTTCATTTTGTTTTTAAAAATAATTGATATGACCGAAGTCAAAAGTGCGCTTATACCTCCAAATATAATACGGAATAAAATAAATCCTCTGTGATTCAAGGTGATTAGCACAGCATGGTGATCAAACAAGAAATCTTACACACGGAGGTCCAGTGCGTTACCGCCTTGTCATGCACCTCATTATTTAATATTATATTAAAATATATATTTCGGAAAATTATAAATAAAAATATTAATGTGTATTCAATAAAAAGAATTTCAAAAGAATTCTCATTTACAGAATCATACACACAGTTAGTTTTCCATTGAATGTAACCCCATTTTTCTAAATAATATGAGAGAGAAAAATAAAAAGATTCGGTTCTGATTGCATTACTTTTTTTTTCTGTACCTATTTATTTATTGATATTTTTAGATTAAAATTTTCAAACATCAATTTAAAGGAAATCACCATTTAACACTGCTCTATATATTTTGGAATTGAAACATAACACAAACTTTGCTCCTGAATATTGATGGTTTAATTTATTGTAGTCAATGAAATTATAAATAAACAAATTATATGTAAAATATTCTTATTAAATTGCAAAATATGATTTTTTTTTACCAATTTACGTATTTGAAAAGAATATTTTCAGAATTTATTATGTTTGTTTTTTGACATTTGAATTATTTTTCTTATAAGAACATTTTATATACCTCCTCCACATTTATGTTTTCTTGTTATAAAAACACTCATGTATGTTGTTTGATTGCGTTTTATTCGGAAGCAAACAATAAAATATGTTTACTTTACCTATCAAACGTTCTACTTGCATTCGAAAATCTACTTGCATTCATTCGACTTGAGTAAAATTGTTTGATAAGTTTTGTCTAATACTTGCTAATGCTGCTGAAAATAAAGCAGAATAAAACCTAAGATAAAGACGAAAAGGAAAACTTTGGCTAAACAAAAATGAACAATTTCTCTTGTTTATCAAATTAATTGACTTTTTATCAAAATATTTAATTTTTGTAACTTGTGTAGTACAAATAAAAAATCATATATTCTTAACAACGACAAGTTCCGAAAGCTCCAGGCAGATCTCACAGCAAGATCAGGAAACCATAAAAAAGCTCAGAATTCCAAAGTGATGAATAATGCAAAATAAGTAAGTGTCTTTTCATGTAGTACACCTTTTCCCAAGTGTACCGGTAGAGCAATGCTAACATAAATATTATTGTAAGAACATTTAAAAGAGATTTACTATATATGGGAATCAAAAGTCACGTAGAAAATTGATGAACTTTTTATGTTTTAGGCAAAACTATTTAAGGTTTAATGACAACGGCTATAAGTAAACCGATGACTTACTTATGGACCGTCAATCATTATTATTTTTATGTGATATGTTTATGCACTATTAAGAGAAAATATATTCACTAACACTCATGATATAGTTCAGTATGTCTTGATAGGGTACAGGTATGTGGATACCTTTTGAATTTTTTCAGGCACTGAAAGACAATTGCAAATGTTCTCAGTTTCATACTCTTTTATGCAAATAATTCCTCAGTTACGAAAACTATTATTATCAAACTGTCAACGGACATGGCCACCAAGTGCGCCGATATCAATCATGTGTATAGAACTAACGAAATTCTATGAAGTGGACATCACTTGAAACTGGCGTGCACATATTTATTTTATTTCTTTATTTAATACTTTTATTGCAAATACAATCTGGCGGGCTTATTGCCAGCCGGTAGTCTTTTCCAACCAACCAGAAAAAAGTAAATGAAGCAAGTTACATGGTCGCAAAAATCATTCAAATGACTATCCATCCACACGAAATCCATGAACACGATACGTGAACACATGCCCACAAACCCCACAAATACGGACAATCACCCGAACATTTCTTTTCATATAAAGTGAGATATCATCAATCAAAGGACAAGGAAGGGATGGTGGAGAGGAAAGGAAAAGAAAAATCAGGAACGAAAGACGTTATTTTACTGACTAGATTAAGAGTTTTTTCAGTCGCTTCTTAAAGCATGCCAAGGACGGAGCGAGTCTTATATCGGTTTGTAACTGATTCCAGAGTCTTACTGCATGACAGTAAAAAACGACGTAAATAAAGAGGAGCGGTGAACTGGAAAGGTTATATTGTCAAATAAACCATGTGAAAAACCAAAAAAAACATATATTGTCAAATAAACCATGTGACTAAAAACGCAATAAAATAAGAAGTTTTAATTTAAATAAGCGAGTCAGTCGATCGATATGTCTTTTGGAATGAGTCAGTCAGTCTTTCGGCGTTATAGGGAGTCTTTTCTATCAGGAGAACATAACTTGTGAGGAGGTATGAAATAACCGAAAGAAAAATAATGGTCAAATCAGTTGGTTAGGTTGGTATCTACGATAAATAATGTTTGTTCGTCAGATTATTTTTTGAAAATATCACATAGTAATTCGAACGATAGAATTATACCATTTATAACCAAATTTCTCTTTTGGAAAATAGTAGTGGCCCTTTCATTTGAATCATAGAAACAATATGTTTGAAAAGACAATCAAATTTTCACTGAGTAAAAAATAAATACATAAATGTCACTTTGACAACTAACAATTTTTATACTTTTTAAATCGAAACATATACACGATGATATCTGCAATAAATAATTAATTTAAGTATTTGAATAATTTGATGTGTTGTAACGACGTAAACAGACAGCTGCCATTATTGTTTTTCGTTTTGTTTTAAAAATATGGATATGAACGAAGTTATTGGTATCATTATACCTCCGATTACTGAGAAAAAATCCTGTGTCATTCGAGGGGAGTAACACAGCGTGGTGTTCGAACCAGCGACTTAACGCACGAAAGTTCAGCGCGTTACCACGTTGTCTTGCACCCTATAATTGAATATTATTGATGTATTGTTAACTAACGATTTAATATACTTGTATTCAAAAAAAAGAAAAACAAGAAATATTTAGATATATTACAAAAATAAAAAAAAAAAGTTTTGCCGTATTGCGGTTCAAGTCACCTAATCATGTGTAACTGATATTTTTATATACAATAATATTACATTATTTATCACTATACATTGTGTGTATGATATGTAGTTTTTAGCTAGATATATTTTAGCTCTTAAATGTCCTATACTTCCGGCACGTTAACGAGAAGGCTCAAAAACGTTTCAATACTCTTTATAGGTGTCAAAGCGACATTAGTAGAAATATAAAGTCTTTTCTATTTAAGTCTTTAATTAGTTTTAAATCTCTGATTTGGTGAACATTTAAAAATGCGGTTTGTGAGATAGAACTTCGGTTTTTATTGTCATAATTAAATTCTGTATTTTCACGTTGTCGTTCAATTGACAAGAAAAAAAACCAGAACCCAATTGATAAAATATCCTTAAACAGCAGGAAATGTCAATGTTACAGTCGCGTGTGACATCGACGATATTTTAAAAACATAATACGAGTATTATTTTATTTTTAAATTAAGCATTTCAGTAATTCAAATGCATGATTTTACTTGTATTTTCCTACACATAAGTTTTAATAAAAATGGTGAAGTGATTGATATCCACTATCACAATATGATATTGTTTTAAATAATCACTTTATCAAATCAAACTCCTAACATATGTGCCAAAAAAAAAAGGATAAACGACACATAAAAATAAAATAATCATCGCATTAAAATGATGAATATTTTTTTATCACGTGACCAAAAGCGCAATAAAATATGCTCTATTGGAGTAAGTCAAACTTTTGGCTTTAATTTTTGAGTAAGTGAGTCTTTTGGTTGAGTATCTCACAGGAGAACAAAAATTGTGAGGTATGGCGTGACCAAAAGAAAAAATGATAATACCGGTCAATTTTGTTAGTGTCTCTAGTAAATGACTTGCTCTTTCGTCAAATTTGAATATAAAAATTGTATGGTGTACGGGTAGTTATATCAATATTACTAAAAAATGAAATACCGAAAAAAACTTTCATTCCAAATGATAGGCACCGAAAAAATAGTAAAAAAATAAATGAAATCCATTATCATACACCTAAAAACGCAATTAAATAATAATTTGCGAGTTTATTGGCATGAGTTTATTGGCATGAGTTTTTTGGCGTGAGTTTTTTGGCATGAATTTATTTTTGGTGAGTTTCTTTGTACCAGGAGAACATAAAGTGTGAAGAGGTATTGAAAAACTAAAAGAAAAATTGATAAAATCGGTCAGTTTTATTCGTATCTGTAATAAATTAATTGTTTTTTTTTCTATTATTTTTTGCAAATATCACTTCGTTACCTAATCGAAATAACATACCAATAATATTTAAACTATACCAATAATATTTAAACTCAGTTTTTGTCAAGTAGGAGAAACTTTTTAAATTGAATTATCGAAACAATACATTTTAAAAAAACAATTGAACTTTTACAGAATAAAAATAAATAAATAAATGGATCTCACAGACGACTGTCACTTTGACAACTCTTGACTTTATAAAATAATGTAATCGGAAGCTGATGTTTTTTTTAAATACCATTAATTGAACGAAGATATATAATTATTGAAATCAGTCATAACAATTATATAAATGTTATAAGCAACTATCACAACTGGCAATTAGTGACGTTTGTGAAAAATAAAGCAATTGGGAACTGATATTTTTTTCAATACATTATAACTAACTATTGATTGAATGAACACATATAAATATAGAATTTAATTATATCACTGAAACCTAAGCAACACCTCACAAACTGCTTTTTTTTTAATTGTACCCTGACACGATATCAGCCAGTAGATCATTAAGATTCTCGAAAATAAAAGTTTTGATATTCGTTTTCACCGTGTTTTAATGAACAACCCTGTGAAAATGAAATGCTATTTGTTTAAAGGTGTCTCAAGATTTTGTGACAGGAATTAAAAATACATTTTTTATTAATTTTATTGACAAGACGTTTTTGAAAAGATTTCTCGTAAATCGAATCATACGTGAATATATGATGAGATTTGTATTTAATAATTAATTTAATATAATAGAGTTGAAACAAAACTAATAAAACGACTGCAGATACTATTGTGTCATGAATTATTAAAAAAATAATTTTCTGTTGATATCGAGTTTTTTTATTATTAAATACACTCGCATTAAGAAGAAAAGAATAACAAACAGTATTCAAGTGCACTAAAATAATAAACATATATTTGGGACAATTGTACATAAAAAATATTCACGTGTATTGAATGAAAAATATAACGGTATGTTTGCCATAAAAAAACTCAAAAGAATCTTTATTTACAGAATGCAATAAACGTAAAGCTCATTTGTCTAAGTAATATAAGAGAAAAAAGACCGTCTTGATTGTATTATAATTTTATTACTTTGAATCCGATTTTAATTTTATTAATGTCACGTTACATTATTAACATTAATACTATATGGATTATCACTCACTTTATCTTGTGTAATTAGTCATTTTACATAGCATAACAAAAAAAATATTGTTGTGTTTATGTATGGCAATTCTATTTACTAATCATGATATCATGCAAATATGTTAACATTTGCAATAAATGTTGAAAAAAAAAACAAATAAACCTTAGATGATGACGACTTAGGACTTTTTTCCTTCAACTCAACGTTGTGCCATGGTTTTTACTCCAAAAGTTGTACGAGTTATAGCATAGAAAGTCCTAGAAACTTTTCAAGTCCTGCAGGAAAATTTTGCAATGATGTACTTTTAACCCTAGACTACCTGAAGCTCAAAATCGTCGAAAACTTTGCAAATATTTTTCAATAATTTCCATAAGTTTTGCAGAAACGAGAATAATATATTTATTATATTGTCTATACCGAATATCTAGTTCGAAATCAAATGAAAACGAAAAAAAAAAATGTTTCTGCATGACAAAACAACAAAATAAACTAATTCACTATCGTCATCATATAAGATATTCAACTGGTTTCCAAGTAAGTTCTTTTACAAGATTGAATTATTAAGTTAGTTTTTTCAATAATCAAATGATATGGAAGATTCGATGCAATAAAAATAATGAGCTGTCATGAATATTTCCATATAATTGTTTCAGTGGTAATCCAGAATTTTTATTCACGTTTAATAATGCTCATACAATAAAATGCCGAATAATAGAAATATTTTTTTTATACAATTGAAAAACGTGTGATTAATAAAAAATACGTATGAAGGAAAATCTGCATGAACAAAACAAAATGTTCTTAATTTATCAAATCGTTTACACAATTAGTCTTATATTGAATGCAAATACGAGATATACTATATACGTATGTTATGTCCAAGAAATATCAATTTCAAGACAAGCATAAAAATGCTTTCTTTTTTGTTATATCATTTTATAAATACATTTTTCTGTGGCTATCGATATCAATTTTTAAAAGTATTTTTTTGAAATGATAGAAATTTCACGGAAACTTTCATTTCATCAATGTTCTCTCTATATTTATTTTAGAGTTGAAACAAATCACAGTAGTCTCGGTGTTTTATGTTAATCTCAAAATGGAAAAATATGTTAAGTCAATATACACTATTATATTACCGATATTTATTTTGAACCCGTTTTTTTAATTAATATAATGTCGCGTAGTAAGATTATTGGACTAATAGCAATTCTAATCCGCCTTAGCATTAAATACGTTGATCTTTTACCTTATTAATTATTTTGGACAACATGCCCAGCATATACTTATACGTATATGTACTGTTTATATTAGATCTATGGCTAAAATTGAAAAAAAAATTTACTCCGTAACAAATATATACTCTCGGAAGTCAACAACTTTTTTTTATTCAGTTCAACACTGTGCCAGTGTGTATGTGCTCAGACGATCCGCACTGAAGTAAACTAAAACTAACTTAGCATAGAAAAGTCCTTAAAACTTTTCAATGATCGCTGTCTGAAAAATTCTGGCGAAGAACGGTGTTTAAAATTTGTTGGTTATTAAAAAAATATATATAAAAAACAGGAGCATATAATTGACGAGGATATCGCAAAACTTGTGTTCGGATCGATATGAGTAAATCAATGAGGAGATCGCGAAACCCAATATTCCCACAGTTGTCAAAGCAATGTTATTTATAAGTAAAAAATATTACCGTACGTGCTCGAAACCTAAAAATAGTTACGAATGACAGAAAATCTAATAGACTTATTCAATACGATTTTCATATATTACGTTGGTATGCAGGTGTATAACCCATATAAATTTTCTCAGCGATCAGATATTTTCGTAACCAAAATTTATTCACAATAATATTCGGATTTTCATAGAGCTACACGTTTTGTACACCATTAAAATAAATATCAAGTCTATTCTTTTCAGTCTCTTAAATATTAAGTATATGGTTTTGTTTAAGAGTACATATAAAAATGGTTCGTTAGATACAACTATGGTTTCATGGTAATACTTTGTATGTTGTCGTTCACATGATGGTTAATTATATGGGTTTGAAAAATGCTTTATTTTCCGCAGACGGAAGGAAATGTCAATGTGACAGTTTTCCGTGACATCGAAAATGTTTGAAAATCTTTTATTTCGATTTTATTTTTAAATTTGTTCATTCCGTAATTTAAACGAAGGAGCTCACTCCCGTTTTCCAAGAAAGAAGTTTTAGTAAAAATGGTACCTACACTCACTTAATTTATGTTTGGTAGTAAGAAAGAATAAACAGACATTTTTTGTTGATTTTAGGTGCATTTATGTTAATTGGTCACAAGGGATAAAATTCCAGGGGGACAACCAAACCAACTGCTTTTCCTAATTGTTATTGTTCTACAAATATTTTCCATACCCCCTGACTATTTATGTTCGCCTGATATAAATACTGACGCTTGTGTTTAATTCAGATTGAATTCACTGTTCATATTGTTTTATTCGTTCATTTATTGTTTGCTTAAGGACAATTTTATGTCATTTAATATCTGGACCGATTGGCACTCCGATCAAGTGACGTCAAATTTTGCTACCATATTTTTTTTTCTATGAAAGTACTAGCAATTTGTTAGACTGTATGAACTCTAGGCCTTTAGTAACTTCATAAGTGTTGTAACTGCGCTGCGAGTCATTTCCCTTCTCCCGTGAAGTTGGATTTTAAGTCCGTCGTCGCTACTATGCTTTTCACAATCAGGTGCGTCGCCACCGGATAAGAAGTCCCTTTAGGCAACCCCTTCTTTGTCACTGTGTGACGTCGCGCACATAAACAAACGAATAAAATTTCGATCTTCCAGTGTAGATTGCATTGAATGGGGAGTATTTTGTCACAACTACTCGTGATAAGTTTTTTTGACTGCAACGAATCATATACACGGCAAGAAATTCATTGAATATTCAGACCTACACATCATATATCTAAATAATTTGACATACGAGTATATTAAGTATAAAAAAAGAAAGCTGTTGTCATTTAGTTAGGAATCATCTACTACTATTTTGTACCTTTCGGAGGATTTGTATTTGAAATATATTTAAAAAAACACACAGTTAAACAAAAAAAAAATTGAAAACCTTCCTGACTTTCAAAGGACCACCCAAATTAATCAATATTTCTTAAAATTATTTGGTATTATAAACATAATCCAAATCTCCTAAAAATGTTTGTTCTCCTAGGGTCAAATACTTCTGCATGTTTAAATTATTCACGTTTCTTGTTTGATTGCGTTTTATTAGTTGATGACTCCGTTTTGGAGTCTCCCTATCGATCAGGTTAGCATTCACAGTTTAGTATATAGTATTGTAACTTGTAAACAAAGAAATTTAATTCCTGTATATCATTTTCAAATTAAGCAGTATATTAAATAAAATCTGCCTGTATCTGACTTGCAAAGACGGTTTTTAAATGTATATTTTGTGCAAAAATGTATACATTATAAATGAGAATTTTAAAAATTCTCCATAGAAAAACTATCAAGTCACCAAAAGCGGTTTTTGATACAGAATTTTGGAATAACAACTAGATCCCAATTGATTTAATTACTGCAGATGGCAGGAATCGTCAATGTGACAAGTTCCTGTGACGTCGACGATATATTAAAAAACTTCTATTTCGATTGCAATATTTTTATTTTATTTTTCCATAATTCACATTGAACGGGTTTTTCACTCCAGTTTACCAAAACAGAAGTTTTAATAAAACGGTGTAATGATATCGATATTATCACGATGTTACCTTTTTGAATAATAATCGTCGTGCCAAATCACACTCGTATGTACAGAAAAGAATTACTAAATAAAACGTGTAAAATAAAATAACCACCGTATTAAAACAATCAACAATTTTGATATCATGTGACTAAAAGCGCAATCAAACAAGTAGCATTTGAATACGCGAGTCATTTAGTTTGAGTCTTTTGAAGTGAGTCAGTAGCGTTAATTTTTTAATGAGTGAGCCTTTTGACTGAGTCTCTCTAATAGGAGAACATAAACTGTGAGGAAGTATGGAGAAAACAAAATAAAAAATGATAGAATCGGTCGATTTAG
This sequence comes from Odontocerum albicorne, assembly GCA_949825065.1. Taxonomy (NCBI): domain Eukaryota; kingdom Metazoa; phylum Arthropoda; class Insecta; order Trichoptera; family Odontoceridae; genus Odontocerum; species Odontocerum albicorne. Next base: position 22,282,565 of record OX463856.1, read on the forward strand.
TTGTTTAATCTAGTAAATGACTTGTGTTTTTCTTCCAATAATTTTTTAAAAATATAACTGTGATTTGACCGATATGACTATACCAATTAGATTTTAACTTTTCTTTTGGAAAAAAAAAGTGAAATTTTCATTTGAATTATGGAAACAATAAATTTAAAAAATCAACTGTCACTTTGACAATTTCCGACGTTTGCGGAAAATAAAGCAAATAGATATTGATGTTTTTTTCAGTATCATGTAATTAATCATTGATTAAACGACTGTATAAAAACAAAGGATTTCTTTATAATACTGAAACCAATATTAACATCTCATGAACCATTTGTAAAATGTACTCTGAAACAATACTAGTCAAGAAATTTTCAAGATACTCGAAAAGAAAAGTTTTGATACTTGTTTTCATCGTGTTTTAATGGCCAATGGCGCATGTCACCCTCTGAAAATCAAAAGTTATTCGTTAAACCGATATTTCAATTATTGTGACATGAAAATGTACATTTTATAATAAAAGTTTTAACAAGACTATTTTTGAAACGCTTTCTTTTCTTTCAATATCAAAAAATATACATGATAAGATTTGCATTTAATAATTACTTTCGTTATTTGAATAATTCAATATAAAAGAGTGGATACACCGAATATAGACAGCTACCTTCATAGTGTTATTAATTATTTATTACTGTTGTTTTGTTGTTTATCGAGAGTTTTCTGTTTCATTTAATATAATCAAAAGCAGAACAAAAGAATGTTAACGAATATTTAATTATTTCGTACTACATATTGATCAATAAATATTTAAATTTGCAGACCTATGGCAAATGGAAAAATATGTTAACTCGGTAGCAATCGAGTGCTCCTGACGGTCTGCAACGACACATTGACTGCACTTCTCACGGTCTGCAGTCAATTTGAGAAGCACTGGTGAAGAAACAGTGGCGAATAATTGGTGAACAACTTTTATTCCTTTAAAGTCCTTGATTACCAGGAGCACGAAATGATAAGAATATTGTTACACTCCCCAATGTTCTCCAAAAGATTCGTAGTAAACGCTACTAATAAATTTATAGTATATGTTGAATATCGATTTTGAAATCAATGTACAGCGAATTAATGAAAACGTATGGTAAAACAACCAAATAAATAAAAAAAAAAACATGGCCGCGGAGAGGAACGCACTGGACACTGTGCTATTCTCTTTAAATGATACGGGCATATTTTTCGGACTATATATCCAGCATGTATGTTTGAATTTGGGTTCCTACAAGACCTGTAACAAATATTGAAATTTTTTTGTTACCACTGTTACAAAAACGTGCTACTGTCGGTCCAAGACTTTTTATACCTTCACTTCAACTCTGTGTCATAGGTTTCCCGCCAGGGACGTTCAGCATCGAAGTAAATCTTAGATAAAAAGTTCTTAAACCTTTCAATATTTGCCGTAAATTCAAATAGTTCTGGCGATTAAACGGCGGCGAAGAACTTTTACCATACCTCCTCACAATTAATGTTCTCCTAGTAGAGGGACTCAGTCAAAAGGCTCACTCATTAAAAAATTAAACGCCACTGACTCACTCAAAAGACTCAATTAAATGACTCGCATATTCAAATGCTTGTTTGCTTGTGCTTCTAGCCATATGATATAAAAACTGTTGATTGTTTTAATACGGTGGTTATTTTATTTTATACGTTTTATTTAGTAATTTTTTTCTGTACATACGAGTGGGATTTGGTACGACGATTATTATTCAAAAGGGTCACATCGTGATACTATCGATATCACTACACCGTTTTATTAAAACTTCTGTTCTGGTAAACTGGAGTGAACACCCGTTCATGTGAATTATGGAAAAATAAAAAATAAATATTGCAATCGAAATAGAAGTTTTTAATATATCGTCGACGTCACAGGAACTTGTCACATTGACGATTCCTGCCATCTGCAGTAATTAAATCAATTGGGATCTAGTTGTTATTCCAAAGTTCTGTATCACAAACCGCTTTTGGTGACTTGATAGTTTTTCGATGGAGAATTTTTATAATTCTCATTTATAATGTAAAATTTTTTGCACAAAATATACATTTAAAAACCGTCTTTGTAAGTCAGATACAGGCAGATTTTATTAAATATACTACTCAATTTGAAAATGATATCCAGGAATTAAATTTAGTTGTTTACAAGTTACAATATTATAAAGTAAACTGTGAATGCTAGCCTTATCGATAGGGATAATCCAAAACGGAGTCATCTCCGAATAAAACGCAATGAAACAAGAAACGTGAATAATTTAAACATGTATTTTATACTAGGTAACATACATTTTAGGACATTTGGATTATGTTCATAATACCAAATAATTTTAAGAAATATTGATTGATTTGGGTGGTCGAGTGAAAATCAGGAAGGTTAAAAAAATCATTTAACTTCACAGCATTTTGATACACATTTTTCATAAGCTCATTTATTTTTGGTTTGGTTAAATGGAAATCTAAAAGATATGCGCGTATTTTAAAAATACATTATATTTCAAATGCAAATCCTCCGATACAAACAAAAACGTAGATGTTTCTGAACTCAACGACAACAGTTTTCTTTTTTTTACTTATTACATGTTAAGTTATTTATGTTAGATATGTGTAGTAGGTCTGAATATTCAACGGACTTCTTGCCGTGTATATGATTTGTCAAATGAAAATAAAAACTTATAACGAATAGTTACGTCTTAGATAAAATTATAAGTTTTTTTTTATCTTCTAAATAATTGAGAAACTGTTAGTCAGAAACGACGAATTGACAGTTGATTTCTTATTATCCTTAAATAATGGCCGTGAACTTACTACATGAAGCGAACAGTCATATGTTTTTGATTTTATAGAGTTTAATTCTCGTGATTTGGAAATTATTTTCATGTAAAAATATGTTTATACCGACTTTAAACTTATTTTTTTAAATTTCATAAAATATGACACATCAGTTCAGTTTGATACAATCACCACTCACGCTGTTATGAGTGACAAAAAAATCTCCATCCAATGCGATCTACATTGGAAAATCTAAATCTTTGGTTTTTTATGCCCGTGACGTCACATCGTGACGAAGAAGGGACTACCTAAAGAACCTTCTTATCAGATGGCGACAGACCTGACTGTGAAAAGAATAATAGCGACGACGGACTTAAGATCCAGATTCACGGGAGAAGGAAAATGACTCGAAGCGCAGTAAACACACTTCTAAAGTTTCTAAAGGCCTAGAGTACAAACAGCCTAGCAAGTTGCCAGTACTTTCATAGAAAAAAAATATTGTAGCAAAATTTGACGTCACTTAATCGGAGTGCCAATCGGTCTAGAATGTTAAATTACATAAAATTGTCCTTAACAAACAGCAACTGAATGAATAAAACAATATAGACAGTGATCTGAATCAAACACAAGCGTCAGTATTTATATCAGGCGAACATAAATAGTCAGGGGGTATGGAAAGTATTTGTAGAACAATAACAATTAGGAAATGCAGTTGGTTTGGTTGTCATCTGGGATGTTATCTCTTGTGACCAATAAACATAAATCCACCCAATATCAACATACAATGACTTTTTTCTTTCTTTCCACCAAACATCATGATTTTAATAAATGCAGGTACCATTTTTACTAAAACTTCCCTCTTGGAAAACGGGAGTGAGCTCCTTCGTTTGAATTACGGAATGAATACCTAAATTTAAAAATAAAATAGAAATAAAAGATTTTCAAATATTTTCGATGTCACAAAAGACTGTCACATTGACATTTCCTGCTGTCTGCGGAAATGAAGCAATTGGCTCTTTACTATTTTTTCATGTGAATGACAGCATAAAAATTATTACTATGAATTTGTTTCCAATAATTTCGAACTATCCAGCATATATGTTTAAATTTGGGTTCCTATGAGGCCTATAACAAATATTGAAATGTTTTGTTACTACTGTTACAATTACGTGCTTCTGTCGGTTTAAGACATTTTTAACTTTTAGTTAAACTCTGTGTCATAGGTTTTGCGCCAGGACATTCTGCATCAAAGTAAATCTTAGGTATAAAGTTCTTAAACCTTTCAATGTTCACTTGAAATTCAAAAAGTCCTGGCGATGAAACAGCGGCGAAAAATTGGTGGCGAAGAACTTTTAGCCCTGAAAAGTCCTAGACTACAGGGAACACATAATCGATGAAGAGATCGCAAAACTTTCCAATTTTTCCCACAGTTGTCAGAGAAATACTACTTTTAAATTTAAACATGTACGGGATAATGGTAACATAATTCCAAAGATTGCGTAAAAATACTTACAAATGGTAGACAATCTATTCACTACCGTTATCATATATAACGGCGGCAGGTAAACTATTTTTAGATTTATTCCTAGCAAAGATATATTTCGGTGACTAAAATTTGTTTAAAATAATATTATATTACGATTTTTATTGAGTGACACGGTTTGTTAATGAAAACCAATGTAAAATATAATGTTTTTGAGTTTCTTAAATATTAAATCGAAGGTTTTGTTAAAGCGTACATTAAAAAAAACCGGTTTGTTAGATACAACCCCGGTTTTAAAGTTATAATTTCAGGTGTACGATCCTAAGATTTTTTCACCACCAATGATTTATTTTGGTGACCAAAGTATGTTTAAAATAATACTTCGATTATCATTGAGCGACAACTTTGTAAGCTATTTAAAAAAATATCAAGTCTTTTCGTATTGAATATTTTAAATATTATCTCTCTTGCTGTGTTTGAGAGAACATTTAAACATAACGGTTTGTAAGATACAACTTAGAATTCATAGTTATAATGAAATTTAAGGTTGTCATTCAATTAATAGTTAATTATATGGTACTGAAAAAATACTAAGAACCCATTTGACTTTTTTTCGGCAGAATGTGTCAATATGGCGGTTTTCTGTGACATGGACGATATTTCAAAAACCTTTATGTGATTATTTTTTTAAATATATTAATTCCCTAATTTAAATTAAGGAAACTTATCCCGTTTCTTGAGAGAGAAGTTATAATAAAAATGTTATAGTTATATCCATAATATCACAAATAAAAATTTCTTCAAATAATTGTATCAAATGAAAGGTACCGAAAAAAAAATCTGTCAAATTTTCTTCAGGATGCTATCCTTCAAACAATAATCGTTTTAACATGCGAGATTTTAGCATGAGTCGTTTGCCGTTAGTCTTTTATATCAAGATAAATTGTGACATGTATCCGACTTATTAAAAAGATTTGTAAAAGTTGTCCGTCAGTCGTACTTTTTCACAATTTTTCGCCGAGAAATAATAATTATTAAAAACAATAAAATTATCATAATTTCTTTGTAACTGCACGCATTGAATATGTGATGCTTAGTAAAAAGAGAAAATTATATGGTATATTTTATCATAAGTTCCGACGAACTAAGGTTATTTGTAAACAAGGGAGAATATTCTAGGCACCAAACAATCCAACCGCCTTTTTTATTGTTATTATTGTTCTACGAATACTTTCCACACCTTCTCACTTTTTATGCTCTCCTGATGTAGAATACTGAATTGTGTGTTTATTCACTGTTCATTTTGTTTTTTTGTGTACTTTTTGTGTAAAATTAAAGGAATATATTATTAATATTATTTATTGTCAATGAAACAAAAAATAATGTCATTCATAATTATGCAGTGTAAAAATGGATTAATTGTTATTAAACTGTCTACGGAATAAAAAAAAATCTGTCGAAGTTTACTGTTAATTTGACATTCCTGTCAGTCGACATCCACGGAGCTTGTTTTTTTACGATTATCTTTCACATATTCATACGTAAAAACTATTCAATTGAAAAAAAAGTGCGTTTAAAATGAAAATTAAATCACTACAAAATCTCAAGAACCCTTATTTTGATGTTTACCATGAATAAAACCAAATACGCCAACATCCGTTAGAATAAAATAAACAGCATTTGTATAATGTATGCCACTGTATTTTGATTTTTGACAATACGTGTCACTGAAAAAATTGCATGGTATTTTATATTTAAGTGATTTACCAAGTCAAAAAAGCCATCCCCATGAGGAAGAATTCCGCCCTCTCCTGTTCTGGTGTAGCTGCAAACACCAGCACCAGCAACTCCAGTGCGTGGATCACTCCACGCAATGGAGTTACACAATCAACTCCAGTCCCGGCTCAACCACTACCGAACCAAAACAGATTCGAGGCACTCCCGGAGGTCGGAGACGCCCCTGGAACACCTGGCTTCCGAGCGCCAGTAAAGAGGATTACCTCGAAGATCCCACCGGTAATCATTACTTTAGGGGACAAAACACATGGCCAGATAATAAATCTGGCCAAATCTTTTACAAAGGCGGGCATCACGCTCTCCTACAGAGGCAGAAACCGTGCAGCTGTTAACTGCTCAACGTTGGAAGACCACAAAACTCTAGTGGCTGGCCTGAGAGAGACCCAGGCACCCTTTCACACGTTCACCGCTGAGGTGGAGCGCAGCAAGCGATCCGTCATCAGGGGCCTCCCAGAGCCCCGGTAGAAGACATCGCGGCTGATCTAGCCGCCCAAGGGTACAAGCCTCTCCGGGTTTTCAGGATGAAGACCAAGGGTGCCCCGCTCTATACGGTACTCTTCCCAAATGCCACAAACATTGAGGCTCTCCAGACGGAAGTGACAGTGATTAACTACTGTCGCGTCCGCCTGGAGAAATACAAGAACGGTGGCAGGGTAGGCACCCAGTGCTACCGCTGTCAAAACTTTGGCCACGCATCGGCGAACTGCAACCACACAGTCCGATGCGTGAAGTGCCTGATGGCGCATGCCACTACCGACTGCCTCGAGATCATTGAGCAGCTCGTAGGATAAGCGTGATGACGAGTTTCTCTGGAATGAAAGTGCTCTGCTGGAATGCTTACATCATGCAGCAGAAGATCGAGGAGCTGATGCTGTTGGTGAACAATTCAGGTATAGATATTGTGCTTGTTACGGAAACTTGGTTAAAACCTGTATCTCGTGTGAGAGGCACCGGTGGTTTCACCGTCTATAGATCGGATCGCGTTTCCGGTAGAGGTGGAGGCACCGCGATCCTCATCCGAGACACTATCCATCATACCCAACTCCTCGCGCCCGCCCTGACAAACTTGGAGGCTACTGCCATCAGCCTAAAGGTTGACAGGGAGACAGTCACAATTGTGGCAGCATATTGTACCGGCTATCGTTCACTTCTGGAAAATGACATAGAGGCAGTGCTGGCCTTGGGGCCCAAGGTCATCATGGCCGGGGACTTCAATGCCAAGCACCGTTACTGGAACTGCTTGAGAGCTAACCCGAACGGAACGACGCTGTACAATTATATGGAAAACCACAACTGTCAAATACTATATCCAAATCAACATACCTGTTTCACCAACCCCCGTAGCCCTTCTACACTGGACATTGCCGTAGTCAAAAACTACCCTAACATCTCTGGCTTGACTGCTCTAGAAGCTCTCTCGTCAGACCACCTCCCAGTCTACTTCACATTGGGAGTGAGGCCGATTGCTAGCCTCAGGGAGCAGTACGACTACGCCAATGCTGACTGGAAGGGTTACAAAACCTACCTCCACAACCAGCTCTGCCTATCACCAGAAACTCTGGTGAGCCCACAGGACATCGATACCGCGATAGATACCATCTCCACCTTCATCCATAATGCCCGTGATGAAAATGTTCCCCTCAAAATTGTCACTCCATACAAAATAAATCTTACTCCTCATATCAAACTCTTTATATCTCTAAAAAACAAACAAAGACAGACCTACAGACGTACACTAGACAAACGTAACAAAACACTTCTAAACGTCCTCCAAGATGAAATCAAAAAAGAAATCCGCCTACTTAAAAACCAGCTATGGCAGAGAAAATTGGCAGCTCTAGAACCGGGTAACGGTACTCTCTGGCGAGTCGTCAAGGGTATCAAGTGCTCGTCTCAAAGCATACCACCTTTGCGCACAGCCTCAGGGTTGGCTGTTTCTGGCATTGACAAGGCTAATGCCTTGGCGGACGCTTATGAGAATACGTACTCAATCACTTCCGATCTTGGAAATGTTGATGTCAACAAAGCTGTCGAGGACACTCTTACCAGCTTTGCTTACTCCCCGACCAACCAAAACGAGGTGCAACTTTGCACCCCGTCCGAAATTGGTCGTATCCTTGACAGACTTAAAACACGAAAAGCACCCGGTCCCGACAATATACACAATAGTCTTCTTAAACAGTTACCACTCAAAGCGACGATTTTTCTTACTAAAATAATAAATGCTTCACTCCTTAATGGCTATTTTCCGAGTATTTGGAAAGTAGCCAATATTGTTCCTATTCACAAGCCAAATAAACCTACCGAAAATCCAACTAGCTACAGGCCCATCAGCCTTCTTCCAGGTCTTGGCAAGATTCTTGAGAGAGTGGTTGCCTCAAGGTTAGTGTTCCATCACGAATCCAATAATACATTCCCTCATGAGCAATTTGGATTTAGAACAAGACACAACACGGTCCAGCAACTTACCCGTGTCGTGGAAGACGTGTCGATGGGCTTCAATAGGAACAGAAGTACTGGCATGGTACTGCTGGACCTCGAGAAGGCTTTTGATACTGTCTGGCACGATGGCCTTCTTCACAAACTTCTCCTCACTGGCACTCCACTCTATCTCGTGAAACTACTTCAATCATACCTTTCCAATAGAAGTTTCACAGTCACCACTCATCATTCTACGTCATCCGCCAGGCCCATCCCTATGGGTGTCCCCCCAGGCAGTATACTTGGACCATGTCTATTTAATATTTACACACACGACATTCCTACTCCCCCAAACTGTAAACTCGCACTATTTGCTGACGATGCGGCATGCTACGCATCGTCACTCAAGATGGATCGAGCTGGTCGCCGTCTTCAGATTGCTCTTGAGATCCTTGAGAAATACTACCAGGACTGGAGGCTCAAAATCAATGACGCCAAAACTGAGGCCATCATGTTCTCCCGAAAAATCAAGGAAAGAGTGCCGTCGATGCCCTTATTCATCGGTGGTTGCCTGGTTGAGTGGCAGGACGTGGTTAAATACCTCGGCCTGCACCTTGACCGGCGATTGATGTAGAAAACCCATTTGAATACCATCAGACAGAAGGGTCACAAGGGCATAGGGGCTATCAGTTCGATATTTCATCGACGCAGCTTCCTTTCACCCAAAAATAAGCTCCTCCTATATAAAACCCTTATTCGTCCTATCTTGACCTATGCTGCACCCGTTTGGGGTAGTGTGAGCAATACGGATCACCTGAAACTCCAGAGAGTGCAGAACAAGGCATTCAATATATCTTTTAACACCCATCCCAGAACAAATCTTACCCGACTTCACGCTGAACAGCGAGAAGAAACCCTACAACACCACATCCTCGCTTGGACCGTGAAGTTCTATAAAAGCCAACAAAATCACAGAAATCCCTTAGTCGCTGCCCTGGGGGCTTACGAGAGTAAATCCGACCTACCCTTCCGTTATAAGCACAAGCTCCCGAAGCATTATCTGTTGCCTGACTAGTCCACCTACAGTATTAGCTAGGACGACCAAGGTCTGAGTGAATGTGATGGAATACAAGTAGCCTGAACGAGTGGACTTGTTTTTGCTGAATTATTAGTGTAAGAATTGTTATCTAGTTATAAGTAGTATGTAGGTGTTAATTATTTCTAAGATCTCATATATTAAGATTGAATAAATAAAATAAAATGATATGTAGGAAAATAAGTTTAAATAAGTTCATAAATTATAACATATAATTAAGATTAGTTAAGTAATAAATTTGTATATAGGTATAGCCTTGACAAATGTTTGTATAGTAATTTACTTGTTTAATAAAAAAAAAATGCTAGACAGCTGTCATTATTGCGTTATCTATATTTTGTGTATGCATCGAAAATTAATTTGAGAAGTACTCGTATATTTTAAATATAATATATGTGAATTTGATTTAAAATAAAGCAGAGTTCGCTCATATTTTATAATTATTAAAGATATTTTTTTATTAGAAATAGTACAGTTATGTCGATCAAAACACAATCTAAAATTTTCTACAGAGTCATCATCCTAAAATAATTATTAAGTAAGTTTTACAGCGACATTTCAAAGTATAATATAAATAAAATAAATAAGCTGTCATCAAGTAAACACTTTAAACGCAATAAAACAGTGTCAGTGAGTCTTTGGTGGTGAGCGAGTATTATAGCGTGAGTCTTTTACACCAAGAGAACATAAATTGTGAGGAGATATGAAATAACCAAAAAAATCTGTTGGTTTAGTTGGTATAATAAATTACTAACCTCGTTCGATTATTTTTTGAAAATATCATTTTATTTTCATTATTTTTCCAGTAAGAACATTTTATATACCTCTTAAGGTCTTAGTTTTAGCTCTGTGGAATTCATATAATACATTGAGACCGCTATTCCGAAATCTTAAAAAGAAAAATGGATATGTGCAGAAAGTATAAGAAAATACAATAAAAAATGTGACTTTGAAAACGATATTATTAAAAAAACCGCAGAACTATAGAGAGTAACAATTTGACAGTTGCTAGATCAGACAACGACAATGCGATTGCCATATGGGATAAACAGGAGTATGAAAAATATATTATGGATGTTCTTAACAATGACAAGTTCCAGATGCTCCCGGCAGACATCGCAGCCAGATTCTAACAAGAGAAAATTTGTATTTCGATTATAATTTTAAATTGTATATTTCCATAATTTAAATGCGCTCATTCCCGTTTATCAAGAGGGACGTTTTAATAAATACGATAAAGTTATATCAATAGTATCACGAAGTGAACTTTGTGAGAGGTAATCATCAAACTAAATCATATATATATGCTGAAAAAATCAAAGACTTGATAAATTAAATAAATAAAAATAAATTATCCTCATATTGAAAAAATCAATATAACATTTTTATAATGTGACTTAAAACATAACCGAACAAGAAACATTGAAATAAACGAATTAGTATGAGTTTTTGAGTGAGCGTCAGTCAGTCTTTGGACGTTATTTTTTGAGTGATTGAGTGTTCTGGCTGAGTCTTTTCTACCAGGAGAACATAAATTGTGAGAAGGTTTGGAATAACCAAAAGAAAAATGAAAAAAAAAACTGGTCGGTTTAGTAGGTATCTGCAACATAACGTTAGTTCGTAGAATCATTTTTTGAAAATATCACTTTGTAATTCGATCGATATAACTATATCACTTATATTAAAACTCTTTTGAAAAAAGAGGTTCTTTAATTTATATAATGAAAACAATAAATTTAAAAAACCCAATCGAATTTTTAGTGTTTAAATAATAATATTATACATGAATGTTACTAGTAAACGTCAATTTGACAATTCCTGACGTTTATGGAAAATAAGCCAATTGGGTGGAACTGGTGATTTTCCAGTACCATATAATGAACCATTAATTGAACGACATATAAATTATAAAAATGAAATCGAATTCGTTGTAATGACAAACAATGCGCGTCACTCTGTGAAAATCAAAGGTTATTTGTTTTAACAATTTCTCAATTATTTGTGACAGGAAAAAGTACACTTTTAAATTATACCTTCGACAAAAATTGTTAAGGAACGCTTTCTATATTCTTTGAAAGTTTTTTAAATATTTAATATACTTATAAACTTAAACAATAGCGTCACATATTTTAGATATGACCTTATGATAGATTTCAGAAAGTCAAGAAGAAATGATTCGTGTGTTTTAAATACAAAGGTATTAAAAAAATGCTGACTATTGAGTTCGAAATCAAATGATAGTGATAAAAACAATATTACTTATGACAACACAATTAAATAAATAAACTTAATCACTACTGTTATTATATATATTCAACAGGTTTCTAAGTGTAGTGCAGTATTGAATTATTTAGTTAGTTATCTAAAAAAAATTATGAGTTGAAACGACAAAAATGAAGAGCTGTTATTATTTGGTCATAACTTATGTAATGTTTTTGTTTCTGTGTTAATCGAGAGTTTTTACACGAGTAGAAGTATTAAATATTCGTATAAAAAAATAATAACAGCAGCTTTTCATAAAAATGTAAAAACCCGATGTGTTTTTATTTATCTATCTATCGATGCTCTATATTTTAGAAGAATTGAAACATAACACAGGACGGTAAGCGTTTTAATTGCAAAAAGGAAATAGATATGTGAGGTTAATATATTTTTCAATTATATTTCCAATATCCATATATTTTGAACCCGTTTTTTTTATTTAAATAATGTCGAGCAACATAATCTACGCTGGGCATTTTTTATTTAACCTGTCGTAGAATTTAATAAGTTATGATTTTTTATGATAATCATTTTATTTTTTCACGTATTTCGAACTATTGTAGATATTCAGGATATACACGTATGTTTAAATTTGCGTTTCGACGAGACTTATGGTTAACATTGAATATTTTTGCTACCTCCGTAATAACCATGTGCTTCTGACGGTGCTTTAGGTCTTTCTGTTCTATCTGTTTAATACTGTGTTCATTCAGTTTAATGTACCAACCATGTATTGAACGCACTGAAGTGTATCTAGCAAAGAAAAGTCCTTAAAATGTTTCAACGTTCGCTATAAATTTGATACATAATATTACAATACATTATAATTTTATTCTAAAATTATTCCTAGATAAGCAATAAAATTACCAATAAAGTAATCATAATATTTTTTTATTAGTTGCATTTAATTTATGATGCTTGGTGAAAATTTTTTTTTTGCCAAGCTCGGTGGAAAAGTGTCACGAAGAACTTGTTAGGACTATATTTGTTAAATTGCATACTTCACGTCCTCGAAATTGTTAATTCGCGACATATCATAATTTATGAAACTTGTGGTGTCGAGACCATGTGCTTGCCTTGAAAACAGGAAGATTAAAATATTATGAAATACTTGAATATTTTAAAATACTAAAGACAATAAAATAAGGGTAGCTACCCTTGCAGTCAGGTACATTTTTATTCAATGACAACTTTGTCACGTACGACTTAGGCCGAGAGTGGCACCCCTGTCGCTTTGTACTTCCTGGCGAAGGGGAAGCGGGCGCTTGCTGGCTCGTCCTATTCCGTGCTGATCGTGTTGAGATACAGACGTGGGTCCGACTCTGCTCTTCCTCATATATCACAGAACTCCAGAACGCCATCTTGATTACGGGTGAATATTATTCCTCCTATTTTTAATGTGAATTTCGTCCGCACATTTTAACCATCGCTCAACTTTAATTCTAAATTGTTATTGGAATCTCCCTTGCTAAATACAACACATTTTTATATTTGTTGCCAATTTTAAAACTTTTTTCTAGACATTCGTCTAGTTTTTTTTATATATTTTTTTTCTTTTTTCTTTTTTTTTACAATATAATAAACTGTTTGATTACAAATTGTTCTTGTTTAATTGTGTCGCCTGTCCCTGCGAGAGTTGAAAGAGAGTTATTCAGAGTCAGAGGAACCCAACATATCCCAGAGACCTAAAGAGTACTTGTCTCGTTAAGAAGCCGACTGACCTGTCCGGCCCTGTCACCTTGGTAAGATTGATATTTGGTGAATTGATTTATGTAATCAATCGTGTACCTATAATTATTGTTTCTTAAATACAGCAAAAAGGCGTGACATAATTGGCTCCCGAACGCGGGGCAGAAAACTCTGTATCTCTTGATATCTCGCTAGACAAGGCTTTTATTTATAATTTGTTTTGTGTGTTTTAAATAATAATTTATTTTCAGAAAAGTGTTTTTATATGTATTTTTTTGTGTACGACCGTTTGTTTTCTCTATTTTGTAACCACGTGTTTGCATCATTTGTTTTTACTGCCATTGTTTTTTTTGTTGTTCTCCCGCGTTTGTTTTCGCTGTTCGCGACCACATGGTCTTCCTTGTGCCCATGTGCTACGGGCTCCGAGTTGGTAAGGAGCCGTTTTCGAGTTTTTTTTCATTATTTGAATTGTGAATAGAATTTTACTTAATCGTGAGAAGAAAAAGAATAGATTTTCTAGCTAACGTTCGCTAAAATATTTCGTTGTCAAGAGAATGGTGTTCTGATTTATTTGAGACCAATCTCATATTAAGAGAGTTCGTGGGTAGGCAAAGCGCACGAAACGCCTATCTTTCGTGAAATAGTTCGCTGTTCAGTTGGCCCAGTCTTTCGGGTTTCTTGCAAGGATTAATCATTTCTTGGTGCTCGGTTTGTCGAAATATGGAGAATTTCAACGGTTTAATATTACAAAGAAGTGGAAGTTTCGCTTAAGTTAGATTCCTCTTTTACTTAAAAAGATTCCGTTGGAGCAAGTTATTTTTGGTTTCGATCTTGGTTCATTGGCCGAATCATGCATTGAATAGTTTCTTCTGTAATGGATCTATAAACGGTATAATTGTTTATAGAGATTGAATTACATTTTGGTCTATAGTCGTTTGTTGTTAAAATAGAGCTTTGGTCAGCCTCGTCCCTCGCGGTTGATTGTAAACACGATGTAGGAAGTTGTTGTTTGTAAATTTGAACTGCGTTGCTAGGAGAAATCTTGTTGGTTTAACAGAACGATCGAGTTAGAAGTGTTGTTTTTGTTATCAAGGTCTTGATTTGCTTCGGTTGGGCTTTTTGTCCTATTGTTTTATTGTTGCAATGTATCCAATTAAGGCCGAGGGAAGATCTCTTCATTCTGCTCCCCTGTTTTCAAGAAAAAAAGTGCGCGGTCAGAGAATTGTAAATAGGACTAGTGTGGTATTTCGTGGATAGTCAGGCTTAAAAAGAACTAAATTCCACGTGGATTAAGCTCCAGTTCATCTTTGAAAGGATATGGGCTGGGCAAAGTGTTATGTGCGCCCTACTTTCGTAAGAAATATTCCAATCGCGTAAATGATCCAGTTTACGAATTTTGTTTAGGAGTAAATAATAATTAATATCTCAGTGGTCAGTTTAGTGATTTTTTGCGAATTGTGATAGATTGAAAAGGAGATAAAGGATAGGAGTTCAATGTTTAGAAAATTTAAATTATGGAATGGTCGTGCATAATGGACGGACGCCATTTTGTTTTGCGGCTGGAAATACTGTCCGATGTTTTTCTTTGAGGAAATAGATTCGCATGGTATCGTGTTTTGAAACAGATTAAATAATACAGGAAGTGCGTGGTCATTGAATGACGACAAGTGTTTTGAAATCATAGAATATTCCAGTTGAATAAGAATTGGTTCCTGGCTAATTGAGATCAATCTCACCTGGAAAGAAGGTAACTTCCGTAAATAATGTTTCAATCGCGCTAGAGACCCGGTTTACGGATTTTGTTTAGGACTAAGTAATAGTTAAAATCGCAGTGTTCGGTTTGGTAATTTTCAAAGTCAAAGGCAAAAGGACGAATTGCGTCGTAATTACGGATAGTTTATTTTGATAACGGTGTAGCAGGTCAGGCAGTAAATATTGTGAAAAAGAAAAAGAGTGGGAACTAGAAGAAGGCTCTAGATGTGAATAGTATTGCGTCATAGTTATAATTTTTTTTTCTCGTGATAGCAGTGGCTGTTATTAAACAATATGTTGGAATAGAGAGAACTGGAATTAAGTTCCAGAAGGGTTCTTATAATAGGATATTGCGAATTATTATGCGGAGCTACTGTTGTTATGGCGAGTTTGTGTAGAATGTATTGCGTCATAATTGTTGTCGTTCGGTAATATTGGCTGTTCTTGTTGACACGGGGATTGTTAGAAAGGGCTGTTGTATCTTATTGATAATCAGTCAGTCGATGCTGAGTTTTCTTACATGCGCTGTTTTTAAACACTGAATGGAATTACGTTTTAGATAAATTCATTTGTTCTCGTATCAATGTCTTTTGATAGAGAAGTTTGTTATCTGGTCTGAATTGAATTTCGGTTGGTTAGATTCCTTTGTTTCTGACAATACATCTGGATAACACGGTTGGTTTCGAAATTCGAATAGAATTTCGTTTTGGAATAGATTCTTTTGTTTTGTGTCGGTGCATTGGGTACAAAGAAGATGGCTTGTTTATCCTGGAAGTAGAAGTAAATAGACTTCCTTCAACTAGCCATAGTTCCTGTGAGATGCAACATTAACCTTCTCAGAATTAAGGTTAAAAAGGTAGTGATTGTCATGTAATCTATAGGGTTTTCCTAGAAGGGTATGGGTCGGAAGACTTTAGGATAAATTGCAGACTAGACAGGCTTATGTATAGAAACAGTTGAGTCCCTTACAGAATATATTCCAAGAATAGAGAATTTAAAATCATTCTTTAGAGCCACCCTTGTCAGATAACGAATTATCACGGGTGTAAGAAGTGATAGCATAAAGATGGCGCAGATATTGTCTGTTTCCAGTCGTGATTAGTTGAGGATTTGTGAAAACTCTGCTCAGTTTTCGAGCTAATAATTAAGGAAGATAAAAGATCTCGCCTCGCTTCCTTTTACGTAAGAGCGTGGCCGGGGTCAGTACCAATTTGTGGTCACCCCTTTTGGTCTAAAAAATATTCCTGCCGAAATGCAGAGGCTAATGGATAAACTGTTTGCCGATCAGGGCGATCATGTATTTTGCTACCTAGATGACATCTTAATCTGCAGCGCAGATTTCGATTCGCACATCGCCACCTTACGTTTGGTGTTGCGCCGGTTGAAGGAGTCCAATCTTACTATAAAATTGGCCAAGTCGGAATTTTGCAAGTCAAGCCTTAGGTACTTGGGACATATAGTGGACCGCGAAGGGTTGAGAACGGACCCTGAAAAGATTAAGGTGATGAAGGAATTCAGAGGATTCCTGGAATCCTATGGGATACGAGACCTCTTTTACAACGCGTATTATCACCCGCAAAACAATACCAGCGAGAGATATAATTCTTCAATTCTGACGTGTCTATCCATTTTGGTACAGGACCATCAACGAGATTGGTGCGAATTCTTAGGGAAGATCTGTTCCTGTTTAAACAATACTGTGAGCATAGCCACCGGTAGCACCCCTTTTTATCTGTTTCACGGATTCCATCCGGTTCCCCATGCTTCGTTCCACGACCAACTGGATTCGAATCAGATTGTCTCTTCCACGAGATCTCCTAATTATCTCCAAGGGCTAAATAGAATGAAAAATTGTACGAGACCGTCACTGCTAAACTATTGACTGGGTTTAAGCGTAGCGCAGCTAGGTATAACCTACGCCGTAGAGAGAGACGTCTGTCCGTTGGACAGGTGGTATGGAGGAAGTCCTTTAAGCAGTCAAATGCAGGTCGTTACTTCAGCGCCAAGTTCGCACCGAGATTTATAAAGAGTATAGTTAGCAAGAAAATCTCCAATTCGGTTTACGAGCTGTCGGAGCTTAGTGGGAAAGTGGTAGGGAGATATCACGTGAAGGACATTGTAAAGGTTGACCAATGACAGTCTCGCGATCGGTTGACCGACAGAGGAGTATAGCACTCCATGTCATAAAGCTAAGTGAGAATTAGTCCGGATTCTCGTAGTCGAGGCACATAAGAGGAGCATGGCCAAGTGTTAAATAGAGTATAGCCCCTTTGTTGTTGCAATAACGATAGAGTTATTTGTGTATTTTCTCCTTAGAAGCTAAAGAGCGTGGTCGAGTGACCAATATTTGAGTATAGAACTGTTTCTCGTCGTAATAGGGAGATCGTAGTCGAGTATTCTCTCTTTAGAAACTAGAAAGCGTGACCTAGAGTCAAATTATTAAATGTATCATTCTTGTCTTGTAAGAGGGAAGGAATACAGGGGTTATTCTCTTATAAGAATACGGCTGAAGTTTAGTAGCTGCATAAATATTATATAAATTGACTATTGAATACAGTATAGCTTAGAATAGACCTTATGCGGTGAGTCCGTCGTCACACGATAAGGACGCGAACATATGATATGGGTCCGGTCCTGAGCACAGCTTCTGTGCCCGGGTGGATTATAGATAAGCTGATAGTTGACAGTGTAGTGATGGGTTCGTCAGCGCCTAATTGGGAGTCATTCATGGTTAGGAAAATGGTTCTTAAAATAATTAAATTAAATATTTTGTTATAATACCTTGAAGGTATACACTGTCGATTCCTTGGTGAATGTCAGTTTAGTATGTCAAGTGACGTCACCGGTGCGAATTTATTATTGCACAAGGGTGAATGAATAAGTGGGCTGGCCGTGGGCAATCTCGTATGGATTCATTTCCATATGTTTTATGTATGGGCTGGTATTCAACCCGGTGACTTAACCAAAGAATACCTGGCGTTCAATGAACCTAAGCCTGGACCACGAGTGGCGGAATGCTGAGAGCCTAGAGTAGGATTATATGTATCTCAACGAAGGACTTAGGTCCTTCTGAAGTAAGAATTCATGTAATACATAGATGATTAGTACCGTTTGTAGAAGGTACACGTATTACATTCAGGATCAAATTGCTCTTGTGTAATGCGAGCTTAGGTATTGGGTTACCTAACAGCTGTTGTGGGTTATTTAGTGGTAATTGTTACCTCTCATTAGATTCCCTATCGAATTATTGGCTGCAGAAGTTAGGGCATTAAGTGAAGAAATTCTTGGAAGTCTTCAGAATTTCGTATTAGGGAAGGATTCTCTTCCTAATTGTTGTCTTATCTGATAAGAATTCGTGATGTATTCCGAACTTCTTGACGGAGAGGTGTACCCTTCCCCCGGGAGTAGCGTTCCAAAGATTGTACTGAGGATTCAGTAGAGTATCCATTGTGGATAATTGCTTTGCACAAATGCTATCGCTGGACGGTGGTCCGCAAGTTTAATAGCAGTAGAATTGTTCAGTAGTGCTATGGAGTAGGTGTTGCTTTCCACCGAGTTGAATTTTGGAAAGGATTGTACAGATGGTACAGTGGAGTATCCGTTTCGGATAGTTGCACGTAGCAAGTGTTAATTATTGGACGGGGTTCCATGATGATAATAACCGTTGATGTGTTCGGAATTTCTTGTTAGAGAGGTGTAGCATTCCACGGTGTTGAAGGGCTATAGTATTGAAGTAAGTCATCTTGTTGACGAATTGGCTCCTGTTGAGTGTGGAGTATATAATTTGAAATAAAAATGATTAATTTTTTTTTGTTGTTGTGTAAAATATTATAATATATTTTGTTCTGTCAAAGCACTCACCGAGTACGGGGTCGCATGGTAGTCTGTTAGGCAGCGCGATGAAAGGTTTATGGGAAATGTGGAGGTTGTAGTGGTGCTGCTGGGAGGAATAAGGATAAGAGTATGGTGCGTTCTCGAATGAACTTTGACAGAATTTATGTAACTGTTACGGTAATTGCCGTTCTATTTTTGTTTTGTTTTGAACTTGTGCCAAATTTATGTAACTGTTACGGTAATTGCCGTTCTATTTTTGTTTTGTTTTGAACTTGTGCCAAATTTATGTAACTGTTACGGTAATTGCCGTTCTAATTTTGTTTGTTTTGAACTTGTACCGATTTTATGTAACTGTTACGGTGATTACCGTTGTATTGTTTGCTCTGTTTTGAGTTTTGCGATAAGAGCTCTGGTTACTGTAGTGTTGGCAGCATGCGTCATGACTGGGGGCTGCGTTTCTTGGATAGTTAAATCTCGAAACGAACCCGTGCCCTTGTGGTCGGACGTATGGTGGGTCTCGCTCGGTAAATTGAATTCCAAAGTTTGCTCTGTTTTGAGTTTTGGGATAAGAGCTCTGGTTACTGTAGTGTTGGCAGCATGCGTCATGACTGGGGGCTGCGTTTCTTGGATAGTTAAATCTCGAAACGAACCCGTGCCCTTGTGGTCGGACGTATGGTGGGTCTCGCTCGGTAAATTGAGTTCCCAGTTTTTGTTGTTTATCATTGTCTCCTTACTTTGGCTCGGTGTGAATCACCGAGAGGCCCTGGGCAGCCTTAAGAGTCCGGGTTGGGGGAAGCTAGCCTCCCAACCGATAAAGGTTTTGAAGATGGCCTGAGAATACATCTGGGATGGATTGCTGTGTGTCTCCATCACGGGCCTCATGAACCCAAATTAGCGATTGCGATTACAGATGTGTTCTGTCATGCACATGTTTCGGGCTAGGGTAGCTTCGGTTCGGGAGGGTCGCGTGTCTGTCGCTCGGATCCTAGATGACCAAAGTTGTGTAAGTGGTATCACGTGATTCTTGGCTCTGTTCTGGGGGTCCGTAGACGCGTCCTGCTGTCAGCCGGGGCTACTTGCCAATTTTCTATCATGTTTTGTGTTTTTTTTTTTAAGGAACTAAGGCTCCATCTATACAGTTACCATTCTGTGTGGTGGTGAATTGTTACTGCAACGGTTGTCCAGACCTTGGAGTCTGAGGAAACCCAAGTTATGTGTAAAGTTCTGTGTGAACTTAAGGAGATATAAGTCCTCGAAAATGGTTCGGTGTGAACCATAGGATATTTGTTATTCAATGTATAAAGTTCTGTCTGAACTTAAGGAGATATAAGTCCTCGAAAATGGTTCGGTGTGAACCATAGGATATTTGTTATTCAATGTATAAAGTTCTGTCTGAACTTAAGGAGATATAAGTCCTCGAAAATGGTTCGGTGTGAACCATAGGATATTTGTTATTCAATGTATAAAGTTCTGTCTGAACTTAAGGAGATATAAGTCCTCGAAAATGGTTCGGTGTGAACCATAGGATATTTGTTATTCAATGTATAAAGTTCTGTCTGAACTTAAGGAGTTACAAGTCCTCGAAAGTGGCTCTGTGTGAACCATAGGATATTTGTAATTTGACGTATAAGGTTCTGTGTGAACCTCTTGAAATTTTTAAATGATAAGTATTGGCAATTGCGAAATTTATTGTTATCATTGTTGTTATCACTACGCCCGGTAGTGGCCGGAGGTTTGACCGTCTTGTGCTGTGTGCCAGGGGCGGTCGTATTGGGGAAAGCGCCCGTGATATGGGGCTGCTTTAAAATTTATCGGTTCCCGACTGTGCAGTATAGGGAAGGGCGAGGAAAAGAATGTGTTGTAAAGTGTTGTCTTTGGTGTGTCAAGGGAAGTGGGATTCTAATTTTGTGTTGAGCCATGTGGGTGGTTGGTTGGATGAAATCCACATTGAAAGGGGAGAATTTCAGGAATCACCATTGAAGATAATCCACATTGAAAGGGGAGCATTTCAGGAATCACCTTTGAAGATAATCCACATTGAAAGGGGAGAATTTCAGGAATCACCTTTGAAGATAATCCACATTGAAAGGGGAGAATTTCAGGAATCACCTTTGAAGAGCAGCTGGTTCATAGGTTGGCCCGTGACCTACAGTGAACCCACTAAAGTCAGCCTTTGGGAGAAGACTGCAGATTTGTTTTATTATTTTGGTTAAGCTGTGTCCATTTCTCAGAATATTGTAATGAGAGAATGGCTTAACTGATTTGTTTCCCTCTTGGTCAACATTGGATTGTTAGTTGACCTTGCAGTTTAATATTTTATTAATTATATTACCCGATTGTATAGTATTATTTTAATTTCTTTCTTGTGTGATTTGATTTTATTTGTTTTGTATCATTTCCTGTAAACTTGTACCATTGTGCATTGTTTTGTTTTGTATCAATTCCTGTAATCTTATACCATTGTGTATTGTTTTTTTTATGTGTAAGGGGTTGGGAAGGATTGTTTCCCGCTCCTGTGTAACCGGCTATGTGTTGAAGTTAAATTGTTTAGGAGCCTAGTCAAGGAAAAGGTTTACGTGGTTTCCTTCCTCGTGGTCGGTCTTACACCAATTAAGACTACACCTATGGCAAATGCTGACTAGAGATAAATCGGCCACGAAACCGTATCCGGTGAGGGGTACATACACCCCTCGCTCCTTAGAAACATCCCTCGGACTGATGCGTCTGTGATATACGGAGGATAATTTTTTTTTTGTTTGTTTTTTTTTGTTCTTTCAATAACTTAGGGTGGGGTGTTAGGACTATATTTGTTAAATTGCATACTTCACGTCCTCGAAATTGTTAATTTGCGACATATCATAATTTATGAAACTTGTGGTGTCGAGACCATGTGCTTGCCTTGAAAACAGGAAGATTAAAATATTATGAAATACTTGAATATTTTAAAATACTAAAGACAATAAAATAAGGGTAGCTACCCTTGCAGTCAGGTACATTTTTATTCAATGACAACTTTGTCACGTACGACTTAGGCCGAGAGTGGCACCCCTGTCGCTTTGTACTTCCTGGCGAAGGGGAAGCGGGCGCTTGCTGGCTCGTCCTATTCCGTGCTGATCGTGTTGAGATACAGACGTGGGTCCGACTCTGCTCTTCCTCATATATCACAGAACTCCAGAACGCCATCTTGATTACGGGTGAATATTATTCCTCCTATTTTTAATGTGAATTTCGTCCGCACATTTTAACCATCGCTCAACTTTAATTCTAAATTGTTATTGGAATCTCCCTTGCTAAATACAACACATTTTTATATTTGTTGCCAATTTTAAAACTTTTTTCTAGACATTCGTCTAGTTTTTTTTATATATTTTTTTTCTTTTTTCTTTTTTTTTACAATATAATAAACTGTTTGATTACAAATTGTTCTTGTTTAATTGTGTCGCCTGTCCCTGCGAGAGTTGAAAGAGAGTTATTCAGAGTCAGAGGAACCCAACATATCCCAGAGACCTAAAGAGTACTTGTCTCGTTAAGAAGCCGACTGACCTGTCCGGCCCTGTCACCTTGGTAAGATTGATATTTGGTGAATTGATTTATGTAATCAATCGTGTACCTATAATTATTGTTTCTTAAATACAGCAAAAAGGCGTGACAAACTTTAAACTAGTCCTAGACTACCAAGAGCACATAATCCTCTGAGGAGATCGCAACACTTTTCAATATTTCCCACAGTTGTCAGATCAATGCTGCTTTTAATAAATAAGGATAGCGTACAAATAAAAAAAACTTGTTCACAACCGTTAACATACGAAATATTACGCTGGAACGCAGGTGTATAATCCTTCGATTTGTTCCCAGCAATGTTATATTATATTTTGGTAACCAAAATTTCTTCACAATAATATTTCGATTTTCACAGAGCGACCCATTTCGTTAACGAAAATAAATATCAAATATTTTCTTTTTGAGTCTTGAATATTCAATGTTTGGGTTTGTTTCAGAGATTTAAAAAAATACGACTTGTGAGACTTCGGTTTCATTGTTATAATTCAATTCCATACGTTGTCATGCATTAATTGTTAATTATATAGTATTGGAAAAATACTCAGAACCAATTGTTTTATTTTACGCAGACGGCAGGAAATGTCAATGTGACAGTGACATCGACGATGTTTCAAAAACTTTTATTTCGATTTTATTTTTATAATTATTTATTCTATAATGTAAATGAAGGAGCTTACTCCCGTAAAAAAAGTATAATTATTTTGATCGAAACGCAATGTGTTTTTTTTTAAATAATCACCATAGCAAATCATGGGTATCAAAAAAATAAATATACAATAAAATAAGCATCTTTTAATTTTTTTTTATGAAAAACTTATTATGCGCCTAAAAACGCAATCAAACAAGAAACATTTAAATATGCAGCTCGAGTCTTTTTTGAGGTGAGTGGAGTCTTTTAGCGTAAGTCTTTTATACCAGGAGAACATAAATTGTGACGTATGTACTCGTAAGTTGTTTATCATACTTTTTTCCCATAATTTTACATTATAATTTTATTGAATAATAGCTCCTAGAAAAGCAATAGAATGACCGATAAAGTAATCATAATAATTTTTTTATTGGTTTCATTTAATTTATGATGCTTGGTGAAAATGATTATTTTTGTCAAGATCGGACAAACTAAGGTTATTCGCAAACATTGTGAAAAACTCAAAGTACCAAGGAAACCAACCACATACCTCCTAACTATTTGTGTTATCCTAGTAGAAAATACTGAAGCGTGATTTTTCGTGTTTGATTGGGATTTTTTGTACTGTTTATTTTGTTTTATTCGTTATTTTGAAACAAAGACGTGTGTTGCGCAAATAGTTTGTTTAGAAAATTTAATATATATTTAATGTTATTTTATATATTAAACCGTTATAATAAAAGTATTGAGGTTGATACGATCATAATGTTAATTATATGAAAATAATTCTTTCTACTTGAATAATGGCCAGGAACTCCTATAAAATAATTCTTTAGTAACACCAGTTAATTTTAAGGAGTCTCGCCAATGGGTGACATTGGCGAGACTCCTTAAAATGAACTGTGAATATAACTAACGAGATCTTATAAAGTGGACATCACTTGACACTTGTGTAAACTCCTTCATATATAGAAGTTCACGGCCATTATTCAAGAAGAAGTCTTTGAAGTAATAAGCTGGACGTCGAAGTCAATTGTCAATTTGACGTTTCTGTCTGGCTGTTGGAATTAACAGTTGGCTTCTTTTCTGGTTGTTTCCAATATCATACGTTAAATTCATTAAAAAATGGGGGAAAAAAAAGCAAAATGGGCTTAGAACCTTACAGAATCTCACAAACCCCTTTATGTTTTTACTATGAAATAAAACCACATATTTTAATATGCATAAGATTAAAATAAAATAATGTTTATTATGTTGCCGTTATGTTCTAATGGTCAACAAGTGCAACACGTGTAGCTTCGAAACAAATCGTAAGATCAAGAGATTCTTCGACTGTTTGAGATTAAAAAGTACAACCATTAATTATATCTCAGTCACAAATATTCTCTATACGTTTATAACAAATCATACACTTGATAATAAGTTCATTTAATTTAAATGATTTGAAATATTATTATCATAAATAAGTTATTTAAATAATTTGAAATATTATTATCATCTTATCGTGTAGCTCAAAACTGAGCATGGTGACTTCCAAGACAGCCCTTGACGACTCCTCTTTTTTACATAGAATTTTCGCAGTACCACATACATCGTTTGCAGTGACCATACATTTTTAATTCTCAACTATTCTTCTTCAATATTTTATCCATCACTAATCATTCCCATTTTTTCACACTCCTAAATTAATCTTTCTTTTCTACACCACGCAATTGTAGACACCTGATTTTTAGAGCAAGCACTTTGCGTATTCCAGACCACCACTACCCACGGGTGATACATATTCTGTTTTAATTATAGTTACACAAAAAGCTTTTCTCGGATCATATAATATGCTTTACGGCAAATTAACGCATTATTTATTTCCTTAACACGTTCTCTGCCAACAATTCATAAAATAAAAAATCTCTGTTTTTAAGTTATATTTAATAAATTATGTAGAGATATGATTATTTAATTTACTTTGATGCATTTTTGTGGGAAATTATGAGGATTTTTATGTGTCAGTCACATGTGACTGACAAAGCGTCAACGGAAAAAAATTAACGAAAAAAAAACGGAAAAAATTGGAGTATTCCAGTGTCAGTCACCCGTGACTGACAAGGCGGTCAATGTGTTAAGTGCTCATTGAAAATTTTTGAAACCTCCCTATCGATCCTGTGAGCATTTACAATTTATTTTATAATATTATAACTTGAGAATAAATAAATTAAAATTTTGGATGTTTTTTTTACTCATTTATTAACTAGATTGATTTAGTGAAACCTACATAAACAAATTGAGTAGATAAAATTCAGTAAAGAAAAAAATCCACCTACGAGTATATTTGACTTGAGAAAAATTTTTTAAATGTAAATTTTATGTCAAACTTTTCACATTATCAATGGGAATTATAAAAATACATCACGGAAAAAAATAAAACCATTAAATTTCTCTAATATTTCCATTTTTTTATGATGCTTAGAGAAAAGAAAGAACCATAGAAGTGTTGTAGTAAGATCGGACGTACAAACTAAAATTATTTATTTTTAAACAAAGGTGATCATTTTAGGTGCCAATCAAACAAATATATTTTTCTTATAATTATTATTGCTTTACCAATATTCCCCATTTATTTTCACTTCATACTTAAACAATTCAGATTGTTTAAATGTTTTTTTTTGTATGATTGCGTTTAATTCGCTGATTTTATTCTTCGTTTTCTTGCACATGACGCGATATTTGTGACATATTTATTTAGAGAAAATACTGTCGTAATGGTTATATGTGAAAAACGAATTAAGGTTTTTAAACCAACCATATTCTTATTTAAATTTGTTTTTAATAGTAAAAAAAACTGTCGAGTCGTGTTAGAAAAAAAATGGTCGATGTTAAAAAAAAACTTTTTTTTTCTGCACGTAGTTAGACATAACACATCTAGCGTACTTGTTGCTTACTATTTGATGGTTGAATATAAGCTGGTTGGCTGGAAGAAATTTCAACGATCAATTGATTAGTCATGAATTGGGGGAAAAACCTGGGTTTGTTTTTATGATGAAATCAAAATCGCAAAAAAATCTCAGGACTAGATGTTTTTTTCTTGATAATAAAACACATAACATATAGTATTCGTATATACAAGTATTTTTATGGGATTCACATTGACTGAAAAATTTCTATGTCCAATATTGTATTAAAAAGAAAAAAAATCTTGTAGTACGATTTTTAAATAAGGTTTTCTGTGGCAATCGATCGTGTTAAAACAATTAGTTATTAGAATTGTTATCTAGTTATAAGTTAGTTTGTAGGTGTTTACTATTTTTAAGAAATTAAATGTTAAGATTATTTAAAAAAAAAGGTAGGAAATCTAAATTAAGTTGGATCAAAGTTATGATATGTAAATTTGATTAGTTATAAAGATATAAATTTGTAAATAGATTAAGCCTTTGGCAAATGTTTGTATTATAAATTAATTTATTAAATAAAAAAAACCAATGATATGTTTAAGATTACTTTTTTTTAAATAAGATTAATTTCACAGAAGCATTTATTTATCAACGTTCTATATTTTGGAATTGAAACATTACACATTAGAGTAAGCATTTTAATCTCAAAAGGGAAATATATGTTAGGTTAATAGATTTTTTAATTACATTCCCGGTATCTACTTTGAACCCGGTTTTAATTAAAATAAAGTTGCGCAGCATTACTTACACAGAAAATATTTTATTTCCAGTCTTTCTTATCGTGTGCCCGTGTTCATTTTTCACTGAATTACATTATTTGACTTAATATTTTATACTGTAATTATTCAATTATTTTTACTAATATTGAACTAGATATGCAACATACCACTAAGGTCCAAAAGTTTCCTGAATAAGTAAGACCGTGTATGGATAGATACCATAAGACGTTTTGAAGAAAACACGATATTAAATTTTTGATCTTTCAGAATATAACGAAACAACACGTCTTTCATCAACTCCAGTCCGACTCCGACATAATTATGAGAGTATAGGTATTCAATTTTAATTGTAACATCACCTGTCAATTCGGTAAACGTGGCCGGTTTGGTCATCTGTACACATACTATACATAAAATCACGCTATTTACCTGCTGGGGAAGGCAGAAGGCAGAGTGCCAGACTTTTCCATCCGGCACACATATTTCCCTTTTTACACATCCTTACACATTCTCATTTCGAACTCCCTACGATTTCTCTTACTTATTAATTTTACTTCTTTCAAAATACCATGCTCTAGACCCAACCATACGTTCTTCGGCATTTTCCCACCACACCTAATGTATATATTGGTTTTGTTAGACTTTATTTATCCATTCGCTTTACGTGCCAAAATATCTTATTGTACTTTTCCTCATCTTACTCAAATACACAACTTAAGGTTCACATTTATCACTTCATTTCTGTCATACATTTTTATCCTAACTTTTCTAAGTGCACGTTTTTCTACATGACTTATTCGGTTGCTATAAATGTTTAACATACTCTCACTCGTATATCGAAATTGACACAAAAATATTTTTGTGGGCTATATTTCAGCTGATTTGGATGCTGTCGAGAATATAAGCTTTAGTATTTATTTAATTGAATTTATTTCTAATCACTACACGCCGCTTGATATCTTTCTTAATTCTTCTTTTATCTTAGGAAATACTACTTAAATAACATTGTTCCGCAATTTGTTACAATTTTTAATTGTTCATCCATTTATCTATCCATATCCTAACTTGAAATCAAAGGATAGTGAAATTATTGAGTTTATTAAATATTCACTTTCTGGCTTTGTTTAAGATACCAATTAAAAAAAACAGCTTGTGAGATACAACTTCAATTTTATTGTTATAATAAAATTACACACATTGCTCATTAATAGTTAACTACGGGTTCTAACTATAAGGTTCAGGAAACTAACTATAAGGTTCAGGAAAAGTACTAAAACTCAATAGCTTTATTTTCCACAGACGGCAAGAAATGTCAATATGACACTTTCCTGTTACATCGACGATATTTTAAAAACTTTTATTTTGATTATATTTTTAAATTTACCAATTCTATAATTTAAACGAAGGAATTCACTCCCATTAAAAGGATAATATTATATCCATGGAGTCGAGAAGTGAAATTTTGGAAGAAAAATTAATACCAAATCATAGGTACCGAAAAAAATGACTTAGCACGTTATTTAACAATCATAACATTAAAAACACAATAAAAAAAACTTACTGGCGATTAATGCAAACAAACAGATGTATTAAAAAATGTGAGTCCTTGGCAGTCTTTTGCGTGAATCTTTTACACCAAGACAATATAAATTGTGACGTGGATATGAACATATAATATACACGTGACTTGCTAAGAAGATTTTAATAAATTATTTATAATATTTTTTCCAATTTATTTGTCACATAATAATAATTAGAAAAAACCCTAAAAAACATAAAAGCGATGTTTTAACATAATATATTGTCACGGTTTTTGAATGATCTAACACGTGTCATTCTCGAAATGAAGAGCTATTTTATTTAATATAGTAATTCCGCAATTATTGGAGATTAAAAAAAAGAGCAATTTAAATCTTAGACACAAATATTCTTGATACGGTATTTAACATAACTAATAATTTATATGAAATTTAAATCCATCAAATACTTAAGCTTGTTATCTAAATAATAATATATAAAATAAGTAAAAAATAGACATCTGTCATGATCCTGTCATTAAACATGTATTATTTTTAGTATATATGGGAGACTAGTTTTTTAGTTTTTTTTAAACATTTGCAAATATCTGTAAATCTTTGATTTAAACAAATCAATAATATTTGATATAACAGTTAAAATATTTGTGTAGAAAAAATGACAAGCTGAACAAAAAAAACCAAAACCTTTCTGACTTACAAAGAACCACTCAAACCAACGAATTTTTCTTATAATTACTTTTGTATTACGAACATTTTCCATACCTCCTAACAGTTTATTTTCTCCTAGTATATAATGACGCGTGTTTTATTCATGTTCGTTCTTTGATTACGTTGCGTTTTATTTGCTGTTTAAAATGTGTTTTCTTCATTTTGAACTGTTTTTTTTCGGTCGTGAAATCGGTTAAACAATGTATATACAGATTATATCAAATCAATAGTGAAAGGGGTCGATATATGGTACGTGAACAAAAGAAGATTTTACGGGGGGACAAGGTATGACAGAATTCGGAATAAAGTGATTAGGGGTGAATGTGAACTTATTGATATATAAAGAAATACCAAAAAGAGCACTCCGAGGTAGATGATTTGAGCATATAGAACGAATGAAGTAAGAAATACTAGAACAAATTAACAGTGCAAATGTGGATTGAATGAAATATACTTTGAAGGAAATAAATGTCACAAGTCAGGGAAATCGTAAGAGTGGCGTGTAAAAGTGGCGAAAGATGTTTGTCGCGATCGGAAAGTGTGGCTCTCAATTTATTCTGCCTATTCCAACAGGAGAACGAGGTGATTGATCGCATGTATGTATCTCAGATAAGAATATACTTGCGTAAAAAACAACATAAGAATACGAATCATATACAAGGCAAGTAAGTCGTCTATTGAACACCGCAGCTAAATACAAAGACAAAAAATCACAGCAGTCATAAATTTTACTTAAGAAATATTTTTTAATAAGGTTTAACTAAACATCATGCGAATAAATATATCTGGACCATTCATTTAAATAGATATTTTTTAAATTTAAATCTATGTATAATTTAAAAAACTTTTCTTAAATCAATTCCCATAAACCACTTGTTCCGATTATATTTGATTCCTGTTGCAATGGTGGTAATTTTGAATATATCGATATCTGGCACTATATTCGTGTTCATATCATGTAATAATAAGAAATATATTTTTAAATTTAATAAACCGGAAATATTTCAGAAACCTAAATAAAATATTTAAGCAGAAAAAGTGCATAGATAAAATAAAACCTGCCTGAATCTGACTTACTTAAAGGATCGTTAAAAGTAAGTCTTCTGTAAAAATTCCCACACTGTAAAATGGGAATTATAATTAATTACAAACATACACTATGTAAGTAAAAATTACAAAGTAACCAAAAAATGGTTTGTGAGATAGAAATTCGGTTTCAGTGTCACAATTAAATTCTATATTTTCATGTTGCCGTTCAAATCGTGGATACTTATATGGTGCTGAAAAAAACAAATATAACCCAATTGATTTATTTTTCAGTAAACAACTGGAACGTCAATGTGACAGGTTGCTGTGACATCGACGATTTTTTCGTATCTTTTATTTTGATTATAATTTCAAATCTATTTCCATATTTCAAAAGAGTTTACTGCTGTTTTCTGAGAGAGAAATTTTAATGTAAATGGTATAGTTATATCGATAATACCACGAAGTAAATTCTTTTTTCGAAAAATTATCTTCATACCAAATCAAATGGAACGAAAAAATAAATTTAATAACATGTAAAATAAAATAATCATTGCATTAAAACAGTCAATGAAAAACTTTGATAAAGCGGCAAAAAAAAATACGCGAGTCTTTTGGAGTGAGTGAGTCAGTCAGTCTTTTGGCGTTATTTTTTGAGTGAATAAGTCTTTTCTATCAGGAGAACAAAAAGTGTGAGGAGGTATGAAATAACCGAAAGAAAAATTGACAAATCGGTCGGTTTAATTGGTACCTCTGATAAATAACGTTTGTTCGTCATATTATTTTTTGAAAATAACACGTCGTGACTCGGTCGATATAACTATATGATTTATATAACAACCTTTTTGGATAAAATAGGTAACCTTTTTTATTGTGGAAACAATACATTTTAAAATACAATCGAACTTTTCGAGTGTATGAAAATAAATATATGGATGTCACGGGTAACTGTCACTTTGACATTATTGATATCCCTGAAAAATAAAACTATTGGGAACTGATTATTTTTCCAGTGCCATATACTTAACAAATAATTGAACGACGCCATTAAAACATAGGATTTCATGATTATAATGAAACCGTAGTTATCTCACAAACCACTTCTAAATGTACCTTGAAACAACAACAGTATTTGAGATACTCAAAATGGGAAGTTTTGATATTTGTTTTCACCATGTTTTAATGACCAACGACGCGTTTTACCTTGTGAAAATCATAGCTTATTAGTTGAACCAATATTTAAATTATTTGTGACATGAAAATATTTTATTTTTAATCAAAATTGAAAAGATTATTTTTAAAACGCTTTCTTTATTTTCTTAATCGAATGATATAGGTGATAAGATTTGCATTAAAAATGAGTTTTTTTTTAATAATTCTAGACAAAGAATCGAATTAACAAAAATGCTGTCTTCAGTGTTATGAATTATTTAATATATTGTTTTGTTGTTTATACAGTTTTTAAATTTTATTTGATAAAGTCATATCCAGAACAAATATTTAGACATGGAATAATCTATTTATTAAACTCTTCATTGTAAATACAATCTGACGGGTTTATTGCCAGGCGGAAATCTCCTCCAACCAACCAGACAAAAGTTAATAAAGCAAGTTACATGGTCTTAAAAAATATTCAAAAGATTATTCATAATTATGAAATTTTTGGAATTTATGGAACTTAATTTTTTTTAAGTAAAATGAGATTTAATCAATCAAAGGAAAAACAAGGGATGGTGGAGAGGAAAAAAACATCAGCAATGTAACGTATTTTATTACCGACTAGAAATGCAAGAATTTTTTCAGTCGCTTTTTAAACCATGCCAAGGACAGAGCGAGTCTAACATTAGTTTGTGCTTGGTTCCAGAATCTCACTGCATGGGCAGTAAAGGACGACGTAAAAAAAAGAAGAGCGTTGAACTGGAATAATAATGATCGTGTGTATTCAATATTGAAAAAACGTTCGTGTGTATTCAATATTGAAAATAAAACTATTATCTGCATAAAAAATGCAAAATGGTTCATCATTTATCGAATCATACATAAAATAAGTCCTATAAGCGCAAAACACATTTTTCTATGTAATATAAGAGATAAAAAAAGGCGGTGCTGTTTGGGTTATCATATATTTAATTTTTCGCAAACGGCAAGAAATGTCAATGTGACAGTGACCTGTGACAGCGATGATATTACAAAAACTTTTATTTCGATTATATTTTTAAATTTGTTCAATAACTCAAATCAAAGCAGGTCGGTCACTCCCGTTTTCCAAGAGATAAGTTTCAGTAAAAATGATATAGTTATATCGATAGCATTAAACAGTGAACTTTTCAAAAAAAAAATATACCAAATCAAACCTAAAAAATAAATGACAACAAAATATAAAATAGAATTATCATCGTATTAAAGGACCCTTTTAGTGAAAATGAACTCAATGCTGATGTGTTGAGTAAGATTAAAAATATCACTTTGATATAGTTTGGGAACGTGGAACGAATGAATGAAGATATACTAACAAAATAATGCAAATATGAAGGTAATGTGAGTGCAAATGTGAGTCAATGAGTGAAACGCGTCTTAGCGTGAGTCGTATCAGGAGAACATACTTTGTGAGGAGGTATTCCATAATGTTCGTAGATCAAAAGAAAAGGTGACAAAATCGGTCGATGTAGTTGGTACCTGTAATAAATTATTATCGTTAATTTGTCCGATTATATTTTGAAAATGTCACTACGTGACTCGATCGGTATACATACTCGTATGATATACCATTTATATATGTATATTAAAATTTCTCACTTGGAAAATTGAAGTAAACTCCATACAATTATGAGAATAAATTTAAAAAAATATCGAATAAGATAAAAATATCTTCGACGTCACACAGCAACTGTCACTTTGACATTTCTTGAGGTCTAAGCAAGTGAAACAACTGGATTCTAATTATTTTCCTAATACCAAATGATAAACTGTCAATTGAATGACGACATAAAAACAAAGAATTTAATCCAAATTATGAAACCAAAGTTGTATCCTCTAAACCATTTTTAAACGTACCCGCTAAAAATTTGTTGATATTAATGATTAAAAAAGAAAATATTTTATACTTATTTTTATCGTATTTTAATGAAGAAAATCTCATGTAACTCTTTGAAAATCGAAATATTCTTATGAACAAAATTGATCCCCAAAATACTTCATTACTGGGAACAAATCTAATATTTACATAATTGCATACTAGTTAAATATGTGATAGTGGTAATTAATAACATTTTTTGATACTATGTGATATAAGTAAGTATTATTACACTAAATCTGGTTTCAAAATTGATATTCGTCATATTTTTTAAACGTATATCATAAGTCGAAATTGGAAATATTTGTAACCGTTTCATTGATAATGTACTTGTTGTAGTCACGAGTTTTTTTGCGCCATAAATACTGAAAGACTACTACAGCATCCACGCAGCTTTTAATCTTCATTGTGTATTTCATACTCAACTCATAAAAAAGTCGTTATTGGAAAACAACAACCATCGTGACAGTCATTCATCTACTAGATAAATCTGAAGAGAGAGGTACATGGCCGCGCCGTAACGCACTAGACTTCTGTGCTACACACCTCGAATGACAGGCATTTTTTTCTGCCAAATATTCGGTGGTATAAAAATACAGATGAATTCAGTCATATGTATTTAAAAAAAAGAGGAAAAAAAATATCTTGACGTGCTCTGGTCGTCTCATTTCAGTGTGCAATCGAATCGAGTACAGCGGTGTAGCCGGTGAGTTTGCTGGCGTGCAATGGCTTATGCCCTTAAAAAAGCTACAAGACACATCTTCCCTTTTCAACTGAATTGACGCTGGAATGGGGAGGGAATTTTCGATTACGAGGCCCAGCAACGACGACAAAATCCATCTACCAGAGACGCAGTAATCCCGCTAAGTCTAAGGTAATTGTGTGGGCCTAATCCATTCTCCTGATTACGCAGACCTATTCTCGATCTGCGTAGTCAGCAAAGATATCCCACTCCAAGAGATCTGGAAGCCTCGTCTAAGATTGACCATAAACGTTGTCTCCTCCCCTTCAGCTCTCTTAATCAGTTTGTATCATGAAAAACTTTTCTTGTCTAGAGCATCTCTCTTTCCTTTCGACGGGCTTATGAAAAAGACTCCCACTCGTAAGCGTCCATTAAAAAAAAAATTGAGTTGTCTTATAAATTCTTTCCAAACGGAGATATTGATTTCCAAGAGATGTCCTTTCATTGCAGAGCTGAGAAAGACCCAAAGTTGTCGATAATCTTCCATATGCCTCCTGTCCCAACAAGTGCAGTTGCTTTTCTTGTATTCTTTTATTGCAGCCGATGATCTTTTTTGTTTGTTTTCTTGAGAAATATTTCAATTGGATCGATTTCTTTATTATTTTAAAATACCAAGAAGTACCAAATCCAGACGGTATAGTTCAAATGATAAAAAAATATGATTATACATGAACACTACACACATACATTACACTCCACATAAATCCGAATGTTTTAATATCACTTATTAAAACATCTACAACGCTTTCTTTGTAGTTCTTTATCCCTTTGTAAGTTTTCTGTGTTTTTTACTACACATGTAGACGCGGAGAAGTTCTAAATATGTGCCACAACCCCAACCTTTCTATCCTAACATTTGACTTATAAATATTATGTAATATATATAAGTCGAGTATTAGGATAGGAAGGACTTTCCTATATCGACACATATATTTTACCTTTTCCACATCCATACATCTTTGCACGCAGCTCCTACGATTTCTTTCCTCAAAATATCATTCGTTTAATTCTTGGGTACTACGCCTTTCACTCACATTTACACCGTATATTTCTAAACTTTCTCTATTAATTCGTTCCACGTGCCCAAACCATCATAGAATGTGCTTCTTCACGTATCAATATTCCTTCCACGCGCTGTCCATGCATTTCGCGGGAATATACCATAAAACATATTAAGCTGGTTTTTAAATCGTTTTCACGACCTCCGTGGCCTAGTTCATCTTTCAATCTAGGGGTTGCGAGTTCATATTCGTTTGAAACCAGTTTTATTTAAAAGGGGTGAGTCGCATCAGAATAAATGGTATAATATGTTTTGTTGTGTACCAAAAATATGATTTTT
The DNA here is from genome assembly GCA_949825065.1 of Odontocerum albicorne. Lineage (NCBI taxonomy): Eukaryota > Metazoa > Arthropoda > Insecta > Trichoptera > Odontoceridae > Odontocerum > Odontocerum albicorne. The sequence goes on from OX463856.1 coordinate 22,317,977, forward strand.
TTCAAAATTGTCAACAAACTACTTGAACGGGGCACGAAACCTTTCTTTGTAATGAAGTCGAGTTTTCTCTAAAATCTTCAACACACGGTGACCTATCATGTTAAAAACTTCCGTTTTAATGTAAAAGCGGGAGTCTGCACATTCGTTTTGTGAAAGGTTGGTAGGAATAAGTATTTTTTTTTAAATATTGTAGATAAATAAATCGATGAGTAACCCACTTATTAAGTTTTTACGCTTTCAAATTTCCTTTACATAAACAGCAATTATTATACAAAAATCAAATAAATGTTTTAAAGTAATCCAAATCAAATGCCTGATGCAATATCTAGATATGACAGATTACTATCTCTCAAACAAAAACAAATGCCTGATGCAATATTTAGATATGACAGATTCCTATTTCTCAAACAAAAACAAATGCCTGATGCAATATCTAGATATGACAGATTCCTATCTCTCAAACAAAAACAAATGTCTGATGCAATATCTAGATATGACAGATTCCTATCTCTCAAACAAAAACAAGTATTACAATACTTAGCAAAGAAAGTTCGAAATTATATAATTTTAAAATTGTCCGAATTAAATAATTTTAAAATTGTTGAATAATGGAATAATTTAGTAAAATAAAAGAATAAACATCTATACGCATATTTATAAATATTATGTATTGTATTGTTTTACACTTTCGTTGTATATAGTACAACCTTGAGGGCTTGTTGCCATGCGGCAATCTCTTCCAATCAACTAGAAATATGTCAGTGAGACTTTAAGTGAAATTCTGACGGAATCCTTTTTTAAATAAATCAAGGGTTTCAACGGGAATCGAACCAACGTCTAACCAACTAGGCCATGGTACCAACTAGATACTTCATATGTTAAAGTATTTAAGTGAACTTTTTTGTGTGACGATGTTAATCATGTTTTGTAAATAGCACTGTTGTATTGTAGATAAAACAATTAAATAAATATAGCCTGTGAGCTGTAGTTTGCTTAACCCCGGTATTATTCTTTTGAAGCACAGAGCTTTGAAAGCGCTCGTATTTTCAGAAATTTTGTGTTTTAAGCCAAGTCTCAGCCGAAATATATCTGTGCCAATATTGACTAGAATAGTTGTACTGGAAAATTGTATTTCCTTCAAGGCCTTTTATTTATAAAAATGCATCAGTAATCCATAAAAATGTTTTATCGAACTGTTTTATTTTGATGCAGTTTTGTAATTGAGTTGACAATATTCTATTTCAATTAATTGATATTCGTTATATTTTCTAATGATTGTACTTTATTGGTAACTAAATGTGGCTAGAGAAATATATCAAGGTCTCTTTGATGCTGTGCAGGATGTCCCAAAAGTCACCGAGGGATTTCAAAATCTCAACATGTTAGATTTTTCCTATATATTTTTTTCAGTACTTAAATTATATTAAAAAATTACTCATGGAGTATTCGTTCTGTATAAAAATATTTACGAATAATAAAAAAATGTAGAAATTATAAGATTTTTAAATCCCTATGTGACTTTTGGGACACCTGTATATATCACAATGGTTGAACAAATATGTTATCAAGAACCTTGAATATGCACTTTCACTAAAGTAATTAGCAAATGTGGAAGAAGTCGTTCGTTTGAAAATAATAAATTCGTATTCACTATTGATTGTAAACCCTCTTGTGTTTGTTGACGTTACTAATTGGGGATGGATAAATAAAAAAAAACAATAAATAACTGAGAATAGATTTTCGACAATATGCCTTCGACAAGTCCTATGATTCTTTAGGCACATTGCTCGTGGCCATGGATACAATTTGGAATGGGTCGTGTGTACTTAAAGCGTGGAAGGATGACGCATAAGAGGAAACGTCCCAATGCGTTGAACTGATCTGGTGAGTGGTTCAAAAAGGTAAAATCTTTTGTATAAAAAATATCACTTGACCATTGAAATGAAATAAAATTGATTTAATAAATTTTCATAATATATATAAAAAAAAATCCACAGGTTATTGAAAAAAATACGTCCATCTGAAAAATGTACCTATCGTGTTTCATGAGTACATTAATATACAAATATCTCAATTACCACCCATATTTCTTTTAAGTAAACGTGTAAAATCAATAATGTTGTCTATCATCCTTGAACTTGTTTTTTTAGAACTGAAAATATTCAGGAAAACGGAATAACACAATAGATTCACGTGCCTTGTATCTTATTTGATACTGAATATAAATGTGACATAGAACATTATTTTAGGAAGTATTTTCCCGGTATATATTGTATAATAATTATAATAAAAAATACCCAGATCTATCAGAAAAAATCTCTAGTTGGTCTGAAATGAAAAAAAAAAACAACATAAAATACAAAAATGGATGTCATCCAAAGAGCAGATTTTATGTCGATGATAATTTAGATAGTAATAAGTTCTGTAAATAAAATTAAACGGGTGTTGTAATAATGAAATTATCAAACAAAAATCTTTTATTTTTATTCACGTCCTGATAAGTTGTTGAACAAATAACAGTCGCGAAAGATTTTATACTTTCGACATCCAGCTGTTAGTTGATCTATCAGGGTGGTATTGTTGTGTTGAATACAGTGTTTTATTTGAAAAATTGATGATTTATGTGTTTATATTAGAAGTAACAGTTAGCCTCGTAAATACCTAATATATAAGCTCTGTTTTTATAACAGCTTCGATACTAAAACCAAAACTGGTAATAGCACGAGTTGATCATCTAATAATATAAAACAATTTCACAGCTTCGTTTTCCAACTGAATTGACAATAAAGTGACGAGGGCATCCTCGACTTTGAGTATCAGCAATGTCGACGACACAAGAATGGAAAAAAATATCACAAGGAAAAAAAATCAGTTTCTCACCAAAACTTTCTTATTTAAATAGTTTGTAATCGCACGAAAAAGATTGAGAAACACCGATAAAGATAATCTGCCAGGATTAGTATCACTATCATTGATATATTGTATTGCCTTGCCAAGTACTCAATTTACTTTTATGCCACTTGGTGATTTTTTAAAAATTTTGTCTGTCAAGAGTTTAAATATTATAGAAGTACGAGTGATAAAAAATGCCCTGACATATGCCTCCTATAATTTCCACTCCAGGTGTTTTGCCTGTATACTACATATGTGTTAAGTAAGATGAAAAAGAGTACGTTGAGATGGTTTCGGTATGTAGAACGAAAGAATGAACAAATACTTACAAAACAGATATACGAGTACAGTGTAGATGTGAGTAGAAGGCATATGAGAGGAAGACCAAATGAAGAAAATTATAGTATGTTGGATCAAGTGAAAGATATTCTGAAAGAAGGGAAATTAAAAAGTCACAGAAGTTGTAGAGGTTATATGAGAAGGTGTAGGCTGATGTGGAAGAGGCTAAGGATGTGTGTCGAGTAAATAAACTATGGCGCTCTGTTCTCTCTGCCTGTTCCGACAGAGAAATGGCGTGATGGTATGTTTGTATGAATTTTGATAATTTTAATTAGCCATTCTCTAGGAAAAAGTTCAATTCGATATCTTGCATAACTGCTACGGTTTTTAAACTTCAGAATTTCAACTGGAATAATGAATAGTATAACAGCTAAATGGGATATTTGAAATGAACTCACCTTTTGTGAACATCTTGGTAAATTTCTTGAACGCCGCATACACCTTGTGGTTAACACTACATTTTCTATCCATTTCTTCTCCTATCTTCTCCCAATATCTTCCAAATTAACCTCGTGTTACACACGCGGGTGTTTTCTAAAATCATTTTAGTCACGTTTATATTTATGTTAGAGTAAAACTTTTAAGGTCACATTTTTATATTTCTTTACATTAAAGCGAGAAACTTTATTACACAAAAGCGAGATTTTATACGTGAAAGTTGCTGAAAAATACAATACGTAATCATATTTTCAAATTGACTTACAAATCTATTTTACATTACTAGATATTACTAACGTTGTTTCATTTTTGAATATTTGATAATGAATTGCTTCGTTATTCCACTAATTACATTGACCCCCGCGGCATATGTTTCTACCATCCATTTTAAGGCTATCTTCAGCATCGCTTAGATCTAACTTTAGATCTAACAAACAGGAATAATTTCGCCTGAAGAGAGCTTCGAGATAGGAGATAGACACACGTCTTACGGGGATTAATTTTGCAAGTGTAAGACCAAAGTACATTAATTTATTATTAAATATTTTTATATGCTCCACAAAGTCAACGACGAAAACTTTGATAAATTGTTAATGTAGTGTTACATAAAAATATATCACCACGCCATTTCCCTGGTGGGTAGGTAGAGGGAATTGATCTCCAATTTTTTCAATCCTAGCAAATAACTTTCGCCTCCTTCATATTCACACATCTCGCCGTAAACATTGTTCTATTATTCATACTTCTCACTTAACTTTCGTTTAAAATTTAGCCCATTTGATCCAGTCATGTCTGCCTCTTATACGCATACCATGCTCTTCTGACTTTTATAGTCTTTCAGTCATTCATTATCTCAACGCTTCCAAACCATCTTAAAAGTCTTTTAATCACGTTACTTAAAACACCTATTTATTTCTGATGCCTTTGTTCTACCTTATTTTGTACACTGATACTCCACAATTTTTTTATGTGCACGTATCTCCACAGCATTAATCCAACTTTTATTCTTCTGATAAATCCAAGTTTCCCCTCCATACTTCAAGGTGGGCATAAACACATTTTTGTGTATTTTTACTTCTTACGTAGTATGGTTGGTTTCTTTTACATTGAGTGCTTCATTTATCTTGTTCCCTGTCACTACCCTTCTTGCAATATCCTTTCAATATGCCCATCACCCGTTAACATATTGCTTAGATTTATTTCGTTAATTTATTGCTAGCAAATATAAACCTTAAAGGTTTATATTTGCTAGCAATAAATTAACGAAATAAATCTAAGCAATATGTTAATGGGTGATGGGCATATTGAAAGGATATTGCAAGAAGGGTAGTGACAGGGAAAGATTCTTTTAACATATATTTGCTGTTGTTTATTTTATATCATATTTTTAAATAAATAAACCTTGAAAAGGGGATCAAATTACTCTATAAAGTTTTCCATAATATACAAGTATTCTGTTTTATACACTTATAAATGCTTCGGGTTCAATTCCCGACGTTTATTTAACAATACCCTAGATTCTTTCAATGCTCCCCATATTACCTTTCCTTTTTGGACAAGAACTATAGAAGCCTATATTTTTAACATTCACAGTTGAAACGTGTGTAAAGTAGTATTACATTTATTTATTTTATTTGACAAAGAAATATACAACAATAAATTAAAGACATACAATTCTGGACTTATCAGCCTTTTCTTTTTTCGCTGACAGTTAATCTGAGATGGTAATAAGTGGGTTTATTTTTTTATTTTTCTGCCATCTACAATTTTTTTCTTAATCTACATATATAAAGGTGTGATCATCTGATGTCCTTGTGTTCGGGCTCACCCTATACTGGTGGGATGTATTTTGACCGGTGGGATGTTATGAGATGTGCCAAGATCTTTTGATAGCTTCTCTTTTAAATGTATTTTTTGCTATTTACTTTGAGATGGATGTGCGATTTTAAAATGTACTTACATACATATGTTCATACAACGTTGCTTTCAATAAACCGATATTTATATTAATAATCATAAAAATAACATTCCTCTTCCCCCATCATGCTTAATTTCAATGCTCAGATAATGTAGACCTGTTCAGATACTGCAGACTAACTAGGAATTCCTGTTTTATAAAATCAGGTAATTACACGTGTCAAATACTCTCAGCGCTGAGAATAATATTAAAAAAAATAAAATAAAGGTGAAATTTGAAATTAAACAGTTCAAGGAACGAAATTTAAAAATATTGTGTAACTGTGTTGGATTATACTTTCGTTGTATACAGTACAATCTGGCGGGCTGTACTGTATACAACGAAATTTTATTGTCATGTAGCAATCATTTTCAATTAACTGGAAATATGTTAAAGAGACCTTAAGTGAAAACCCAACTGGAGGGAATTGAACTTGCAGCCTCTGGGCTGGGCGACAAGCGTCTCACTAACTAGACTACGGAGATCGTTAACAATAGCAAGATACCACAAAAATAACCACACTGAAATACGTATATGATGTATAAATACCAAGAAATCTGCATTCTAACGCACCAGCCCATGGACAAAAAAAAATAAGATCTATGGTAATTATTTTATAACGTGCTATAACATTCTCGCAGTTTCAGCAATTGGATGTTGTATGGCAAGGATCTAACAATCTAGGCAATAAATTAATTATCTTATCGGATACCCTTGTATCAAAATATTTTCATTTCATTATGTGTTTTCGGTTCAGATTACAAATTATTTGTAACATTATCTTTGATTATTCTTATTTGCGCGGATTTCTCATGTTAAACAAATAGGGTAAGATACTATTCTGTTTATTCTTAAGGAAGAATATCAATCAGGAATCTTCTCATATAGCTAGACTATGCCAATAATATATTCAGTGACTCTCAGTTGGTTCAATATTGCCATACCACCCCTGACTGAATATTAAGCCGTGATATTCGTTCATAAGTTTGTATATAGAACACAGGGAAATTCTTTGCACGACTATATAACGTAATCTTAAACGATTTTCTCAGAATTCAATAAAAATATAAAGGGATTTCTTAAACAAACAAAACGAATTTAAAATCAAATATGATAAAATTAAATCATTTAGCTTCGTAAAAAAATGTATTTAAATATTAATTTAACTCAAGAAGCATTTTTAATCTAAAAATATTACTGGTCCTTAACACCCACACAAGTTCCAACCCAACCCCTATTTATTAATCTTTTATTTTAATTTACATTATTTTTTCTTAAATCTTGTTTTCATACACTACTTTCAAAACACGGCCATGGATACGAATAATTATTATGAAACGAAAGCTGGTTAACTGGAAAAATTGTGTTGAAGCAATAAATCGAACAGATGTATTTTCATTCAAATGTTGGATTTATTCATTCGTATAGAAATCATTAAACAACCCTATTGGTGATTGGAACATGTTGAAAAACTTAACTGAAAAACAACTTAAGGAAACGATATTTTTTAAAGCTCATTAAGTCGAAAAATGGGGTTCGACAGGTAGCTCGTCGTTCACCAACAAAAAGTAGGTCAGTTCGATTCCACCACGATCCACGCTGTTGTTGAGGACAAAATAAGTCCCCATCCAGCGCGATCTATACTAGAAGATCAAAATCTTCTTATTTTTTTTAAACGTGACGTCACGTAGTAACAAAGAAGGAAATGCTCAAAGGGACTCCTTCTCCTATGATGCCACACCTGAGTGTGAAAAGAATAGTAACGACGACGGATTTAAGGATTGAGATTAGGAGAAGAAAAATTATTTGCAGTGCAGTAAATATACTTATGAAGTGCTTTAAGGCCTGGAGTGCACTTGTATAAGGCTGTTAAGTAAAAGCACGGTGGGCGAAGTCTAACGGTTAGCATTCACGCTAAGCAAGCGGGCTCATAAGGTTCGATTCCTGGTGAATTCCCTTCCAGACCTGTGTTACTCCTTACCGTTTTATATCTAAATTTGTTTTTCTGCTGGTTGTATACCGTTCATTTTAAATTCTTCTAGCCTTGTTAAGTAACGTAAAACTAGCGTTATGTAAAAAATACTCTACCTAATGAAAGTCTGCAGCAGATTTAATCAGCCAATCATCTTGGTACTTTGATCTCCTTATAATAGGAACTTTGTGTTTGGGCTTGCTTAAGTGAAAAAAAAAAGATCGGTCTTGCACTTAATAAAACAATACACGCTCAGGCGTCTTCCGTGTGCAGGATGACTGACAATTAAACTCAAATATGAGGGGTTGCATATCTTTCATCTTTAAGTTACATAATATCACTTCAAAAAGGCTTCGTTTAAGGATATAATCACTACTCAATTAAAGTAGTTGGCATGATAAATAACCAGAGGAGCATGTAGGACAATATATATACATGTTGATGACGCAAAATCTGATAGCGTGAATAAACTATTGTGGAAATTTCTCTTCTGTGGCTACCCCAAGTGGAACTTGTGTGTATGTGTTCATAAATTAAAAAATATCGTGTTTGATATGATAAAATCTCCTGGAATACCTTACAACTATTCTGGCTCCTAGAAACCAAAAATTGTATGCATTTTTTAAAATACCAATCATATTTATGTAAAGCATGCACTAATTTGATTGTTTTCATCTTAGTTCGATCTAAAAGTATTCTTTTTAACGCAATCATTTGTAACCAATGAAATTAAATCTGTTAAAATTATACATTCTATAGAATGTATCAGACAACACGAGATAGAGGAAGACAAAGAAAATAATGCTTAGATAGAATAAATGAAACAAATTTCTTTGTGGGTGAATAAAATTAAATTAACCAAGTTTCAGGGAGGGTGAACTCTTTGAACCCTTACCTGGGTTGTAAATCATCAATTATATCTCTTCTATAAAACACAGCCTCATGGAGATTATTGTGGTAAACACAAAACAGCTCTAAACTATATGTAGTTAAAACATATTTTGCTTTGGCCTCATGAAATCTTAGTTGGTTTATCCCAACTAAGATTTCGTGAGGCCAAATTATAAAAGGGGTATAAGAAAATATGTCCATTAATCTCGGTTTTTGTAAACCTGTCGAGATGTTTCTATAATTTATAAAGTACGATTATAGCACAGCATAAGCGTACCTGGCGCTTAAACAGATTGGGCATAAATGCTCAAGTGCAACAGCATTACTAAAATAAGACCAAAGAAGGCTTAGCTTTGTTCTGACGCGTGGAACATTCAAATAAACGTTGTATGTAGAGTTAATTTTACTTTAATAAGGTGTCAATTTGATGAATGTTTATTTATATCATCCTGACCACCATCATTCTCATCACCATCACGTCATACCCCTATCAGAGTAGACAAAGAAAATAAATCTCTACTTCATTCTATTCTGCCACACGTCTTTCGCTTTTACCACGCCATTACACCTCATCATGCATCGTACTATTATATTGTAGAGAATTTCCCTCTTCCTTCTATAGAATTTCATTAATTTGATCGTGCCACGTTTTTCAAGCTTTCCCAATTTGTCGTGGACTATTATCTATCAAAAACTGTCGTGGACTATTATCTCAGTAGATTTTGGTATTATCTGGTTTGAGCACATACATTCTTAGTCAAGATCTGCCAAAATGATTACATATGACAGCAAAATACAATTCTATGATTTGTATAGCGCTTTTTTGTATTATATTATATAATCACCTAAAGAACACTTAAAATTTGAATTTATAAAAGGCAGCTCATAAGTCAATTTGATATGTCAGTGAAAGTTGGACTGAATAACCAGTCTCCTGCCAAGACTCAAGATAAGAAATGCTGGAGAAAAACGCTCTTAAACTCAACAAAATATATAATAAAAATATGGCGTAATGGTATGCATGTATTATAATTCATTAAAGTTCCTTAGATTTTTTTTTCAAGAAAGTGATATTCAGTGTTATTTTTCTTAGTCACAAAATTGTGTTTAGCATCTCGGTCTATTTTGCCTAGGTGCCTCCTAAAAATAAATAAAAATTAAGATACCCTTGTTGTAAAGGAACACAGGCACTGCCTAAGTACAGACAGACTCGACTCACGACGAGCTTTAGATGGCCTAACTTAATTGACCTATATCCACGTTCAGAGCAGCTTACTCCGAGTATTCCATCAAAACAAAGTAATAAAGCTCGAGTTATTTAGCTGTACCGAAGATTATTAAGTTGGGAAGATAAAGCAGTTTCATAAAGTTAAGGCACATTTCTATCACAGGTAACATCTACTCGTACATTGTCGTGAAGTCATTCACAAATATCTACAGAAAACTTATTTATTTTGTATTCACGGGAAAACACTATTTCAACGTTTTTTTTTTGTAGTTTAACACTTGGCCAATACCTTGATATAATGTTCGACATTAAATATATTATATATTCAGTTATCATTTTGAGACAGTGTTTATGTGTTAGTAATACACTTCTGAGATTTATGGTAAAGTCTCTAGGGCATTTGATGGTGACGCTGTTATGAGATATCTTGATAATTCACTGATTTGTGGTAGATTAGAGTGCGGCTCAATTATATGGAACCCGAGAGGAATCCAGAACTCCCTGATGGTTGAGCGAGTCCAAAGGGTATTTCTGCGACACCTTTGTTGCAAAGAGTACGGATTTTACCCATGGCTCTATCCCACAAGGGTGTGCCTGGTTATTACTCCTTAAGCGTAAAAAAAATCTATGCACCTGTTTATACATTTATAATTGCTTACAGAAAAAAATAGCAAACCCTTGATTGTTGATTGACAAACTTTTGTATAATAAACTGGACAATTATTTTCGCGATCGTGAATTAGGATTGTATTCTGTACCGTATTCACAAACTAAGCTGTTAAGAGCATCACCGCTTGCACACGGAATGACCTCGTTGAATGAATTTTTTGATATTGATAACTTCCATATCTCGGTGGATAAATTGAAGGTTTAACTCCATAATAAACTTTGTAGGCATAACGGAGTTACTTCACAGGGAAATATGAGTAACATTGTTCATCATTTTGTATTTTTCTTTGATATAATTGTGTTAAACCTGTATCAAATATAACATAAATAAACAAATTATAAAAAAAGCATAACAAGCCTCTTAGCTTAGTTAGGAACAAATGAATAAACAGCTGTTTTGAGACGTTTTTAATATGCTATCACATGTGTGGCGTATTAACAATGATAACACTTGTTTAATGTATGACTCTTTTTCAAGTATCACAATAATTTTATAATAGTATTACATAATACTTCTTTTTAAACTAAAGAGGATATATTTTTTACACCTCAAGGAGACAAAACAAATTGTTATTTTTATAGACAATTTTATTGGTATTTTTGACTCCGTGGCTTTGTATTGTATTACACTTTCGTTAAATACAGTACAACCTGGAAGGCGTATTGCCAGGTGGCAATTTCTTCCAACCAACCAGAAAGACGTTTAAAAGACCTTAAGTGTAAACCAAATAGGACTCCTTTTTTTAAATCTGGGTTCCAACGGAAATCTAATCCACAACCTCCGGATTAGGACACAAGCTTCTTATTAACTAGGCCACAGAGGTGGTCGTAATGGCTTGATGATGAACTTCGTGACCTAATGGTAAGTTGCCAGTCTTCTGATCCGTGGTTGCGGGTAAGATTCACGTTCGTACCCAAATTTTCACTAACGAGCTATGCAACATTTTTCGAGTTGGTTGAAGAGATTGTTTCATGGCAATAAGCTCACCAATTTTACTATATACAATACAATACATTATTTTAATGTTGAGATTTTTCACTCAACTTTTCAATTAATAGGAATTCTAAAAATAATATATTAACCGGAAAGTACTTTAGTATTTCGTACCCAATTCACCCCAAACGTGGTAAATAAATTTTATTATGAAGATAATAGTAAAGCGCATTTTTCGGCCAAATTTGCCCAAATCGCTTGAGCGTTTTTTTATGTTATTTTTAAAATGCACCAAAATAAAGTGACAAGCCAGTTTTTACGAAAATTACGACCAAATATAATCATAACGCTATGAAAAATGATCGTGTGTGCTTAAAAATACAAAGAAAAAATTTAAAGGCCTAAGAAACAAGACGCTTACCAGTGCCTTTGGTTAACGACTTATACATGTTATTAAATAACAGAGTTCTAAATCGCATGTCAGTCAATAAACAGAGTTCTAAATCGCATGTGATTCAATAAACAGAGTTCTAAATCGCATGTCATTCAATAAACAGAGTTCTAAATCGCATGTCATTCTATAAACAGAGTTCTAAATCGCATGTCATTCAATAAACAGAGTTCTAAATCGCATGTCATTCAATAAACATAGTTCTAAATCGCATGTCATTCAATAAACGATTGTTTTGAAAAGGATGAAAAATTTTCGTACACTTATCTTATTAGTTTTATCGATAATGCGAAAACTTTTCCCAAAAGCTAAGAACACATAGTTTATAAATTTGTTCCTGCTGAAATTTTCTATATTTCCCATGGCCCCAATACCAATGATATTTTCGGTATCAGGAAATTTTAGAAAAAAACTGTCTGGGGAAAAATTCTATTAAATTATGTCGTATCTGAAATTGTCCACTCGTGAATCTTTTAATAGAATTGTATAGTTTGGTTTCTAAGAATTAAATAAAATAATAATTTGAAGGAATTTATTGGTTTAATTGGCATTTTTCAAATACTAGGCCATACCAGGAGACTGATTATTTTTTCCATTTTAATTTTGTCTTAGTCGTTTTTCTCATAATTGAATAAATTTTGAATTTTCGTTGATTATGTCTGAGTATTCATTTTTTATTTTAGTGTTAATAATGCATTGGGAATTTAATGCGCTGCATTTGTTTTGAGTTTTGTTGACATTTTATCTATTACTTTGGAAAGTATTACTATTGTTTGTAAATGGCACTTAAGTGTCATAAATGTTTTCATACACACCTTCACGTTATTTCCCTGTTGAGATAGACAGAGTGGACTGAGCGTCAAACTTTCTTATCTTGACACACATCTTCTGCTTCTTCTACATCGACACATCTTTGCAAACACACAACTTCAATGATTTTCCTGACTTTGTACGTGTCCTTTATTATTCTTTTGATCTAACCATACTATTTTTGTCTTCTTCACACATGCCTTTCCTTCACATTTTCACTATATATTTGTTTTCTAGTCTTTCTTCATTCATTCGTTTCACATGCCCAAACCATTTTTCCTATCATAACTTGCTATTTTTCTCTCCACCACATCCATGCATTATCTCATTTAAAAAAATGATAAGTACATTGTTGTATGGCGAGCACACAATCGAACTGTAATCAACTATGAGGGTCTGTCCTTGCATGTATGTATCTGAAAAACGATTTCATGATGTTTTCTCAACATACGAAGTATATCTATAGTTGGATAGAGCTTTTGTTGGGTTATCTGTAAAGGGGTATAAAGTTTACGCCAGAGCTTATTATGTTTTTTTTATGTCACAGCGTCTACGTGTGAATGTACATCTATTTATGTATGTTTGTAGAAACATATAAAACAGCCGCAGTATCCGGTAAAATAAATCACATTGCGGGAACATCAAATAGTGGAGGCTCTAGGGTTTGTAGGGGATGGTCTGTAACGTCAAAATTTCAGAAGATTTAGTTCGTTGTTGGAAGTAGTTTACAATCAAGGAAGGTATGCCTTGAAATTTACGATCCTCACTTCATCTCAAGTTTACGACTTAATTCTTTGAAATAAAACAAATTTTCTTAAGGGTATAAGAGAGGTGCTTCAATATATTGTGTAAGCAAAAATCTAATTATAAAGGTTTTTTTCAAGTTGTGATGTTTTAAAAAAAAAACTAAATAATAGGTTAGTCAAAAAGTTTTGAAAGCGACATCTATGGAGCAGTAGAAAAACCAAAATTTTTACGCTATTTTAATATTTCATCTTTCATAAGAACGTACTCAAAATTTCATTTCGATCTGTCAATTCATTCTTTGTTTACAAGCCATTTGAAGTTGACGTGTCAGTGTATTTTTTAACAATGGAAAAATCCGAATATCGTGCAGTGATTAAATTCTTTGTTTTGGAAGGTTTATCGGCTACTGAGATCCATGCAAAGATGGTGAAAGTATTAAAGGAGTCTTCTCCTTCATTTCCAACCGTTCACCGATGGGTTTTGGAGTTTAAGCGTGGCCGTACAAGCGCTGAAGACGATCCACGTTCAGGACGTCCAAAAAGTGCATCAACACCAGAAACCATAGCGAAAGTACAGGATATGGTTTTGGAAGATCATCGATCGACTAAGGATGTGATAGCTGATACCAAAGGCATCTCACATGGAACAACATGGCATATTTTGGCTGAAGTTTTGGGTTTCAAAAAACTGTGTGCACAATGGGTGCCGCATTTGCTAACAATGCAACAAAAACACGTTCGAATGCGACTTTCTGAACAACATTTGGAGTGATTTCGAAAGGATAAAAATGATTTTCTGCGTCGATTCATCGCTATGGATGGGACTTAGGTCTACCACCATGATCCTGAATCAAAACAAGAGGCTAAGGAGTAGTGTGAACCAGGCACTTTGGCTCCGAAGCGAGTTCGTGTCCAGAAATCGGCCAAGAAGGTGTTAGCGTCAGTTTTTTGGGATGCAAAAGGAATTTTATTGATAGGTTATTTATGTTCGACTTCAAACTGGTAAGACAATCAACTCTGATTATTATTGTGACCTTTTGGACCAGTTGGATGAAAAAAAAATGTTGAAAAAAGACCCGGTTTGCAGAAGAAAAAAATCATTTTTCATCAAGACGATGCACCTGCTCACACAGCTCAAAAAACCATCGCGAAAATCAGTGAATTGGGGTACGAATTGTTGCAGCATTCACCCTATTCGCCAGATTTAGCTCCCTCTGACTTCTGGCTGTTCTCACACCTCAAAAAATTCCTTCGTGGAAAGCATTTTTCATCAAACTAAGAGGTTATAGCCGTCGTAGAGAAGTATTTTGCAGGGCTTCCAGAAAGTCACTTCCGCGATGGGACAACAAAGTTGGAAGATCGTTGGATCAAGTGTATTGATCTTATGGGAGACTATACTGAGCAATAAAAGTGATTTCCCCCCAAAAAAATGTATTTTCATTTCCGCTTTCAAAACCTGTTGACTAACCTAGTACTACCTGTAAATTTGGACATTTCAGTGTAAATGCAAGTGGACGAAGAGCAAAAAAAGTATGGTTGGATTAAATGAATGATTTTTTAAAAAAGAAAACAAGAAACAAGAGAAATTGTATGAGTTATATGAGACGACGTATGAATGTGGAAGAAGTAAAATAAGTGTGTCGAGATAGCTAAGTCAATCGCTCTGTCTACTGCCTACTCCAGCAGGGAAACGGTGTGATTGTATGTATATATATGAGTAAATTAAGAAACGACGACCTCCCGGCCTATTTAATAAGGCGCCTGACTTCCAGCCCGAAGGTTCGTTTCCCGTTGGAACCCAAAAAAAAAAAAAATTTTGCCTGGTTTTCACTTAAGACTTTTTTAACATATTTGTGGTTGTTTGGAAAAGATTGTCACATGTAAATAAGCTCATCATGTACTATCTACAACGAATATATTTGGATCGATTAGAAGTATATTTAATATGAATAAATTATTTATAACTCTACAGTTCAGTCTGTTTTGTGCTCTCAAGTTCTTATTCAGGGAAGACCATTATGGTAACGAACTGTTATGGGTTCGAATTTGATGGATCAAAGAGGTTTGATTAAAATTATACGAAAAAGTCAGTCCATTACCCAATAAAAGTCAGTCCATTACCCAATAAAAGTCAGTCCATTACCCAATAAAATAATTTTTCTATAAATTTTGTGTACTTGATATCCCTCAGATATTTATTAAATCCCTTATTTTTTTATCCCACTAATTATCTTCCGACACATACAATACATCAAAACGCAATAATAGAACAAGAAGCCCCACAATAAATCTGGTTCCCATCCTCAAGCGTTTATACATAATTTGGGAGGAGGGATATGTAGTTTCTTGCCCCAAGAATTTACAACACATTCGTGAGGGTAAATGGTGATTTTTTAGCCTTCAAATTAAAAAAAATGTAACAAAGTAGCTTTGGCAGTGAATAACGATGACTAGGAAGTTTTTGAAGGTTTCCACATAAACACATGAGTGAATGACTGATGCAAATGTAAAGCATGTAATGAGGAGTTATTGGATACGAGTTATTGAGATAGTGATACAGTTGGAATTGTGTATGGGGTATGTAAGAATTTAAGTATGTGTAAGGATGATAATTCAGTTGGATAACATTAAAAATGTTTATGTATTTAAGACAAAAACAATACATTTATGTTTAAGGAATGAGATCACTTCATTTAAAGCCTTGTCTAGTTAAGTAGTAATATACAAGTACATCCAAGAAATGGAGGGGTTTGACATTGTTACGCACTTGTGATCTACAGTTCAGTTTTCTATAAACATATGTAAATATTGTAATGAGGACAGTAAAAATAGGAATTTAAAAAAAAATTAAGAGGGCTTACAACAAGTTACCTGATCCATGGAATACTGTAACATGTCACGTGCTCAATAATTCCTAGGGTGCATTGGGGCAAAATAAATCACAGGACCTTTTTAAACATTCTCTCCCATCGTTGTATCGGGTTTTTAGGCTCGATATAATAAAAAGTCACGTAACGTTGTATCACTGAGGATTATTTAACTGATTTGAAATGAGCATTACGTCTAGTTAACTTGGATAACATTCGCCACGGAGCCACAAAGAGCAATTAAGTATCTCTCATCAGTTGCAACGCATTTTTTTTATCATAGTACAAATATATTTTGTTAAATAGCGAACAAAGAATGTTTCAGAAAAGAAAAAAAACAACAGATGTTGAAAAAATATTGGATCGATTGAGGAAACGTGACGTTACAAATAAATCAAATTATGAATACAAGAAATCAGAAAAGTAGGCTCTCACGTATTACATACATAAAACACTTTCATAGGATGTGCCGATTTCGATTGTGTAGTTAGAAGTACGTTTTTATTCCAAATGAGGATTTCTGGTTTGATTCCCGATGACACCCAAAGGAAACAAAATACCCGTGTCTTATTCAGAATTGATTGCCAGTCACTGATGCAGTTATCTTTCTGTGTAGTCATATATGGGTGCTTTTTATTGAAGCTTTTAACATTTCTTCTTTTGCGTCGCGACCTTAATGCTTAGGAATATTTTTTACAATGAAACTGCTGTATGTTTGCATATTATTTTCCTGTTTTCCCAGTATTTTGCTGTCCGCAGAACCTGTGACAAAAGCAGATCCGTAGCACTAGTCAATCTAGTGCACAGGTGATCTACGTCTGGTCTTACATCCTTCCATATTTCCATTGACCATAAGTCTTTCCAAGCCCTGTTTGGACTAGATGTGATCTTCTTGATAGCGTTTGTGATATGTCTGAGCTTTTGAACAATATTTTTTTTTACTTCTCCAGATATGTGTCTGTTTCTCCAGATCAGTCCAAGTCGACAAAGCATTCTTCGCCATACCTGTTCTTCTTTTTATTTACTGGTAATTAGTAATTGTTGATCCAAAAATCAACAAGTATGAAATACTGATTTCGATAACTCGTCTTAAAAACTTGATTTATAATTAGAAACCTTATCTTAGCGTACCATGCCTTCAGCTCTATAAATAAACAAAGTAACTTACTAAATAATCAATTTATACCAGGATTAGTTCATAAGACTTATACCAGGAGCGCATAAATTGTAAACTGTTTTCACACATGTGAATATGACAGTTTGCTAACTCGTATCTCTGTGCCTTTTCCTGTTGAACACTATATCACTATCTCCTCTTATCTTAGCTCAGCTCGAAACATCATGCATAAGTAATGCAATTAATTGGTTGACATAACGGGATCTATGGAGAGAACGCTTATTTCGGGATATAGAATATATTGCGGATGGAAATAGACACGTCCAATTTTAATAACGTGATATTCCAAACCATTTGATTATATTTATTTATTTAGTCGATAATTCGAATTTACAAACCTTTCTTGCCATATGGCAATATATTCCAACCAACTAGAAAAGAGTTACGCAAATCAGTGCTTATAGTCTAAAGTTACTAGGATATTTCAAAAAGGAAAAAATCTTATATATTCTTAAGACTTTAAATGCAACATATCAAATTTTCTAAAATGTCATAAAATATTTCGAAAGGAGAACGATGATGGGAAAGAACAAGAAAATAGTAGTTATCGAGAAACAAATTTCTCCAATGAAGAGATATGTTATTTTTTTAAGTAAAGCTAATAATATGTATTTTTTATACAGCACAACTATAATTTGTCGGTTTTAATCGATTTCCATGTGCCTATCAAAGTGACGAGACTGTTTTTATTGTGAAAATGTCGAGATGCTTTTTGAAGTGCGCTTAGTAATACCAGTGTAGACGATATCTTATATGAAATTCTGCAGCACTATATGAGTTCCCTCCAAAAGCTATTCCTCAGCAATTCATTATGTTAAGTATGCGTTGCGTTGTTTTTTAATGTGTGCTGTATTTGTTTACAACAAGTATTATTTTGTAATTACAGGGGTTTGTCTTCCATTTTTATTTACATATTTATGGTATTTGTGTTTAATGTGAGAATTGTTATCAAATACGTTTCCATTAAGAAATCTGTACTCGTTTGTATTTTATCTTAGTTGTTAGCGGCATATATTGCGGAAAGAATAAAAATAAATCTTAATGAAAGTTTTTCGGTAATTCAAATCTATTTTAGTATTCCCGCAATATGGATTATTTTTCTGCGTCGGGAATTTTGTGACCATGATTTTTTATGACCATGGCAAAGAGGATGTGGAAAAATTCATGGTCGTATATATGTGACGTTCGACGAGATATGTATGAGGAGGTGACGAGATAGTTTAGAACGTTATTTATAAGTGACATTATTGATACTACAAGAATATACAAGACGATCTGTATAAATGAAAATAACAGAAAGGAAAGTTCCTGAAAAGAAAACTTAAGCGTGATGAAATTTGTGTGTATGAAACACTCAAGATTTTAAAATTTTGAGCAACACCCTTGCTATGTGGTAGCTTGTAAATAATATAAAACTCACGATTCTGAAACACATTCTCACATGCTTTATCTTATGCGATCTACAAAGAGACATGTTATACAGACAAAAACGCAAGCACTGGAATAAAAATGCAAATTGATGTCATAATTTCACGGCAATGTACTGCCTTCTTAATGGAGACGTATTCGCGAAAACTGACAGGAATTTAAAATAGAGCCTTCAAATCACAACTCCTGCTGAATTTGCAAATCTTTCCAAAGGTCGTTATGGAAAATTGAGTTTTCTACGTTTTGACAAATTTATTGCCAAATTTCGAAGTAATGTTAAATGAAACGAATGAATCTTTGATATAATTACGGAAAAAATAAATATCAAAATATTTTTTTGAACTTCAGTTAAAAGTGTGTAAGAATCTAATTTGGGATATAAAGAAATACTCTTATATCCCAAATTACACTTTTTGATTCTTTTTTAATTCGTTATTTCATTTTCTGTGTTGTTACATACAAACATACCATCACGTCATTTCCCTGTCAAGGTAGGCAGAGATAATAAAGCGAAGGATTTTCCTATCTCAATATACATCATTCGCCTCTAATACATCCATACATCCTTTCATACAACTCATTTGATTTTTCCTATTTTTGCATTTTCTTCTTTCAAAACATCATTCACTTGATCCAACCATACTTTCCTTGGTCTTTTTCTACCCCACCTCTCACTCACATTTGTGCTTTATATTTGTTTCGTTAGATTTTTTTATTGGTTCTATATACCCAAACTATCTTAGAGTGAATTTTTTCATCTTACTCAAAAAATCAATCAGCCTTAATCTCAGATTTACTCATAACTTTTCAAAACCTGTTATATATTGTCACCCCATAATTTATATTCAGTTTCTACAGCATTCATTCGGCTTCTTTCAATCTTTTTCGGGTCCACGTTTCACTCTCGTACATCAAAGCTGGTGTTAAAATACTGTTGTGAAGTATCGTCTTCATAGCAGGTATTGATATTGAAAAAAATATAGAATTATTCAGTAAAAGCTCATTTTAGCAAAAAAATCGTACTATTAACTCTTCGATATGTTTAATAATTTATAAAGGATTCTCAACAGATGCTCGATAAAGTTTTTTCTGGAAATATGAAACCATTTTCTTATGACTTGTTTTTGTTATTTATTTTGGATAAAGAAGAATAAACAAAGAATTCAAAGAACTATCCAAAACAAAAATTCCACGAAACACGTTTAAGAAGAGAGAAAAAAGTGTTAAACTTCGCAGGTGTCTGATATAAAACACTGATGACACGACACAGTTTCATATCCAAGAGGCACAGGAAATAAGCTTGGAATAATCCAAAGGTTTTTGTGGAAGGTGTAAAAATAAAAAAAATATCAATATTTACTGAAAATGTGGACTTTCTAGAATTTGAATATTTATCACACGAGTAACCTTGATAATTTGGAACGTATCACACATTTTAGCCAGTTTAAGAAACGCTTTTCACAGATATATTTGAAATGACAGAAAATTGGATAAAGTGATAAGGGATAAATGTTAACTTAAGGCTGATGTGTTGAGTAAGATGAAAAAGAGCACTCGGAGATGATTTAAGTACGTGATACGAATAAGCGAAGAAAGACTAACAAAATAATCTTAAAGTGCAACTACGAGTAAAAGTCAGGGTAGAAGAACCAAGAAAAGTATGATTGGATCAAGTTAATGAAATTTTAGAAGGAAACGTACTAAGTAAAAAAATCGTAGATTTATGGACGTGGAACAGGTGAAATATGTGTAGTAATTTTGTTATACAAAGTACAACCTGGCGGTCTTATTGTCATGTGCAAATCTCTTCCAACTAACTAGAAAAATGTTAAAGAGGGTTTAAGCGAAAACCATACGATTACTATATTATACTAACCATACTTTTTAAAAAAAATCTGGGTTCTAACGCGATTTTAACTCGCAACCTCCGGGCTGGGAAACTGGCGTCTTATCAACAAAGCCACGGAGGTCATCGAGTGTGTGTCGATATAGAAAAGTATGGCTCTCTGCTTACCTTAGTATAGAAACGGTGTGATGGTATGTATTAAGGACAAAAAATATACAAGAATAGCAATATGTCATAAAAAATAACTATACCCAAACAGGTATATGGTATAAACATAAAGAATTCAGCATTTCAATCTCATGGAAAGTAAATTTCTCTACTTCTCAATGTGCATGGTTCAGATTTAAAACAGCAAATAGCTTCCTCTATGTAGGAAATGCGTTATATACTCTAGGATCTAAAAAATACGACGCCTTTGGTTAAAAAAAGTGTTCATCCTTTTACACGAAGTTCATTTTTTCTATTTTTGTTCCTAGTTTAAAAATAAACATGATCAGTTTTTATATTGACTGTAGCACCTTTGTGAATCATTAAAAATATTTTCAATGTATACATTTGCCTTACGCTGAAACACTATTTTTTTGAAAAGTTGCTTACATGGATGACTTAAGAGCTTTTGCAAAATGATCTTGATAATTAGTTTCTACACCCTCTTAATGCTATCAATTATAGTTTTAGAGCCTTGTAGACTATTTTTTTCGAAAAGCAATCTGCTCTCAAATCGGCTAGAAACAATTTTTTTTTTACTTGTTTACATTTTGTATATTTTACTCCAGTGTTATTTTTTTTAAATTTAACATCAACAGTGCAGTTAGTACACATTTGAAAATTATTTTAAAAAAGTAGTTTGGACTTTATTTACAATATTTAGAAAATATTATTAAAAAAAAAAAAAAATAAAAAAATTATAACAATTCAACAAAACAAAGAAAACATACATCAACACAACGAAACATTAAAAATACTCTGGTGAAAATTATTACAAAAATATAAAAAAAATATACACATTTGACCAAACGATGCAGCCCCATCTCTTGTCAGTTGCCCGCACCTCACCATGCAAATTTTACATGATTACGAAAATAATAGTACAGTACAAGTTCTATATCTCGTTAACTCTGCAACGAGCCTACTTTTACAACTCGACAGGCCGTGGAAAAGTATATCGGCAATCTCAGAAAATTGATTTCCTAAAATATGCATTCTATTTTATTTATAGGGAAATATCGTTGGTAATTCGACGTACTTTGTTTACAATAGAAAATATCCTTATGACAACTTCACACTTCAGGAATTCGAATAATAAAAACACTTCAGGAACTCGAATATTTGCACTTCAGGAACTCGAATATTAAAAAAGCTAAACAATCCAGGACAATTTAATTGAGAATTGGTGATTTCATGCAAAAGTTTATATCATTTAATTATTTTCTTTTGCTCAGAGATAATAAGTTCAATCTTAGTTTTAGGTAGTAATAATTAATGTCAATTATAGGAATGCCCAATTTAAAATTAATTACTCTCAAAAACTTATGTTGAACTCTTTCAACCGCGTTTACATGAATCATAAAATGGGACCAAACAATGGAATTAAATTCAAGCTGACTACAAACTGGTGAAGTGTACAAGACTGTAAATGACTTTATAGAAAAAAATTCATGGATATTCTCAAAATTAATCCCATAATTTTCATGGCTTTATCACATTTACTATTAATATGGGAAACCAAGGATATTTTAAGTTATGATATTTTCCTATTTTCATTCTAAGAACATCAAAAGGAGTTCAGTATCACAAGTCATGTAACTTGTGCCCATCTATAATATGATTCCAACTGAGCACGAGTCAAGGGTTGGATAATTCTTTCATCAGTTCAAAGAATGCAGCCATACAATAGTTAAACCCTACCCCTATAATACTACCCTCTCAACACACATGTAATCAATATTGAAAGTAAATAACTCGGAAGAAAGTGAAATGGGGCAGGCATGGTGGATTTTCATTGGAAAAATATAGGATATCGATAACATTTGTTTTAACTGAATTCCCTTAGATACCATATTCGAAATTGAATTTGATGGAACGAATTAATAACTTTCATAGTCTTGTTGGCCTTATATCTGCCCTCAGACCCGGGGGTTGCGGGTTCAATTTCTGTTGGCATCCAATTTTATTAAAAAGTGTTCTTAGTCTAGTTTTAACTTTAGGCTTCTTTACCATCGTTTAGGTTTTGGTTGGTCGAAAGTGATTGCCTCTTGGAAATAATTCCACCAGGTTTTCTTGTACACAACTAAAGTGTAAGATAATAATGAAAAATTATAACAAACAGCAGAATTTTGGTCCGAAATAATTTAGAGATTTTGACATGATAAGAAGAAGATAAAAAAATACAGCAAAAGAGTTTTTAGAATTTCCTTTATTTTCGTTCAACGCACTCTAATTCAGCATTTGTTAATTTGTTATTTGTTTCCATGATTTATTAATACGCCATGTATTTCAAAAGATAAAAACACTTACAGAATTGTATATAATGCCATTCATTCTTATTCGTACCCATGAATCGCTCAAAAATATTAAACTTGACAAAGTTTTTAAGACATTAATTTTATTAATGGTTATGGAGATGTTCATTTTTAAGTATCAAAAAGATTCCATATTTTACAAAAAAAGGACGATTTTATGTTACATGTTAAACCCCGTGATCGAGAATAATCAACTATGCTGCGGATGGAAGACATTAGTACGTGTACTATGTAAAAACAGTTGCACTTCAGCAAAAACACAATTTCTACATATTTATTCCAATATTTCGATGACAAACAGATTAAATATATTTATTTTAAGATGAATGGTAGATTTCATCTGACGTATTTTCCCATAACATTGTATTAAATAACCGTTGTGAAGAGTAAATCGAGGTAGGCTTATTTTCCAACCAACCAGAGAAAGGATAAGATACCTTAAATTAACACTAGACTGGTATCCTTAAAACCTGAGTTCCAACGATAATTAAACCCGCAACCTTCGGGTTAGCAGACAGATGTCTTACCAACTAGGCTATATAGGCCTAGGCTAATTCTGAATTTATTGTTTTTAAATAACGTTATTTTTGTACTGTTAAATAGCACTTTAAACAACTATGATAAAAATCACACAAGCTACAAACATAAATTAAGGTGTAAAACGGTCAAAGAGTATAACCAGCCTAGATGTGAATCCGTCATTAATCGAACCTGGAACACCCGTTTCTTAGCGTGAATACTAACAACTAGGCCACGGTCGCCGATCATTTGATCAATAAAGTATAAAGTTGTAATTTATTTATAAACACATAATTTTAATTGTTTTTCATTAGAGAGTGATTCACTTGAGAATACGTCTAGAGCGACGGTATTGTGCTGTAAAATTTAAATAAAACCTCTTTTTATGTTTCTAGTAAAAAAAATAATATACTTCATTATTATATTATTTTGATTTAATTGTTTTATTTTTATTTTTAATAAGCCCTCCATAACCTCCCCAACCGTTTTTACGTCCTTAGGCTGATATATTAAAAAAAAAGAAACATTTAGATATAGAAAAGTCACAATACTAAAATTACACTCACAACATAGCAAATGAACTTATTTACGATTTTCTCCTATATTATTGTAATTTTATAAAATTGTAATGGTTGACTTTGTAGACCGTTTAAACTTTCGCTGTTTCAAATTTAATATATCATTTAAATATATATATATATATATTAAAATCTAACAGTTTTGGGGTCTATACAAAAATGCCAACGATATCTTTCAAGTTATAATATTAAAGTCAATATACAAATATCACGATTTTCTTATCCTAATTATAACAAAACCTATCTTCCAATACGGGAGTTGTGGGTTTGATTCCCATTGAAACTCAGTGGTGTCTATATGGTTTTCATTTTAGGCCTCTAAAACAGCTTTCTTGTTGGTTGGAGAAAAGATTACCAAGTGGCAATAGAACCGCTAGGTACAACGAAAGTGTATAGCCAAATAAACATATAGCAAATTAGAAAGATATGATACTACGTATGAGGTGGCTTAACGTATAGTTGGTTCGAGTCTCGAGTAATAATCCAATCCAATAGTGGGTTCGAGTCTCGAGTTGGAGCGCTGTTAAGGAGAGTTTGCTCTCTAAACGACGCTGTATAAATTTTCCTTTTATTATTCTTACTTAAAAAATAAAGCATATAATTTTACCGTGGTTAAGTGGCGAAATTAATTTAAAAATCTTGAAATATGATGCTGCGCATAAAATTCGATTAAAAACTTTTAAGTGAGTTTGATAATAACATTTAGATTGATAACAACTCAGGAGGGTTTTTGATGAAAAACTTAATTAAAACCGTTTAAAGTTCACTAAATTATCATGAACACGGTTTATTATGCAAATAAGTAAAATATTCGAGTCTTTTTCAACCCAACTTAAAACTATAAATATTGGTTGTAAGATATTGCCATATGGCAAAAAAACGCGCCCCTTGTAACAAAATTAAATAAATATAACATATTTATTTAAATATAAATATTTGAAACAAAAAATATACGAGTATATTTATTTTAAGAATCAATCCTTTATCATGAAACGCTGGTTAAATATTCATCAGTAAGTCGAACCAAATTTACTAACACTTTCCGTCGGGGTATACAGAGAGGACAGAACGCCAGACTTTTCTATCTCGAAACACTACCTTCGCTTCCCTTAAACCTTCTCATCCAACTTCTACGATTTCTCTGACTCGACGTTTTCTTCTTTCAAAATAACATTCACTTGATCAAATAATTTAAAGCTTAGTCTTCCTTTTCTATTCTTTCTACTCACATTTACACTATACATTTTTTAATTGATTTTTCCTCATTCATTCATTCTACATACCCAAACCATTTCAGAGTGTCTTTCTTCATCTTACTCAATATTATTATTCATGGTTGATAGCACAAAACCGTAAGTTTGTTTTTATAACTGCATGCCATTTTATATATTTACACTTTCCAATTTATCGAAATCTGTGTCAAAATTAACTTAGTTTTTTTGAAAATTCAACTCCTCTCATATTAATTTTCAAAATTTTGTAATATCAAACTGAGTTATATACATTTGGCATTTAGATAAAGCATTATATAAAATCTAAAATTAACACAAGCTATTACATAACCTTAGTAAAATTATCTTATACTTCGTCATATTTTTAAATCGTTTGACTTCTTTAAACGATTTTATCCAACTTTATTGTATTTTTAGTCAAGTTCATTTATTTATTCGTACAGTACGCGAGTATGAATCGATATCAAAATATTGTTTTTTTTTGTTTAATAAAAAGTTTGTAAAATTACCGACACTAATAAATGAATATCAGATTGGTAAACATTTTATTTAGGACCGACATATAGAGAATTGAAAATGTTGATTCGTTTCTGTTAAAAAAAATACATATCTGATACTAATAATAAAATGACAATTTATAAAGCATCTTTTAGACAGCAGACTCTCTTCACGTGCGCTCTAACTCGGGATTCGCATGCATTATTACTATTGAAAAATTAAAGAAAAATACAAAATCAATTTATAAAAATTTGATGTAAGGATACAAAAAAATTTAGAGTAGGTAAAAATATTTTGAGTAAGAAAACCGCCGAAAATTTACCAAGGAAGACGACAGAGAAACGTTTGTACAATAGAGCTTCTGATATGTGATAGTAAGGCATTAAGGTGTCGTGTAGTGCATGTTTGTAGTGTTCACATATTGGTGATGACGACATGCTGAAGATCATAGTCGGGATACAATCATAGTTAAAGTTTTTTGTTCATTTTGGATACAACGTTGCGTGTATCTTTCAAAAATCAACAAGCAATAACCTCCGTTACTTTTGTTTGGTGGGTTTCAAGATATTGCAGTATTGTGATTAACTTGCCACTTGTATATTACAATAAGCTTCTAAATCGTATAATTTTTGCATATTTATAATTAGTTTCTTTTACTATTAAGTATATTTGGAACCGTAAAAAAATAGTAGATTAAAATGTTTGTAAAAAATAATCAACCATTCCAAGGTTGTAAAAAAATTATCAGTATTTGATTACTTTTTTGTATCCATATTAAATTGTTTTAGCAATTAGGAAAAATAAATTTGTTTAATTTATAACTTTACATATTTTTCCATTAAAGGGACTACTTTATAATATGATTCTACCATAATTATAGACCAACCAATAGATAATATACCTAGGTTTTATGTTTTACTAATTTAAAAGACTTTTTTTCCAAAAACGTGCGTAATAACAACAGATGTAAACAATATAATATGTTTTACCAAAGTTTTCAGCTTTGACTTCATGAAATTCCATATAAAAATCGGTTTGTTATTTTAACACGTGTTTCTACCTCCTATATTGCAGCCTCTTCAGGTGGAATGAACTCGGTTTATTACGAGAGCAAAGCAACATGATAAGACATAAGCATTGCTCTCGCAACAAACCTGTGTAATTCTGTGTTAAGAAAGCCTTAACATAAGGAATAGAAATATGTACGGTGATGCTTAATGTTATTTGTGAAATAATAAACATTTTTTTCTATTAAATATTCTAACATGACATGAATTAAAACGAATTAAAATTGTACGTTTTGCTACAATAATATTCAAATAATAAAAAAGATTTTAGATATTACCATTATCCCACCAAATTATAAAAATATTACACAAAGTAAATAAACATCATAAAAAATTACACTTTAATAAAAAAAACACGTGTTTTTAGACAAATAACCACTGTCGAATCAACCAGTTAAAAATAACGTTTACTCAAATCCCAGTTTAACACATATCACAAACATTATTTTTGTTTTAATTATGTCTTTTCTCAAATATCAACACATAATTATCACACTCAAAATACGCAGTTTATTTAAACGGAAACAATTGTGGTGATTGCGGTTGACTCTCGATAATACTATATTCGGAAATACGTAGTCGCAAACGTCCGATTAGGTCCAAGCGCCGCTAGCGACTGACATTATGACAGCGGACGGAATAAACTCACCCCTGAGGCGCATCGCAGGGGATGGAATGGTATGGGGCTATTCTCAGACGAATGAGTCTGGAACTGAAAGATTTTAAGCCTCCCTATTGGATTGTATTACATACGTATGATATATTACAGATCGTGAAGAAACTTTGAACAAATAACGTCATGGAAAGAGCAAACTAGTTCAGGTCAATTTAAGCGACTTGAATTTATTTTTCTATATATTATATACAAAACAGCATCATGATGACCACCCTGGTCTAGTTGATAAGACGCGTGTCTTCCAAATGACAGGTTCAACTCCCGTTGGTTCCCATATTTTTTTAAAAGAGGAAGGGCTCTTTTCTAGTTTTCACTCAACACATTTCTAGTATTTTAAAAGAGATTGCCACATGGCAATTAACACACCAGGTTATACTGTATACAACGAAAGTATAATGTTATGCTATATCATCACGCCTCTTTCCTGTCGGGGTAGCCAAACTTTCCAATCACGGCATATATTTTTTGTTTTTCCACATCCATACATACAGCTCCTTCGGTTTCACTCATTTATACTTTCCTTCTGTAAACATTTCATTCACCTTGTTTTACCATACTTTCTCGATCTTCCTCTCTCTCGTTTTCTACTCAAGCTTGCATTATCTATTTATTTGCCAGCCTTTCATAACTCATTTGTTCGAAATGCCCAACCCACGTCGTACTATTAAATAATTTTGCTTATTACATTAGAAGAAACTAGGTCACATTGTTTCTCAATCACTTCATTCCGTATTCTATCATACATTGACCTCGGATGATAATTTTGCTTATTACATTAGAAACTAGGTCACATTAATTCTCAATCACTTCATTCCGTATTCTATCATACATTGACCTCGGATGATAATTTTTCTTATTACATTAGAAACTAGGTCAAATTAATTCTCAATCACTTCATTCCGTTTTCTTTTATACATTGACCTCGGATGATAATTTTGCTTATTACATTAGAAACTAGGTCACATTAATTCTCAATCACTTCATTCCGTATTCTACCATACATTGACCTCGGATGATTTCTTCTCGGTACACGCATTTCTACAGCACTTATTCGGAGTATATGATATAGTATCATTTGGCCGGTCTATTTTCATGCAGCATTATATCGGAGTATATGATATAGTATAATTTGGCCGGTCTATTTTCATGCAGCATTATATCGGAGTATATGATATAGTATAATTTGGCCGGTCTATTTTCATGCAGCATTATATCGGAGTATATGATATAGTATAATTTGGCCGGTCTATTTTTATGCAACATTATATTTTAACCAACCAGATTTTTTAAAGAGGTTTTTTTATTCTTTTCTTTTATTCTTTTTCCATGTCCATATTTCAATCTCAAACAATAATGTCGGCACTAATAAGCTGTTGTGAACCATCATCTTAGATTTTGATATTACTTGGTTAGAGAATGTGTATTGAAATCAGTAATCTCTTTTGAATTATATGCAGCAAAAATCGTCAATGTTTGGGTTTGATTCCCACTAGTATATATTGTTTTTTTTTTAAGATAACATTTAGGTTTTCATTTAAAACCTCTGACCGGCCAAATTATACTATATCATATACTCCGATATAATGCTGCATGAAAATAGACCGGCCAAATTATACTATATCATATACTCCGATATAATGCTGCATGAAAATAGACCGGCCAAATTATACTATATCATATACTCCGATATAATGCTGCATGAAAATAGACCGGCCAAATTATACTATATCATATACTCCGATATAATGCTGCATGAAAATAGACCGCCCAAATTATACTATATCATATACTCCGATAGTGAAATACAAATTCAATGAAATACGTTTTATCAACTACAAGTAGACTACCGAAATAACTTTTGTGACCTAGCTGTTAAAACGCATGTCTTCCAATAACAGCTGGTTCAATTCGCATTGACACTTTTTTTCACTTCGCACATTTTTACTTTAGGCCCCTATTAAACAATTCTGATTAGTTAGAAGATATTGCAACATTGAGACACACACTAGAAAACTTTAATACTTATTCTTTCATACGAAGTATGCTCAATGAATTGTTTAAATAAATAGAACGAGTCTTCAATCTACGCTAATTTGTAAAATGAATAGAAATTAACATTTTCAGACCAGAATTTTTCATCTAAAATTCTCGGGGCATATATAGTAAAATTCTCGGGGCATATATAGTATAAAATAAAAGCATTATTTAGCGAACTAACTCCATTATAGGTTATCGACATTTTTTCCATAAAACTGTATTATTTTGCATAAAAGGCGACAGAAAGTTTCGGACGCCATTTATGATGGCAGTAAAGAATAGATTATCATCTTATTTTTTTTCATTTCAGGTATTTTAACACCCTTCTGATTAAGTAGAAAACCATTTTCTCATGGAAATGAATGAATGCATAGATTAAATGGAACTTTTGAGTAAGACGAGGAAAATAACTTTGAGATGGTTTAGATAAGTGGGTAGAATGAAGGACTAAGCGGATATACCAAATTGACCAGATTTTAAAAGAAGGCAATTGAAAAGTGTAAATAATTGAAGATTTTTTATGACGAGATGTACGAATGTAGAAAAGGCGAATGTTGAGTGAAAAGGTGAAAGTTTGGAAAAATATGTTCTCTCTGCCTACCCCGCAAGGGATATGAATGAATGTTTGACTCATAAAATTATGAGTATTCAAGTTTGTATCAATCATTAGTTAGTCACAACGAAATTGCGCAAAGTGGCCAAGAACAAGTAGCACTTTTGTTTTCTTTATGAATTTATAACGCATGGAGGAGTAAAGACGCTGAAGGCATTATTAGCTCGATTGCTTCAGGTATTTTTTGTCGTTATGAGTCATTACGGAGCAAAGCATTTGTGGGTTTTACGAAAACAATGGCTCATACGTAACTAACATATTAGACGATTATTTTGAGTTGAGTACTAATTACTTGGTGTTTGACAGTCCATACACCAACTTTATTAAGTAGTAAGTAAAAAAGGTTCGAAGAGTTAAAAAAGGTTCCATGCTAAACTCTCAACCCCAAGGTCGCCTGTAGACTTCTAGAAAAAAAAAAAGAATTATAAAGCAAGTCAATGAGTCTGTGCGCGCCGACTCAACGCTATCATCTCGCAAGCATTAGTGATGTCGTGTTCAACTCTGCAGCTAATTTTATTACTAGATTTAAAACTCCTCTTTAAAATTTAACTTGTTCAGGATTTAAATGTAGCAAACTTTGTTACAAGGTTGGATTTCGCTGCTAAAATTTTTGATCAATTCCCCGGGCTTAAAAAAAAGGCTCTTTTCAGACTAAGCACATTTCAATGTTGCTCGTATTTTTTTCGAAAATTGAACGTAAATAACCCAATGACTGACTACGTTGCAACTGAAACAAAGTATTTATCAAGCGATTGAAGCGATACTTCGAGAAACACGAGGACGCGTGCTTCAAAATTCACAAGCAAGATTATTAGACTAATGCCGTTGACGCGATAGTAGTTATCTGGACGACATTATTAAAGAAAGAAATCCCACCTTTTTGTTATATATTTGCAGTAATCAAAGTAAACTTCAACCAAGTATTGTTTTATTATGAATTTTTCAAAACCGACTTTATTCTGGGCCACCCCATAATAGACTACATGAAAATAATACATACAATACAAACATACCATTTCATTGTTTCCTTATTGGGGTATGCAGTGGAGATAGAGCGCCAGACCTTTTTATCATAACACACCGTTCGCCTCTTCTACACCCACAAATACATTCTCATAAAACTCTTACGAAACCTCAGACGTTTTACATTTCCTTCTTTCAAAGTATCATTAACTTAATCCATGCATACTTTACTTGGTTTTTTTCTCCACGCCTTTCACTCACATTTTGAACATATTATTGCTTTCTTAGAACATCTTCATTTATTGGTTCTACATGCCTAAATCATCTCAGGGTACTTTCTTCATCTTAAGTTCTCGTTCATTCGTCACCATTTCATTTCGTATTCTGTATTACATTTTCACCTAATGTATTTTTCTCGATGCACACATTTATTTCTAAACCATTTATTCGGCGTCTTTTCTACGTCCACGTTTCTCTCCCATACATCAAAGTTGATATTTAAATACTGTTGTGAACTATTATCTTAGCAGATTTTGATACTGTCTGTTTAGATTATGTATGTTTACCGGATAATTGACTTTCCATTGCAACACACCGTTCAATATCTCTCTTAACGTTTACACCATCAGCGAAAATACTTACTGAATAGCGATATTACTTAAACTTGTTTTAATTTTTCATTCATCACTTATATATCACTTGAACTTTCATTTTCACACTTTTCTATCACCATTGTATTTTGCAACATTCAATCTAAGATGTTTCTCTTCCATTCTCCAATATAATTTTCTTTAATGAAGATAATACTCGTATTTCCGCTATTTTTGATTGTAAAACATGTAGGGATCATTTTTACTTCGCCTATTACTGTCCATACATGTGAAACCAGCAACCAGCTAATATAAGTAAGGCACCATTATTGACGTGCTTTGAAAAGTTAATTAAAAACATATAACATATCTCTTTAGTGACAGAGTGGCGTTTTTCTGCTTCTCTATAATCCTTTTTTCAAATGTCACATTCATTCTCCTGACAACTGATGACCTTGTTTAATTCGTGTGTGTTGTTTTAAATTATTCTCGATATTTATGTATTTTGTTTTTATTTTTTATTAATATAATTTTTTTTTCTACAATAGATCAATAATGAAATAAACTCGTCATAATTGTACTGCACAATAAATTGTAAAGAAAAACAATTATTTCTGTTTACTCTTATTGAAAGTTATAGCTTGTATTGTATGGTATTACCCTTTTGTTATATACACCTGATGATTTTATTGTCATGTAGCAATATCTTACAATGTACAACAAATATATTGAAAAGCTTTTAGGGTGCATGTATTCATTTAAAAAAAATTGGGTTCCAACTGTAATCAAACCCGCAACCCTCGGGGTGGTAGACAAACGTTTTACCAACCTGGCCATGGATATAATTTTATTTGACCCTACAGCCCTTAGACCAGCCCAATATATATAAAGTCTTGCTTTTATCAAATTTTCAATACATCCAGTAAAAAATCGCGAGTATATTTACTCGCCAGAAAGAGTTTTCTATAAGTTTTTTTGAACCCATTTAATATGAGTCAGCCTTCAACAAAGTTATAGTGAGGCAGAAGGAGAAAAAATAATGTTGGCGTAGATCCAAATGGAATATTCACGTTAGAAACCAAGAAACTGCGAGAAATGGGAATATGGAAGGGTGTTGAACCACTGAATACTTGTTGTGTAGATTGTGTAAAGTGAAAATAAAAAATTCAAAATGTTCTAGCCTCTCACTAAAGAAAAAATATATAAATTTTGTAATACGTTGTATACAATACACTTTTATTACTATGTGAAAATATATACTATCCCACCTAAAAGGTGTTAAATAAGTCGTAACAACAAGTTTTTGAACTGAAATTTTTGTGAATCTTTCTGATTTTTCCATTTCAAATTTTTATATTTATTAACACAATAAACCACATTTAAGTCTCTTACATAACACAGTAAGTCTTAAGTAAGTCTCTTACATAACAAAAGTAATCAACAATACAAGACTTACAAAATAATTTACTGCCAATTGATAATTCAAACCTGTTTAAATATTTCAATATCATATGATATTATTTATGAATAATAAACAAATAAAATTCATAACTATGCATTTTTCTTTGATAAAATATAATTAAATGTACCATATATTCATCCCGTTTTCTCAGCTTTGTGGTGTATCGTCGCTTCTTTGACATATCACTAATTTCATGCAAATAAATAATATGTTATTTGGATGGCGATATATAAGTAGTCATTTGATTCAAATGTGGTCGGTGAACCATTGAGTTTTTTTTTATTTCAAACTTGTCAGATGACATCTTCACCATATTATTATGATTTTTTACTCCCGAAAAGGAAAATACGCGTCGCAAACTTGTGAAAAAAAGTTGTATACAGAGAATTAAGCATGTCCAATCCTCGATTCGTCAGTGTGTTTGGTGTGGCCTGCGAGTTTTTTTACATATAAATCATAAAATAAGTCACAAAAGAAAGTTTTATAATAATGGCGACACGAAGAATATTTATAAAAATATATGAAGTCTTATTAAAAAAATAAATTATTTTACATTAAATTCTTGGATTGTGTAAATATTTTAGATAAAGCACTTGCTACTTACTTATTTTTTTTTAAATTTCATTGTATCGTTGATGAAAACAGAAATAAAATAAAAATTATATTTCAATGAAATTTTCTTCAATGTAAATGGGTTTTCTGTGTGATTTTTTTTCAAATAATATGTGAAACAATTAATTAATATTTATTAAATATTTTTTATGTGTGATTTTCAATATTGTTTAAGGTTATATGTATTTATTTTTGGGTGTGTAATGTCAAAGAACATTCTTGATTGGTGAATGTAACAAAGAAGAAAAGTAATTAAACGTTATGTTAAACTTTTCAGGTAGTTAAATATTGATATTCGATACAAATTATTTGTATTCTCATATGAATACAGAAATGGTAATGAGTTATATTCCTTAGGCACGGGTAAAATAACTACTAAGGCTTTGAATTCCTTATGGAAACATTTTATAAATTAAACCCGAATATTTTACGAAAGGAAATGCGTATAATTGGTAAACAAAAACAAATTACGTTAATTTCACCACGTATATTTGATATTGTAGACAAAAAAATATTACCATCATTTCCTCGAGAATATCACATATTTTATATAAAATTTTTTTAGGCAGCAAAAGGAGTCCTAGGGCTGGCAAAATATTCATCCCTTAACATTTTGTTGAATTTTATAACACTTTTCTCATATCCAGGGCAACCTAGCGGGCTTATTGCCTTATGATAACCTCTTCTAACCGACCAGAAATATATTAAAAATATTCTATTTACTTATTTAATTTTTACAGTTTCATGTTCACAGGTTCAAAAGTTTTTTTTTTTTTTTTAACCTGGCGAGTTTATTACTATGTGGCAATTTTATAGGCCCTAAGTGTTAACCAGACTGGAATCCTATTTAACAAAATCTGGGTTCCAGCGGGGATCGAACCCGCAACCTCCGGATCGGCAGACAACTGTCCTACCACCAGGCCACGGAGGTCATCCAAAGTTTCCTACCAAAAGATATAAAAAAGGTGAAAGTTGTAGTTCAAAAATATACTGTGGAGTTTTATTTTCAAAATGGTGCAAGACTTAACTGTCACTTTAATTTTTTTTTCATGAAAATCAGATTTCAGTTTTTAAGTCAGAAGTATAATGTGTGCACGTAACAGGTAGACCAAGGAAAACTTGGCTGAATCAAATGGTCCAGATTTTGAAAGAAAGTGAAGTGAGAATAATGAATAATAGAAAATTATGCATGACGAGATGTATGAATGTGGAGGAGATGAAATTTGTATGCTTGGATAGAAAAGTTTGGAAATCTGTTTTCTCTGCCTACCCCGCAAAGGACATGGCGTAATGATATGAATGTTAATTTAAAAAATAACAACTAGGGGTCAATTCAGGAATACAGTTACATTTGGACAGTATTCAAGAGTTTTGGCACTCATCTATCGCTAACATTATTCATGTCAAATGACCGCGCAGAATTCGAAACGCTGTTGTTTAGAAAAGTCCACACCTCACTGTCATTTCTTTTGATTTCAGTTTTCTATCTTATTATACTTGCTCTTGGGCTTATGTTACGGTTTTTAGGGGGAGGGTTTTTGCTAGTCTGTTTTGACAAGGGCCATATTCAATAGATATTTTCGACCAATCTTTCACTGTGGAATATGACGGAGAAAATTTTTCGCACACAGCAAATAAACGTCGTTTAATTTCTTCTAGGCCTTTTATTTATTTTTTACGACACTTGATAACCATGCGATATTCAACGTTTAACATTTCAGAATATAACGAAACATCGGTATTTCAGAATAAAAAGAAACATCTGTCGGCTCTAGTTGACATATAACTGAAGGTAGAGGTATCAAATTATAACTGTAATATAGCCTAACCATGCGGTGTACGTGGTATATGTCTATACTTGATCTTACTTTCAGGCCGGAAGCTTTTGGATCTTAGTGGTATATCGTGCGAATTTATTGCTCTAAAGTTATTTTTTCCTATGACCATGTCTTAAACTTACCTAAATGAAAATAATATTTAAGCACATTAAAATCAAAGATAAATCTCGAGGGAAATATGGACAATTATGGGAATCGTAAAGGAGTTGACGAAGGATATTTTGAGATAAATAAAGCTACTGTTGGTTTTTTTAAAATTAAAAGTTAAAACATATTTGTTTAAGACTGTAAGATCATTCTTAAGTCAAATCGAGTGAACCGCAAAAGATGATAGTAGAATGATGTATGATGCGGGACCTTACCGTTACTTGTTCAGAAGGACAGACTGTGCTCGGAAAGAATATTGAATTTTTCATGCAGATTCTGAGAACAGCTTGGATTATTCAACACTCCAAAGAGGGTTAACAAATCGTAAAAACAGACTACAACCCTTTTAAAAAAAATAGTGCCTCCAAATTGGAAATCAGGCATCTCACCACCTAGACTAGGGAGGTCGTACATTTTTTATTCAGCAGAAGCAGACTCTCATTTGATAATGCAATTTGAAATTGTAAAATAGAATCATGTAAAGCAGTCAATAAATTATCTTCAAAATGCTTAAATTCTGATGATAAGTCTGAAAAGTATAATAAGCCCGTCAATGTCACAACCTGAAATTGAAGCAGGGACACCCGCTTGATTAGTCAACTATTATATCACGCCGTTAATATGTCAAAGGTTATAGATTCTTCGATAAAAAGCATTATTCTTTGATAGCGTATTTATTACTAGTAATGCGTAGCCTTGTACGAGGAAAACGTAGAACAAATTTCCGTTTGTGATTACCAAAGGTTTATTTACGGAGTATCTTTGGCATTTATGTGAATTTCTCGAGGCACGTGGGGGTACTTTTGGAATTCAGATGTGAATAGCGAAACATATTTTCTGGAAACAGTGGGCGAGATGTGCTTTATGTTAATATGTATTCAGTGTTTTATGCAACGAACATTTTGATGCCTTTGATTAATATTTTATAAAGGTTAGGTCTTAACTTGATATTTTTATTGTTAGAAAAATGCAAGTTAAATGTATTTTGAGACAATAGTGTGGGAAAGTTTAAGTTGAATTTATTCAAAGACAATAACGTGACAAGATTCAAGTTCAAGGTGTTTTGGCAAAATTTAGGGGTGATATAAAAAATAAAAAATGTTAGTTTCGTTTTCCCAATGTGTATTTATTAACAATATGATTAAAAATAACTTTTTTATGGTGCAAATTATGTTAATTTATTAACAATGGTCACATGATGTGTTTAACACTTGATTGTTTTATGCTGGACCGATTTTCGTCGAGCGAGGACTGTTCATATACGAGTATGTTAACATATATTCGCTTCGCGATGAAAAATTCAGAAGCTATGTTAAATAAGCGGTGTTATGAAAATTATTAGAAAGACGCACTGATAGCGGATGGAAACGTGATAACTTTCAGCATGGGAGGTGATGTCTTAAATTAACCCTTTTAACCCCAGCATATTTTGGCAAAAAACAGTAGTTTACAGTTTATTTTTTATCTCAGTTAATATTTAGTTTAAAATGAAATTTTTTAAAAGTGGATGATTCTCAAAGTTTAAAGACATATATATTCAACATAAAAACGTATATGAAAACTTTGAGGCCAATGATCGGCCCTGTGGGATTTTTCCAATACACCAGTTGGGGGCGATGATCGGCCTCGTGGGATTTAAAGGGTTAAGGAGATTAGATTCATCTACATATGTACTACATGTAAAAACTATAATAATAAATGAATATTTATTATTTTATTTAAAACACGTACTTGTGCCTACAATTTGGATATTTTATTTATTTGTATTGAACACAGTTGTAAGATATTTTACATTATAACAGTAATCATATAATTACCAACATCCTAAACAAATTGAAAATTGAAAATAGAGATGAACAACAAGGATTCCGAAGAAACAGATCTACTACAGATGCTATATTCATACTGCGGCAAATTAAAGAAAAGTCTTTGGAATACAACAAGACTGCTGCCCTTGCTTTTATCGATCTGACCAAGGCCATTGATTGAATCCAATTAGAAGATGTAATAAGCATTTCACTCGAAAGGAACGTGTCACCCTCCATCGCCAAAACCATTAGAGACATAAACCTAAATAGCTTCACAAGAATTCACGTAGACGGAGAACTCTCTAATGACGTTCCAACACGAACCGGAGTAAGACAAGGAGATATTTAAGCCCCTTTCTATTTAACTTGGTTATGAATAAAATTATAGAACAAGTTGCCGACCTTAACCTGGGCGACAATATGCTATGCTGACGATGCCACCATCATAGCCGAATCAGAGGAATACCTGCAACAAATGCAACATCGATTCCACACTGCTTCCAAAAAATACAACATGTCTATCTCCATCAGCAAGACTAAATACATGACTCTCTCTAGCCAGAGAGCAAGTTGGATGCAGTGTGGCGATCAACGATACACCAATTGAACAAGTAACAACGTTTAAATACTTGGGTGCTAGCATAATGTGCAATAATGCTCTCTATGGCGAAGTGCTTGAACAATCACAAAAGGCCGCAGCTATTTCCGGATGTTTAAAGAACACTATCTGAAAACACAAGCATATGAACATTCAAAGCAAGGTGAGGATATACAAGACCTGTGTCCGCCCCATAATGACATACAGCGTAGAGTCCAGAGCCGACACTGTCAGAACCAAAATCTCCTTCGAACCAGCGAAATGAAGGTACTCAGGAGTATCGCTGGCAAAACCCTTCGTGATAGAGTACGAAACACAGAAATCCGAAGGACGTGCGAAGTTGAATATATTGTCAGATGTGGACGACAGAGAAGAAGGTTCTGGAACGAACACGTATCCAGAATGGCGGAACCAAGAGCCGTAAGAATGGCCAGGGACAGTATCCCCCAAGCAAGCAGACCTCCAGGACGACCTTCCAAAATACGGAAAGACAGCTGGCAGTCGACTTCACAAGAAGCAAACAATGATGCAGGACCATAACTGGCCAACAGGCCTAAAATAAGATTAAGAAGATATAATCACTTTGATAGTTAATTTAAGTATTTATTTTAAATAAATTAAATGCAACATCTAATTAACTGTTAATTGAGTCGTCAAGATGCAAATTTCGCTTTGGAAAACAGCGAGTGTAAAAATCCCCTTTGCACATAAGTACTCGTAATTTAATCAAAAGCATTTAATTTTTCAATACGTTTACGTTAAAACTAATTATAGGATTGATAAAATCTATTGCTTCTGAAGGTATAAGTTGAAAATAAAATACGCTAACATGTCAATTATATTTTATTTACAGCGCGAATAAGTACTCGTAGTTAAATTGTTAATTCTTCTGCAATGTTTTTAATGTGTGCAAATATTAACTTAAATTCCTTCCTCTCTTCCTTTATTAATTATTATTTGACCAATTAGTACTCGGAGAGGGTTGGAAGCATTTTCAAATGGTAAACCCTTTTTGCATATATTGGATATCGCTTTCAATAGTTCGTCATTATTATCATCACTAAACGATATCTTTATTTAGTTAGGTAGAGATAATAGATATCTACTTTATTCTATTCTGAAACACTTTTTTTATAAACCTCGTCATGCATACTCCAATTATAAAAAAATACTTTTCCCTCTTTCGAAAATTTATTTACTTGATTTTTAACGTTTAAATAGGTCTTCATACATTCAACACTCTTTGAATAGATATTTTTTGTAAATATTTAATAATTCATTTTTTCTACTTTACCAAAGAATCTCAATTCTTCATTTTTCATCTTAAGTATGTAATCTTCTTTTTATCCGTATTCTTTCTAATGTTCCCTTGCACTGTTTTCCATGTATTCTTCACAAATTATCCTTTGAGTTATTCTTATAATATTTAAATAACCTAAAGAATCTTATAATATTTGAGAAATCTCGGATCATATAAACTAATAATTTTACACTAGTTTGTTCGCAGATATTCCACATAATTTAAAAAAAAAATCTGAAAGGAATTTTAATATTTTCTGTTGAATACGCAACCTTTTCAAGAAAAACTGTCCGTATTCTAAGAAATACAATATTTACGTCAAAAAAGTTTTACTCGAGAAGTTGATAGCGAAGTAAACATTAAAAGAAATATTGCACGTAGCAAGACCTTAATAAAAACTTAAGCCGCTGAAAACAATTTACTTCAAGAATTCAAGAAGCCTTCAAGAATGCTGAAAACTGTCGAGAATAATTTTAAGCGTGAATCAAATAAATCATAAAGTTCTTTACAGATTACAAGTAGGATGATACCTTGTATACAAAAGATATTACAAAAGAAATGCGTCAAAATATGTAGAAAGAAACACGTTGATTCCAAAAACTGTTGTTATACATGGGTTTTTCATGTGATATCCCTCAACTTATTGAAATTGTTGATGCAAACATATTGAAATAACCCTATTTTGACTGGTGTTATTGAGCCTTCGGGTTTAGAACCACTGAGATAGGCACGGAACTCTTTGTTCATAATTGCACGTATAAGCAAAACTACCGGAAGTGAGAGGGTCAACACTCGCTTATGTTCAGTACGTGAGAATTGCTACTAAACAAGTGCTAATCAAACCTCCTAGTGAGGCGGACTGGTGTATATCTTTCAGTGTCATCTAGGTACCGGTTTATTTTTTGAAGATTGAGTGGTTAATAAAAATGGGTTTGTAAATATAGTTTTACGACCAGATACCACGGCTGCAGACTGGCTACCGCCGGCTCGCGGTCTGACACCGGTCCGCGAACCCCCATTTGAGTAGCGTTGTACTATACGAAAATTTATCAGACTGAAATTTGCAGAACAGGGCATCGCTTTTCATCTTAACTGGGGATCTAGATATGATTGTCGATGCTCAAAGAGCGAAACATTTCAACAATTATAAAAAAAAGCAATACATTTTGTTTTCATCTCATAAATCCGTAACCAAGTTGATAAGATGTCTGTCTCTCAACCCAGGAATTCTGAGTTCGATTACTGTTGTTATCCAGATTTTTCAAAAAAGGTTCTAGTTTGCTTTTCTATAAAGGTTTACTTAATATCTCTTTGGGTGGTTATATGTTCAATATGATTTTTATTTTGATACGTAAGTTGATATTATAATTAATTAGACGTGCGACGACGTAGAGTGTCGGCCTGAGGATTGATATAGATAGAGGCTTTTGTCACACTCCGGTATTATCGATGAAATGTTTTCAGAACAATTGATTGACCTATTGACGTTTTAATATAATAATTTATGCAATTTACTATTCACATCATCAAGTGCCCTGTTCAAACTACAATAGTTTACATATGCCTGAACAAGTCTACAATTGAAAAATGTTTTGTTTTCTTTTTGAATGTTTTTCTCCACAAAATATAAAATCTTTATTGTTTTTGTTAGCTCTCATTTGAACATGTAGTTAAGGTCCATAAACTGCCTGCCTGAAACTTTTGAAATGCTGAAACTTCTGAATTTTTCAGAAAATCAATACACAAAGATATTTCACAGAGCTCTGGAGAAAAAGGAAATAAGAGTCTCTCTTTGGAGA
This sequence comes from Odontocerum albicorne, assembly GCA_949825065.1. Classification (NCBI taxonomy): domain Eukaryota; kingdom Metazoa; phylum Arthropoda; class Insecta; order Trichoptera; family Odontoceridae; genus Odontocerum; species Odontocerum albicorne. Next base: position 22,359,481 of record OX463856.1, read on the forward strand.
AAATAAAACTGAATGTGTACTAACATTGCTGATAAATTGGTTTTATGAGAAGATTTTATCGACGTACCTTTTCAATATAAATTTTTAAAATTGCTATCAAAATTATTAAGATTTATTAAATTTTAATTTTGATACAGGTTAAACCCAATTAAAAACTCATATTTCTGTTTTTCAGATACCGTGCTGAAACATGTACCCTGGAATTGAGTTATTGCCAGAACGTTGACGCTCTTAATATATGATGCTGGAAATGACTCTGTAGTCTTATTGGTAACACGCCTGTCTTTCAGCCCAGAGGTGGCAGGTTCGATTCAGGTTGGTACTCGATATGTTTTCAAAATAGAATTTCTGTCTGCTTTCCTTGTAAGCTTTCTTTAACAACTTTCTAGTTGAATGGGAAAGATTATCACATTATCTGATTTTTTAAGGGTTTCAGTCTTTGTTTTTCTCATCTCTCTTTAACACTTTTCTTGTTGGATGGAAGAGACTGCCACATGGGAATACGCCTATCAGGTTGTAACTTTCGCAACTATTTTTTTCCATTCGTTTGGTACCCTTCAATAAATCCAAGCTGGTCGTTCTAAATTATTAAGGTCAACAACAATAATGTCTTCAAATATTCGTTTAATATGGTCGTTTCATTACTATGTGGTACGTTTTTAAATAACCACAAAGATAAAAATTTGCCTTCGAATTAAAACCCAACTGAAACCCATTACTTAAATGGATATTAATAGATATCAAAATAATATATCTCTAGGTTGAAAATAGGATTTCTTACAAACTAGGCCATGGGAGTCGTCGCATGATGATATTTAATAAAATAATTTGAGTTTTACTCCATGGTGTTGCTTTTCTAAAAACACACAATTAAAAAAAAAATTAAATAACGATATTAAAAATTAATCACAAACTATATTTCTTTGTGACGTGGTCCTCTGCTATAATTGAACTCGGCGCACCACCTGTATCCATCCTTTCCGGTCCTGGAACATGTTGAATGTAACGCTTCAGAGGATCCTGTTAACTCTCTTATTTAATCCGTCCATTTACTAGAACACCTCTTGCTCGCCTTCCTTCGACTGTCCCTGTAATTATCAACATCTCTAGACTTTCATAATCTTTTCTAGCAACATGCCCAAAGTAGTTAGAACGATTTTTCTGAATGTTGTCGAAAATTTTTCGGTAACCTTTAAATCTCGGATGACAGACGGTGGTGCACCTTGCAGACCATGGGATAGGGAGAATTTGCCTCTAGTACCACACCCCGAAGGGATAAATTATGTTTTTCTTCTGTTTTCATCGTCCATGTTTTTACTCCAGTCAGTTATAAGAGTACTTGAGACTTAACCAGACGGACTTTGGCTCTTCTGATTATAGACTGGTCGGTCCATATATTTGTTGCCTGTTGAACAGTTGACCTATTTGTATCGCCTAGATCATTATTGTATCGCTTATATCGTTGTATCGCATATATCATTATTTTGCCTTTGTCGTAGTATAGCCTATATCTTTGCATCACCAATATCGATCGTTGAATCGCCTATATCGTTGTATCACCAACATCGTTGTATCGCCTATATCGTTGTATCGCCTTTATCGTTGTATCGCCTATATTGTAGTATCACCTATAACATTATATTCATCTAAAAATCATAAATACTTACAAGATTGTGAATACAAATTTAAGAAAAATTTAAAAGTTATCAAATGGTTTATCAATAAAAATGAAACGAAAGTAAAAATGACAGAAAAAATGGTAAATTTATTTGTATGTATGGTTAGATGTTCAACAACAAGTTAAAAAAACAAACAGGTCCGTTATCCAGGCATTAATATAGTACGACAAATAAAAAAAGGACACAACGCAAAACTAAATGTTCAACATTATTGGTATCACAATAATAAAAAATATCATCAAAGAAAGTTTTATAAATTCTGAGCAAATATTAATAAATACATTATTTTTATATTCCATTGTTAAGTAAAAATAAGCCACCGATATCCTTGTAAATGTGACGATATCTTATAAGGACATATAAAGATATTGATCAGCCAATTGCAGAATGGGGACCATTGTAAATAAGAGATTTTGTACGTGAATGAAAAAATGTTGGCTCGGAAGAATCTAGCGGTCGGGCGGAGTAAACAAGATAATTACGAGGCTAAGGGAGGGTCGAAAACAGGGTTACCATTTTTTAGTATTCCGAGAAAGGAAAACAATCCTGTGATCCATTTTGTATAGCAGGTAAAAGTGATAGGAATATTATTGTTAATGGGTGGTGAAGTTTAAATACAGATTTATTTAGGTTTATGTATCATATATGAGTATCTGTATATATGTAGAGTGTGGTTATTTTAGTATTGTTTTTTTTAATTAACTGAAAAACTCTAACCTTAATATATTTTTAGAGTTGTTATTTTTTTTATTTTCAGTAACACATGTGATGACATGGCTAACTTAACCAAGATTTTTTTTTTCATTAACAGAAAAACTCTCACCTTTATATATTTTTAGAGTTTGTTATTTATGTTCTTTTTAGTGACGAGAGTGTTTGATTGACACATGTGATAAGAGGGTTAACTTAAATAGGATTTCTTAATTAGTCTGCTAGCAGCTCTATTATATCTGAGCATAGTATGACGAGAGAAGACACATATGCTTTTTTATATAATTATTAAAGTTTGTGTATTTAAACTGTTACTTTGTTATTACTATTATCCACTACTATATCTTTCTTTGTCACGTGGAATCAGAAAAAAAATAAACTGACGATTAAACGATCATCTGCATATAACAAAATACAGATTACATCCTTTTCCAGGTGTTTTTGATTCATGCATTAGTGAATATTTTCTGTAATATCCATTTTTTTTATTTAACATTTCGTGTCATATCCCACAGCCAAAAACGATTATTTTCCTTATTCACGTTCACCCCTACAATTACTTGGTTTGAGTTAGAATGGAATTTGGTGAGATTGTTGATATGAAGAATCTTTTAGATAGGGAGAAAGTCAATATTTCCCTTTGGTTTTGTCGTGATTAAACATCTAGGATTACATAAGTAATTGGGTGTTTACCACTGACTATTTTTGTTTTATAGAGAAAAAGGAACGAAATTAACGTGTATTACTACTATTTTAGTGCGTTTTTAGTGTGTAACCTAGATGTATACTTTACAGTTGCTTAAAATGGTTTACTACAATTGGAAAACTTCCTGGTTTTTGAGTAACGCCTAAGGGACTAGATAAATGTTTGTTGTCACAAGAAGTGAATATATTGAATTGAATATTTATTTATTTTTGGAATTTACTTATTTTTATAAATTATTAATAATTTTTCAGTTTTCCTTTCTCTTGTTACTAGATTATAAAGTAAATGTAATGTTACTACATTACAAATTAAATATAATGTTACTACATTACAAATTAAATGTAATGTAACTACATTACAAATTAAATATAATGTTACTACATTACAAATTAAATATAATGTTACTACATACAAATTAAATATAATGTTACTACATCACAAATTAAATGTAATGTTACTACATTACGAATTAAATGTAATGTTACTACATTACTAATTAAATATAATGTTACTACATTAAAAAATAATATAATAATTTTTTAATTTATGTTCTTGATAAGAACATAAAAACACATGAAAAAAAAAAGATGCATCATTGACGTAAGGAAGGTTAATTTATCTTTGTACTCATTTAAAAAAAAAGGTTCCAGTCAGGTTTTCAATCAAGGCTTGTTAAACCTTTCTAGTGAGTGGTGTTCCCATTCAAAAGCAACCCCAGAAGAGCATTTGGCAAGTTTGTTATACATAATATCAGTGTAAATAGTTAAATATTTCAGTATCTCGTATAGTTTTCAGGAACACAAAAAAATATGTGGTACGAAGCTCCAAAGATTTACATGGGCTGAGTATATTTAAAACGACTTAAAAGTGTACTCTACACATAGATGGAAGATAAAATATCGGAAGATCCTGAATTCACTGGACTAATGTCAAATGATTTACCCCATATAATTCCGAATAACAACCTTTATGGCATATTATTATATTAAAGAAGCTCGACTTCGTCCGAGATTTTTAGATTCGATACCGATAGTATTCAGTCTGGTTATAATCACTACCGTATAATATCCTCAATTGTCACGCTGCCTTTTCTTATCTCGACGAAAGATTTCAACGTTTTTCCGATCATGGACTTGCGCTGTGCTCATGCAGAGATTGTTTATTAGCCGTCTCAGTTCACCGCTCTTCTTTTGTTACGTCGATTATCCATGCAGTGAGACTCTGGAACCAGTTACAAACCAATCTTAGATTCGCTCCGTCTTTGGCATGTTTTAAGAAACGACTGAATAAACAAAATTTCTAGTCAGTAATATAACATGTTTCGTTCCTAATTTTTCTTTCCATCCATATACACCATCCTTTCCTTTTCTTTTGATTGATGATATCTCACTTTTACTTAAACATGTTTATGTCCATAAACTTCATAAATATGAATATTTTGTATTATTATTTATAGTTGAGGCATTAACATTGTGAAGGTTTGAAGACATTGTTGCTTGTTTTAATCAAACACTGTTTTGATAATATTTATAAAAAGTGGAATAAACAGTGTTTGATAAAAACAAATTACAATCTTTTGTATATTTTTCGCGACCATGTAACTTACTTTATTTACTTCCTTTTCTGATTACTTGGAAGAGACTGACACATGGAACGAACTCACCAGATTTTAATTATAATGCAGTGCTAAATAAATAAATAACACTAACACGCGATAGTCCTATGCAAACGTTGTCATTTATTCACTTGCGGGGTACTATTTTCATTAATTACGAGGGAAAACCATGAAGTCCATACATATTCCAGTGTTTATAAATTCAAAGGTTCGATTTATAGGGCCGAAGAAAATGTTATCTCCTAGCCACGTTCTTCAATGTGTCTAAATCACCAGTTCGGTTATGATAACGGGTACCGTACGAATGAAAAAAAATATTTTGAATTATTAACGTTAGTGAAAAGATGTTTAATTTGTAATCGAGTATCATTTGATTTAAGAAGGAAAAGTGTTCAATTTGCAATCAAGTATCACTTGATGCAATAAGGAACAGTGTTTAATTTGTAATCGGGTATCATTTGATGCATTACAAGGAACAGTGTTTGATTTGTAATTGAGTATCATTTGATGCAACAAAGAACAGTGTTTTATGGTAAATAAATATGTAGAACATACCATCCCGCCCTGTCCCATTTTTGGAGAGAAAAAAAGGACAGATCTTCACAATTTTCTATCCATTCACACAGCTCTTGCCTCAACCATATCTTTGCATCTCGTTATAAATGCTTTCCTGTTTTTCATACTTCTTACCTTTCATTGAGTTGATAAAAATTCTCTATATTCTTCCACTTTTTCTCCAGTCTATTTCTTCCAAATTTTTCATTAATTCCAGACAAATAAGTACATTAACGTAAGTTTTTTGGAACTTTTTCTCTAAATATGGTCAAACTGCTTCAAATTTCCTATCGTAATTCTGCTTTTAACGTCCTTCTCTAACAAACAGTAATCCTTTGAAGGGCAGTTTTTATCCTTCCTAACACTATAATACCATTTAAATCCAAATTAATATTGGTTTATGTAAACAGGTCTGATCTGAAAATACTGAATTACCATTTTGTAGTCCTGAAATTTCCCACTGAAAGGCTTTTTGGAACGTGCTTTAAACCATTTTTCGGGAATCTTTTAAGTTTTAAATGTAGGTAAATGAAAATAAAACACAAAATTTATTTCCATATCCCAAAAGAACGTCATAAGGGGCTCAAATTAATTTCACGAAAGTACGCAAAAACAGTTTATCCTTACAAGTAATGTGTGAAATTTGACGTAAGTCATTTACGCCCAATAGTAGACAATACATATTTCATCCTGTAACATTGTTTATTCCACTTTATATAACAGTATAACCCTACCGATGTCAAGGATATCACCTAATCATCAGGGTAGTACAAACTATACTAAATTATGGTCGAACTTGTACCGACATACATGCTTTTAACGGTAAACATTCGGGTTGGGGATTGTGGGTGGAGAAGGCAGAATATAGTTTCAGCAAGCAGAGGTGAGATCTTGGGAATATATGTGTTTATCAGATGTGCACCCCCATACTTTATTTATTTTTATTTATTTATTATTACACATGACAAGAAATATACACAATTTGCGAAAAAACAACAGGTTATTTGATTTGGACATACACTTTTAATGGATCTGGGTTTGTTGCCTTTTATTTGTCGTATCCCCAGTAAACTAGGTTTTTGCCTGTATCTCACTGAGGATATTTAGCATGAAAAAATAAATCGTAAATTCTTTCCGATTTTTGATCACATAAAAACAAAACCCCGTTGCACACTCTCATCAACCTGACAAACAGTGACACTCAACTACAACTGGAAACATCTTGCGAAATTCAACTCCTCACACATCATCACTCCAGAAAGACCAAAAATATTCATCCCACAATATACCGCATACAATCATAAGAATAAAAATTAAAACAACAAAAACACAGAAACACAAATACATAAACAACCAAAATTAAAACAACAAGAAGAAACCCCCACTCACGAACTCACACAAATCCTTTCCACTCTTCATTCATCCTGAAAGTCCAAGTACTCAAAATCCTGTCGCAATAACAACCACGCTCCGATCGACTGTCGAAATGGTTTTCCTACCTTTACTTTTATTGAAGTCGGCACGCCATTGTATGTAATGGGAACCAAATAAGCATATTGCTTTTGGGCAAAAGAAGTTTTAACTCTAAGGATGGTGAACATTTCATTAGTTGCCATGTGTGTCTGCTGAGTCTGCATCTTCCCTTCCTCTCGATGGTAGTGCCAGAGAATGGATTTGAGATGTAAATTGGCTATGTTCAGAACCTGATACTCTCTGAAAAGCTCCGCCGTGGGATACCGAGCAGGAAGTTTATTAATTATTTTCACAATCAATTTTTGGGAAACCTGCAATATGTGTTTTTGGGTTAAAGTGCATCCCCCCCAAACTGATATACCGTAAGAAAATGCTGACTGACATAAGGCGAAGTATATACTTTTAAGAATATTTTCACTGAGCACATTTCGAATCATACGGAATATGTATCCTAGTTTTCTGATTTTTGCGCTCAAAGTGTTAATATGGACCTCCCAACGAAGGAACTGATCAACATAAACTCCAAGGTACTTTATACTATCAACCCTTTCCAAGGAAACACAACTACAGTCAGCCATGGGTGAACAAGTGTGTAGTGTTATGTATTTATTTGTAGGTGCTTGAGTTCTTGTAGATATGCTAAATGTGATGTATTTAGTTTTTTTGGGAATTTAGAGTCAATAAATTTGAGTCCATCCATTCTTTAACTACACGTAATTCTTCGTTAGCCTTTGAGAATACATCATCCCATGTTCGGCCCTCGAATAGACGAACCGTGTCGTCCACAAAAGTAATAATCTTACCCCTGATAGAAAGATTACACAACTGATTGACATATATCAGGAACAATAAAGGTCCCAGAACACTACCTTTCGTCTAAATTAGGGAAACTTTAGGGCGTCTAAATTTGACAGATTGGAGGCACTAGAAATATCCAAGTCAGTGTAAAGGGATGAATATCTGGCCAACACATATGCGAGTATTTCCAATATCTTACCGCTGCTTGCTGAAGTTGTCTCCTGCCACCCTTCATCCATAATCCCCAACTCGATTTTTTACCATTAGAGGCATGCATGTCGGTACTAGTTCGAACATTATTCAGTTATGTTAGTGCTCTCCTGATGGTGAGGTGAAAACATTGATATCGGTAGGATTGTACCGTTATATGAAGTGGAATAAACAGTGTTTGACTAAGTAAATTACAATGTCTTTAAATCTTCACAGTGTTAAAGCCTCAAATATAAATAATATATTTTATCCTCTAGTTTTTGAGGAATTATCAAATGATGGCATATGATATGTCAGTGGCTGTGGTATTGGGGTTGTTGATGCATGCTATGTTTGTAGACGCCCAGATTCGATTCCTGGCAGATTCACTTCCGAACTGGTTTTAGTCTTAGGGTATTTTACATTAGAGTTTATGTTTTGTAGCTTATAAGATAAATTCGTATTGCGCTTCTAAGTAGCATAAAAACCAACATTCTGTCGTGTAGCTTATGACAGCATTGTGGCTCCCATGAAAGCCTTTGACGATTCCTTCCATCTATCGCTGCACTCCGCGGTTCGAAAGCAGTTGTTAAGGGTAGTTCTGTTTTGTCTCTCAATTGGTTAGGGCAACGTATTGAGGCTTTTCCTTTCGTGCGTCGTCTTTCCACGTTAACAGTGATCACAAGTCTCTCCGACTATCTCCTTGACCATGAGCAATGTGCTCAAAGAATCTGAGGACTCGTTGTAAGCATATAGTTGACAATCTGTTAGTGACTCAGCTCTTCGCGAATGGAGGTATTAGTCGAATAATGTAAAAAAAACTTAATATAAAACATTGCCTTACAAAAAACTCCAGCGGATCAAACACTTCTATCACCTTGGAATTTTGACTTCCTTGCCATCGAAACTTTTGGTTTGATCTGGCAATACTGTGTGCTTGCTGAAGTTAACAGCTTATATGCGATAAACGCACATACGTCTTTTATCCAAAGGATAGCTGATAATTAAACTTAATTACGAGGGATAATCGACCCTTTGTAAAAATAAATAAGTATTCTAACTGTAGGAAGTTTGCAAGCAGTTTTAACTTACTTACTTCTTTGGTTAGTTTTCAATAAAGCTCTTTACTGTGTGATTATTTTCTCTTTCAAAATATGGAAATGCCTTTCATAAAGCAGTTTTATTGTCTGCATTTACATTCAAATGCTTACGCATCCCAAGTCATACACATATCTTATATGTAAATATTAGTTCAGTTTGAAGAGCATGATAGAGATGTAACATTAGCTTACGATATTGGCTTTTATCCCTTCAAATTTATTTCCTCCAGATACGGCAATTAATCGCTATCCGTCGTTGTACGTAATGGTAATGCTTCTACATTTAACCGATAATCTTATTTGACAAATTCGTACCTAAATAGGGATGATTTTTTTGGGTAGTATCGGTAATCGATCCGGAACCCTATTGGTGGAACGTAAAGGCATTTAGGCCACGAGAGTAGTCGTGTAATATACAGATTGGCTCATAAGTAGCGCTTCAGTTTATTTTACTTTCAGATAATTCAGAAGGCATCCTTAAGCTGTGAATTAAAACTTTTGGATTTCTTTCGAATTCTGAAAATATAATTTAAAAAAAACACACAAACTAATATGAACATTTGAAACTGCAGCGGTACTAGCGGGTCAACTTGTATATTATTTGATAATCTCAAGAAAAATTTAACTACAGAGAAATGGCCGAAAGTGGTCCAACTTCATAAAAAAATAAAGACTCAGTCATTTAAATACAACGCACCATTGATGTTATTTTACTCATGGAAATTTTCCAGTAAGAGCGATGAGTAGGAAATTAATTAGACGTTTTTGACAGCTGGAACTTTAGTTGACTTGTCTCAAGCCGCAAGACCACGCGTTATTGAGAATATTCAAGGAGTACAAGATTGTGTTACTGATAATACAGCAACTTCAACCAGACGATGTTCAGTTCATCTTGGAATTATTGAACGACATTGCGACGAATCTTAAGAAACGATAAACATCCTTCTCTGTATAAAATTTTGTTGGTGCAAGAATTGAAGTCATAAAATTCACAACAATACTGAATAATATCATTTGAGAGTGACTTATGAGTCAATCTTTGTAACTAACACAATCACATAAATAATTTGCATGTAGATATCTGTGAGCATCCAAGAAACAGGGTAAGACCGCCAAAACGTGAATAAAAACCATTTGGAAAACTCAACTAGAAAACAAATATCAAATAATTGACAAACCACTATCGTGCGATATGGCGTACGCTGATTAAAAGAATTGACCTAAGTGGAAAACAAAATCAAAGAAAACAAATGGTAAACACAATAAATACTAAATTTATTTAAAAGCTTAAAGGCTGTTTTCCAATAAAAAAAATTAAATTTTTTAACAAACAATCCCCCGAACTAGGATGATTTGTGCCACCACATCAAAGTTACATTAATACAAATTTAATACAATCACACCAAATCAAATGTTAAGCGCAAGAAAACAAACAGTTCATTTATTTAAATAAAAACAGCAACATTTTTCTCTCGTGCTTCCATACGCAGTGTATCAAGAAGCTTAATCCTGATTTTATTCACCGAGATTTGGTTGACATTAATATCGGAAAATTCGTTCAACCATGTGATTTTGGGTGCATACGTTCTTAAGTTCAGTTTATAAATTGGTCACCCAAAAACAATCTTAGTTCACGATTGCATAAATAATTTTCAGGTAAATAAAATATAAGTTTGTCTATCAATAAGGGGTTCGAAATTTTTCATGTCGATAATTTGCAATGTACAAATACTCATAGGGGCCTAGATCTCTTCTGACGTTTACGAAGAAATGCAAATATCCATGTACATCCATTAAAATATAGGATAGAGCCAAGGGCATATATAATACATATTCCCTACAGTAAAGGTTATCTGTATTTAATGTTAGCACATACATTTTAAAATGATCAAAATGCAATACATCAAGTCAAAATATGATAGCGTGGTATGGTAAAATATGGATAAATACTTGTATACTTGGTATGGCAAAATATGGATGAAAGCTGACAAACCGTTCCAACACATTTATGGTAACCATTTATGGTCACTTGTCCCATACTGATACGCAATATTGAGGGAAATTTTCCACCAAAGAGTGTTAAACAGGGAGGAATATTATTCTTGATTAATACATTGCTAAAATATTCGTTTTATATTATCGCTTTTAGCAAATTAAGAACGTGAAATAAAGATATAAGGAAATACTGTGGAATAAAAGAAGCTGTAGCGATGGAGACAGATAATAGGAGCCTTAGAATGGCTAGGCAATAAATAATGAATGAATGATGAAATGTTTATGAATGAAATTTCAGTCGTATAGCAAATAGTATAAACGAGACCTAGTATAATGAATGATATAGCTATAAGACAAACGATTGCTCTTTATGTGCTGATCGAGAGATGCGAGATTTGGGTGTAGTCTTGTTCTGAATATGCGATGTATTATATTGTATCTACGTTTGAATACTATGAAGACTTTATCTGTGTTTGGATTTGATGATTCAAGTATGTCCAGGAATTACAATAAAAATAATGCACTAAGGGCTATCTTTGTTTCACTTCTAAGATCCATATTCTATCAAAATTCAACTATGTGATCCATCTAATACAATGCACAGTTTGCTGATGTGCAACATCTCACCCACTTAAAGTAATAAAAATAAACAAACTCCACGGCACATCTTCCCTTTCCAGCTAAATTGATGTTGAAATGGCGAAAGTATCCTCTACTATGAGGCCCTGCAACGACAACGACGACATATTGATAGATTGGAGGGCGCAAAACGTCAACTCTAAGTTATCAACTCCAAACGTAACGAAACAGATTGCAGATAACATACATTGTTGAATTAGAAAACCTTTAAAGACAGAATACATCTAGAGATCTGGTAGTTTCATACAATATTGTCAATCCCCCATTTCGACTGTCCTGAGTTGGTTCTACTTAATTGTTTGTGTGTTCCCTCCAAGTTATAACCTCTTTAGTTGTAGGTATCAAGGAGCTAAGTATTCCTGCAATTTGTCAATGGTTAGGTAACACAGGCTGGGAAATATGTGCGGTTATTTTATAGACCCTTTTAAACTTACCCTTATAAATATGCCTTACGCAGTATTTTATAGACCCTTTTAAACTTACCCTTATAAATATGCCTTACGCAGTATTTTATAGACCCTTTTAAACTTACCCTTATAAATATGCCTTACGCAGTATTTTATAGACCCTTTTAAACTTACCCTTATAAATATGCCTTACGCAGTATTTTATAGACCCTTTTAAACTTACCCTTATAAATATGCCTTACGCAGTATTTTATAGACCCTTTTAAACTTACCCTTATAAATATGCCTTACGCAGTATTTTATAGACCCTTTTAAACTTACCCTTATAAATATGCCTTACGCAGTATTTTATAGACCCTTTTAAACTTACCCTTATAAATATGCCTTACGCAGTATTTTATAGACCCTTTTAAACTTACCCTTATAAATATGCCTTACGCAGTATTTTATAGACCCTTTTAAACTTACCCTTATAAATATGCCTTACGCAGTATTTTATAGACCCTTTTAAACTTACCCTTATAAATATGCCTTACGCAGTATTTTATAGACCCTTTTAAACTTACCCTTATAAATATGCCTTACGCAGTATTTTATAGACCCTTTTAAACTTACCCTTATAAATATGCCTTACGCAGTATTTTATAGACCCTTTTAAACTTACCCTTATAAATATGCCTTACGCAGTATTTTATAGACCCTTTTAAACTTACCCTTATAAATATGCCTTACGCAGTATTTTCTCAACTGAATTCATTCCGTAAATATCTTGTTAATTAATATTGTTCAATGGTATTGTATTATTTTATTAAATATACATTTTAAAAATATCCTAGATCATATTTTTAATAAAAATTAAAAAAAATAAATATCCATGCCATGAAAGTTAAAGACGTATGTAGGAATATGAAAAATGTAAATATGTTTTCTCTACCTATTCCCATAGTGACATGGCGTGATGTTGATTGCGATGACGATGTAGACTGATTCCTATATTTTTTCATGTCTTCTCGTCCAGTATCTACTCCCAGATATTATTCTACTATAAGGTACATTTTTTTTCTAGTAATCAACGTGAGGTGCAGCTGAATTTCGTTGGACAGCATATAAAGTGTTTTCCCCAGAATTGAGTTAAGTTATCACGGTGCTGCGGACGATACTGTGAAACAATGAGAATACCAAGTGTAAGCATGCTTGCATATCATCCAGGCGTTTCAATTCTGTATAGTATATCCGTGAGTTCTAGTTTCTTTTGATTTTGCCTTTTTTAACGGAATTATTTGCTCATGCTTTCGCCCTTTTTAACGAAGTTGTTATAAAAATCTCGAGGTCACACGTGTTAAAAACAACTCCACAAAATTCAAGTTTTATTTGGATTCACTGAAATGGAAAACAATACAAACTCCAAGAAGTTGTGTTTTATTATAAGCTTTTATAGAAGTTTCCCAATATCCTTGGTTTGCGTAGGATATTGGTGAAACTCCCATATTTTTATTAGACGAAATTCAACGTAAATCAAAATATTCATGGAATTTCAATTTCTACAATGGTGATACTTAGAATCAAGATATGATCCAGGAAATTTCTTATTTACATCATCTTAAATTAGGTCAATTTAAAAACTTTTTTTTTAATTTCTTGCATGCTATGTATATTATTATATTTGTTTATATTGTATCATATTCTTGTTTTTCTTCGTATCATTATAAAGAGAGAATTTTTAAGTTAACGAGTATTTTTTTTCATCAGTTCAACGAGTGGGCGACTTTCCTCCGTATCTTTCTGTGCTACCCACTCATAACTTTGGTTCTGTAAAATCTTCATCATAATGATCTTACGTTTTTAATTGCTGGTTTGCCCTTTAAATGTTATTTTTGCTCTGCAGATTGTTTCATTATTGCCCCTGAAATGTAGTGTTGGTATAAAGTGGAATGACGTCATAACGTATTAATATCTTCCAAAAAATAACAATTTAGGAGACTTATATTTTTCAAAATATGTTTTATCATAATAACAAAGTACTAGTATACGGAATAGTTATACGGACTTCTAAAAAAATTAATTATAATAAATTAAATACAGTAAAAAATACGAGACTCGAGTAGAATAAAAATAAATCTCTCAATATGGTAACGATAACATGAAATTTTGAGTCCATCCAACAGAAATCTCAAAGTAGATAATAATACAATGGAAGCTGTTGACGAATACATATACCTCGGATATAAAATCCAATTGGGAAAAGAGAACCAAATAGCGGAAGTACCCGGAAGAATTAGACTGGGCTGGGCAGCATTCGGAAAGCTCAACCATGTTCTCAAGAAAAAGGAAGTTCCAACCGATCTAAAAAGAAAAGTCTTCGATGCATGCGTCCTCCCTGTGCTAACGTATGACTTGAAAACGATGACATTAACTGCCAATATCATTCACAGACTAAAATGCGCACAACAGTCCATGGAACGACGAATGTTGGGCATAAGTCTGATACACAAAGTCAGAAATGAAGAAATCAGGCGACGGACTAGGGTTGTCGACATAATAAATCGTGTTGCTGGCATGACGCTGGGAAGACAACGAAATGAAAGATGAGCAACCAGAGTCCTGAAATGGAGGCCGTGGGATACGAGAAGACCGATGGGACGGCCCCAGAAGTGGTGGGCTAACGACATTATCCCTGTCACCGTAGAAAATGGACGAGAAAAGCCCACGAGGGAAGCGTGGAAGGTTTTAGAGGAGGCCTACATCCAGCAGTGGAGAGACGGCTGAAGAAGAAGAAGAAGAAATTATATATTAAAATGGTACGTTACAAATTAAGTTACTTCTACTCATATATTCAAACTTCGTTAATTCTTACGTACTCGTATATATTTCAACTTAGGTTATGTTAATTGCGTAATAACCGCCTTAGGTAATCAAACCCGTTAACTCATAGGATCTCGCATTTGAAACAATTCTCGTTTGAGTTTTCAGAGACGATTTAGTAGTGAACACTAAGTTAAACAATATTCACACACTGTTACTTCAAACAAATTATCCAGATTTTTCACAAAATAATGTTTGCCGTGGTCGTGTTAGAAAGTCTCATGTTTTAACTGTTCTGCAATTTACTAGTATATTTAAACTGTAGGCCTTAGATATTTACTGTACGTCAAGTCAAGTCAAGACTTAGGTGTGTCGCCATTGGAGGAGGAGTTCCCTTAGGCAGCAGATCTTTCTGTGTCACTTAGTAACGTCGCGCTCAAAAAAATTAAAAAAGATTTGATATTCTTGATTTGAAGTGTATATCGCGTAGGGTGGGGTCTTATTTTGTACCCGTATAAAAGCTTGTATAGCGATGGGATCGAATTAAACTATGTCTCTAGTTCTCCATCCGGGGATTTCAAGTTTCATTCCCAATGCTATAAAAATTTGGTTCATTGACGAGGGTATTATTGTCTTCCGGTAGTTTTACTAATACACAAAACGACGTACAGAGAGGCATACACTTAATTATCAGGGTCTGAAACAATGAAAAAAGATAATTATGTGTTGTATTATTTTACATTTTTGTTGTTTACGGAATAATCTAGTACCCACCAGTTACTGCCATTTGGTTATCTCTAACAATCAATAAAAATAAATAAAAAGAGACCTTAAGTGTTATTCAGATGTGCACCCATTTTCATGTATCAATAGAGCTACAAAAGTTTCTATGTAGTTCGTCGTCATTTAATAAGTTTGTGTGATTTTTTTAAAAGACTCAAAAATAGAAAAGAAAAGATGAATGGAGGACCAGTATAACGATTCCCATCTTCAATAAAGGACAAAAATCTGATCCTGGTAACTACAGAGGAATATCTCTTTTAAGCGCATTTCTCAAGCTCTTCACCATCCTAAGAGTAAAATTAGAACAACAAATTGAAAATAGAGATAAACAACAAGGATTCCGAAAAAACAGATCTACTACAGATGTTATATTCATACTGCGGCAAATTAAAGAAAAGTCTTTGGAATACAACAAGATTGCTGACCTTGCTTTTATCGATCTGACCAAGGCCTTTGATAGAATCCAACAAGAAGATGTAATAAGCATTTTGCTCGAAAGTAACGTGTCACCCTCCATCGCCAAAACCATTAGAGACATACACCTAAATAGCTCCACAAGAATTCACGTAGACGGAGAACTCTCTAATGAGGTTCCAACACCAACCGGAGTAAGACAAGGAGATAGTCTAAGCCCATTTCTATTTAACTTGGTTATGGATAAAATTATAGAAGAAGTTGCCGAACTTAACCTGGGATACAAGATGGGCGACAATATGCTAAACATCATATGCTATGCTGACGATGCCACCATCATAGCCGAATCAGAAGAAAACCTGCAACAAATCTACATCGATTCCACACCGCTTCCAAAAAATACAACATGTCTATCTCCATCAGCAAGACTAAAGAGAGCAAGTTGGATGCAATGTGCCGATGGACGACACACCAATTGAACAAGTAACAAAATTTAAATACTCGGGTGCTACCATAATGTGCAATAATGACCTCTATGGCGAAGTGCTTGAACAATCACAAAAGGCCGCAGCTATTTCCGGATGTTTATTCCGGATATTTCCGGATGTTCCGGATGTTTGAACGCTATCTGGAAAAACAAGCATATGAACATCCAAAGCAAGGTGAGGATATACAAGACCTTTGACTGCCCCATAATGACATACAGCATAGAGTCCAGAGCCGACACTGCCAGAACCAAAAATCTACTTCGAACCAGTGAAATGAAGGTACTCAGGAGTATCGCTGGCAAAACCCTTCGTGATAGAGTATGAAACACAGAAATCCGAAGAACGTGTGAAGTTGAAGATAATTTCAATGGGGACGACAGAGAAGAAGGTTCTGGAACGAACACGTATCCAGAATGGCGGAACCAAGAGCCGTAAGAATGGCCAGGGACAGTATCCCCCAAGCGAGCAGACCTCCAGGACGACCTCCCAAAAGATGGAAAGACAGCTGGCAGTCGACGTTGCAAGAGGGAAACAATGATGCAGGACCATAACAGGCCAACAGGCCTAAAATAAGATGAAGAAAAAGATTTTTTTACCAAATATATTTTTCTAAATATATGAAAATACGGGGATGTACCTAATTTAATGGCTGCAACCGTTACTTTTTTATATTTTCACTCCACTTGTTGTATTGTTATACCAATATTTTTTTGGTTATTTTGCATTTTTTCCTTTAAGGTTATAGTTTTGGATGTTTGGAAGAGATTGCCGCTTGGAAATAAGTCCACCAGATTGTTTTTACAATTAAGCGTTAAATAAATAAATATTTAATAAATAATAAAAGCATCACGCACCGAAAAACAACTTATTTTGATCGATTTTCAAAATAACGCAAAAAAAACGCTCAAATTATTTTGTTTAACAATAGTCGAAAAAAAGAGCAAAATTATTACCTTACATAATAATATACATTAAACACTGAAGCAAGCAACATAACATTTGTCCAAATATCTATCCTAGAAACACGAAATTACTTTTTGGACAATCGTAGAGTAGACTCGATTATCCGGGGTAGCATTAATCGGGTTGTGTTTTAACGGAGCCAGCAAAAACATTCGATATTTTATGACATTTAATAATTATTCCTTTGTGCTTTAAAAATCGGATTTTTATGTCACGGTTAACGCGACTCCGGATAGAGAACTGTATATAAATTAATAAATTTATAAAAAAATATTTTAATAACTAAAGTTTACTTGAGATATTTCTTAACCAGCAATATACTCGTACAGTGTGTAAATCAGCTTTCCACTTGATCGCTTCACTTTAGAAATACAAGTCATACGTGAGTCTATAGCTTAGCCAGAAGCGGTGATCCGGAATTGATTGGGAACTTTATTGATTCAACCGGAAAATGTAGAGCTCGTTACTTGAGTGACATCAGAAATCATGACGGAATACGATCAAAAGCGAACCATGACTGGGTGAACTGTTGTTAAGTATTTTGATCAAAGACCTTTTAACGTCATACAGTTTAGACCTATTTGGGGAATTGGTGTATCTGGGAATCATGTTCACGGATAGCGTCAAGTACGATATTGAAAGAAGAGGAAGTAGCAACAGGCAATAGAGTGAATGTTGGGTTTACCGACAGGGGCATTTCAAGACAAGCAAAATTGGCAGCTCATAATGTAATCTCGGTCCCTGAAGAAGCATTGAGGTAATTCAGCCACCTTGAATGAATGATCAAAGATTTATAAAAATAGTACATAAAAAATGTACTACAAGACTTAAAAAAACGTGATACCACCAAATGTATTAATTTCTGAAAGACCAAAGAGTGGAAAGCTTTTATGATAGGAAGTTGCATGACGAGGTGTATGGATGTAGCAGAAGCGAAATATGTTTGCCAAGATAGAGTGAAAAGGAGATATTTTCTCTATATGATTTTCAATTTCTACCACACCCTCAATAGGGTGTATAGTGATTGAAAATATCGCACGATCCAATAAATCAAAACCTAGAAGAAGGGGTTATGGATGTGACAGAAGTAAAATATGTGTGCCAGAATAGAATAAAGTGGAACTCTATTATTTTTTATTACTCTCAATAAGGACATGGTGTGATGATGACGATGATGACATTGAAATACAATTCAATGCTGTGTTTTATTACATACCTATTTTTTGCAATAAAAATAAATGACAAAGGGAAAAATCTTTTCAACAAAAGATCAACACTCCACAAAAAATATTTACAAGAAATGAAAAGAGCTTCTCGGATTTCAAGAGCTCTTTGTGAAACTCAACGTTGTGGAATAAATTACTCTCTTTGTTAAATGATTTGTTTTTCTTCAATAAAAATGAAATTCCTTTTGATATTTTGAATTTAATTTGAATTAAATTTGGCTTTGAGGAATATGTCATTAACATGTGGATTGGATCTTAAGGTTACATGAACACAAAATACTATAGATTCATAACCCATAGACCGTTTCGAGTATATTGTAAGGACACAGTCATGCATAAATAAACACTTCCTAATTTTCCGTTCCCTCTTGAGAATTATGATACCCAAAACCTTTCGTTTTCGTCATGACCTCAATACTGAGGACGCGACCCACACTGAAACTATAGTAGTTAGTGAATAATTTTCTCCAGTCTTTTCGGCATTCCACGATATGAATAATCTATGACAAAGGCAGGCCTGTAGCATTATTCATTTGATCGCTCCAGCACACAGGGGTTCTACATCTGCTCCTGCAACTCTCTATATTGCCAGTGACGAGTATCTCAATCTTGAAAGCCTCCATGAGATATTAAGTTCATCCAAAATAGAAGAAGTTGTTAAAAAATAACATTTGAAGGGCAATCCAAAATAGAAGAAGAAGCGGCAATCGTTTCCAGTACCACAATTCGAAAGACTCGTTGGTCTTTCTCTGGCCTTTATTTTTCAAGAGAAAATCAGTTTTCATGATAAGTCGTATTTTAATTCTCGAGAGATGTATCTAACATACTCGTATATAGTGCTTCTCAAACAATTTGTATTTTTGGGCCAATTAAATTTCTCATTTCAATTCGTTGCGAATCAGTATTTTTGTGAAAGTATGAATGAGCATGTAAAATACAACAACAAATGAACAAACTCCGTGATTTAGTTATCGGCAGTTTAACGGCTAACATTCATGTTTGACAATCAGGTGCCCTAAGTTCGATTCTTGGTGATTTTACTTTCGGAACGTTTACATCATTTGAGTTTTTCTTTAGCTGATTTGCTGTTCATCATAAAATCTTATAGCGCTATTAAACAACGCAAGAATAGCGCAGTGTAAAAAAACATTGCCTAATATAAGGCTTTTAAAACTAGTTTAAAACCTGCCAATCATCTTGGAACTTTATGTTCATACGATTGGAATTGGCCTGTCAAGATTGATTTGTTTGCACACAATATATGAAAAACAATATTTTCAAAAATATTGTTTATGGAAAATCTTTGAATCCATAAAGAATTTTGAATAAAAGTATTTGGTCATTGATCATATGATGATCTGCATAAGTTCGTTAAACAAGCCTCAAGTGAAAGTCAAACTGGGACCGTTCTTAAAAATCTGGGTTCCAACGGGAATTGAAGACATGACCTCTAACCAACTAGACTACGGAGATCATGTTAAAAAGCGCATTTTTATACAAAATATTTCAAAGTATTGTGTAAGCCTTTACAATACAGTGCAACTTGAATGGTCAGAGGCCGTGTTATAACGGCTACTATTCACGCTAAGCAAGCGGTCGTTCCAGATTCGATTCCTGGAGAATTCACTGGTTTTACTCTTAGACCATTTAGGCTTTTTTATGTAACATAGTAACTGCGTATCATATTTTTTTAAAGCGCTACTAAACATATTAAATATGGCGATTGCCTTGGAAGAGTATTTTTTTTGCCATCGTAACTATGAGTTTGATCCGATTAGACTATATCAAAGATTCCCAAAGTGGTCTATATGGACCCCCAAGGGTCGATTTCGACTTGCAGGGGGTCTATGTCAGCGAGAAAAGAAATTGAGGGTGCACGAGATGTAAATGGGGGTGTACGTGAGCGGATTCCATTTAAGCAGATCATCATCAATATTTAGGCGTTCCGTAAATGTCTTATTACACCTAACACAGATTGTGTGTACATAATACTTATATTAGACATAAAAAATTCTTATACAAAGAAATCGAATGCAAATCACTGAACGTGGAGATTTAAGACAATATCTAACTAATTTGAAGCCAAATATTGAATCATTGCTATCAGAGCATCAGGTTTATCCCTCTTATTAACAGTATTATTTTTGTATTAATTTTATGAAAGAATTTGTCAAGGTTTTGATTTGTTTCGTTCTAAAGCCAAATATTTACTTGCATTTTGTGTCTTTTCAATAAACGTATGAATAAAAATTGTACAAGTTTTTTTTTACAATTGTCCACTCTACAAAAATCTTATCAAGGTGAACAGCACTGTGTCAGCTATCAAAAACACATTTGAAATTAATAAGTTTAGGAAAATTCAATATTAGGCATGCAGGGGGTCTACGGAAAACAAAAAAAATTGACAAGTGGTCTACGGGGCGAAAAAGTTTGGAAAACTATGGAGTATATCCTTGCTGAACTGTGACCACTTCTACACAATAAACCAATATACTTACAGGAGTCTTCCATCCATAAGAGGGTTGACAATCGTACTCCATCACGAGGGATAATCTTTCGTTTATGGCAATACTTTAAACCAGCTAAAAATTGTTTAACACATTTTAGGTGGAAACTAGACTGGAATATTTAAAAAAAACTGTGTTCTAACGGGAATCAAACCCGCAATATACAGGCTGGAAAACAAGCGTCTTACGATCTAGGCCACAGAGATCGTCAAAATGTGTTTTGTATCCTGTGAGTCAATGGTTGCGAAGCCCTGATTTTGTTCACCTCTATGTTTCAAATTATTTTGCCCCAAAATGTCTAATGAAATGAAATGTGGTATGTTATTTTTCATATTTAGGATTTTTCTTGAAAGGAAATTATTTCGGCCGAACCCGTCAATCACCCGGTGGCAAACTGAAATTGTTTTTTTTTGTAAGGCACGAAAAAATTGTTTTTGCTTGATTGTTTTTTTTCATTTTTATTTTATGCTTTCTTGTTTTTTTCTTTTTGGAAATAACATTGTAACCTTTCACCCAGCAATTTACATGAATCTGCGTAGCTTTTGTCTGGTTGGTTGTAAGATATACGTTATTTTTCATTTTTATTTTAATGGTAAGTTTTTTTCTTCTTAGAAATAACATTGTAACCTTTCACCTAGCAATTGGCATTAATCTGCATAATTCTTGCCCGGTTGGTTATAAGATTTGTACTGTACGACTAAGTGTGTGAATATTTTTCTCCAAGAAAATACTTTATTATTAAAATATTCAAAGATCTTTCTAAATTATTTACTTGTAAGATGTATATGATATCATATATGTATTTTTTCGTGATAATGCGCTGGTCTTATGTTCAGTTGTATAAGATGCAGAGCCGCATAGTAATGCGCTAATCTTATGTTCGAACATAAAAGGTTGTGTAGTTGTGCGCTAGACTTATGTTCAATAGTAAGAGGTGCGTCGCCGCGAGGTCATGCGCTAGTCTTGTGTTCAGTTGTAAGAGGTGCATAGCCGCGTGGTAATGCGCTGGTCTTATGTTCATTTGTAAAAAGGTGCATAGCCGCGTGGTGAAGCGCTAGTTTTATGTTAATTTGTAAAAAGTTTATAGCCGTGTGACTGTGCGCTAGTCTTATGGTCAATAGTAAGAGGTGCGTATCCTTGTGACAATGCGATAATCTTATGTTCAGTTGCAAGATATGCTTAGCCACGTGGTTATGCGCTAGTCTTGTGTTCAGTTGTAAGAGGTGCATAACCACATGGTAATGCGTTAGTGGATTTGAAACTTATGTATTTCAAATGGGACAGTTAAAGTTTTTAAACATTCTCAAGGAAGTGGATTGGAGTGATAAAGCCATACGATGCGTTTAAACCACAGTTTCCCAAAGTGGGTGCTGGAGGGATCTGAGGGAGCGTTGATAGCCTTAGGACTAATAGAGGGGCGTTGATGAGCAGATGGACAATAATAAGACGCTAAAAATTTGGTCATCTAAGCATTTTTAAGCGAACACTTATCAACTTGACTATACAGATACACAGCCATGCATCGTCGCAAGAATCATACACATAAACTGTTCGTACATGTTGAACCTACGATTATATAATTTAAAGGTCGCTTTGACCAAAGAAAAGTTGTTTTACCTCAAAACTAGCGATTTGAAATAAAAAAAATACACGCACAGCTACATAAATATTTTTTTGAAATGAAAAAAAAATCCAGAAACAGTAACACTTACAATTTTATTAATAAGTTGAGATAGATATTGGAGACATAATTTTCTCAAGAGGGGCGCTGATAAAATAATTTTGGAAAAGAGAGCGGTGAGTCATATAAGTTTAGGAAACTCTGGTTTAGACGATAATCGCGAGATCAAGACAGTGTTTAAAATATCCATAATGAGGTTTATAGTAATATCTGGGCGCATCACGTTAATTTCTAAATTTAAATTATGTGTGCATTAATTATTAATTATTTTTATGGTTCATACACGTATTTTATATCCTCGATTTTATATTTTCGTATCATATTGCCGTGTGTTCTAGGTTAATGTATATTTTGTTAACCTTTTAATACCCTTTAAAGAGTTTTCGAGCCGTGGTGTTAATTTTTACATATTGTTATCCCAAGCTAATGTTATGAGATCAAATTTCAAATATTTACCAAAAAGTTAACAGAAGGGAAACAACATACGCCTTTCTGCCGTGTTTTAAATTAAAAAATCAGAATTTTTTTAAATTTTTAAACGGAGACTATCCGGGATAATTTTTTTCTATCATCTCGAATAATCGATAGTCTACTGCCCTCAACTAAATGTACCCTCTTTTCCAATCCTTACTCTACTATCCATAAGAATTCAGTATAAATGATACCGTAAGTACTATAAGATGTAGTTTAATTTAATTAACTCGTCTGAGGAAGGCAGAGTGTATGTTGAAATGTGCAGTGATATGTTAAGATATAAAGTGTGTTGAAATGTGTAGTGATATGTTAAGATATAAAGTGTGTTGAAATGTGCAGTGATATGTTAAGATATATAGTGTGTTGAAATGTGCAGTGATATGTTAAGATATAAAGTGGAAGAAAACAAAGTAAAGTGTTTTATTTTTATATTCTATTAATAAGAGAAATAGGTAATCTATCGATAACAGTGTTTTTTAATACGAATAACAAGCTAAGGAGCCAGAAATAAGAAACACGAGATGAGATAAGGCAAAGAACAAGTATTTTACAAGTTGAAATTCCAATTAAATGATCTTCAAAGAAAATGGGTTGTTCATAAGAGTAACTACCATATTAGATCCTTAATTAAATTTCAACAAACTGTTTTAGACCTTGATGTCGGTATAACAGTTACCGAAAATAGATTATCTTACGATGTTTTAAATATTCTGTTTTTGTCGGCCAACTCAAGGAAAATAACTCTTCCTGAAGAAATCCAAGCTCAGGGTGCTACGCCCTCGTTTCTGCGAGAGTTATCCTAACTTATAACAATTCAAGCGTAACTTTGTGGAAGTAAATCAATGAAATATAAAAAAAATACAACATTTTACTTTACTTTCTTCCACTATATTTTTGAATTTATTACTATTCAACTCATTTCAACACTCGATCGATAGATATGCTATCCCTCGTGATTAATTTTGATTGTCGGACATTATGTCGATGGATAACGCCTGTGTATTATTTGGTTCATGTGTGCATGCTGTTGCACTCCAGTAAGCACACGTTTTGACATATCAAATTCAAAGTTTCAATTACATGGAGATCAAACATCTAACATAAGACGATCAGTAGATGTAATATGCTGCAGCCTTTCGTAAGGCAGTTTTATTTTTGGTGCCTAATGGCTTTATAGGATTTATGATGAGCAGCATATAAGCTGCAAAATAATATAAATTCAGAAGTAAAATGGTCAAACAATAAATTATAACTCACTATTTTATTGTATTACACTTTCGTTGTATACAGTACGATCTCGTGGGATTATTGCTATGTGGCAATATCTTCCAACCAACCAGAAATATGTTAAAGAGGCTCTGAGTGAAAACCAGACTTAAATATTTTTTATATAAAATGGGTTCAACGGGAATCGAACCCACATCTTCCGGGTTGGGAGATTAGCGTCGTTCCAACTAGGCTACGGAAGTCGTCTGTGTGTTTTCCTCAGGTTAATCAATTACAGTAAATTACTCGTTACTCACAGTATAATTTATTGTGATTTATTTAGCCCAAACTGTATATTCCAATTAATATTAAGTGGAATAAACAGTATGTGACTTAATTAATTACAATGTTTTTAAACCTCTAGTGTTAATTAATGTCTTTACTATAAATAATATAATTTATCGTAAATGTTGTCAATGGTCTTATAGGGAATATATTAAGAATTTGAGAAAATCGTGAATTTACTTGATTATTTATATTTGTAAACGGGAAGAATAACTTGATTATTTATATTTGTAAATTGAAGAATAACTTGATTATTTATATTTGTAAACGGGAAGAATAACTTGATTATTTATATTTGTAAACGGGAAGAATAACTTGATTATTTATATTTGTAAACGGGAAGAATAACTTGATTATTTATTTTTGTAAACGGGAAGAATAACTTGATTATTTATATTTGTAAACGGGAAGAATAACTTGATTATTTATATTTGTAAACGGGAAGAATAACGAGTAACTGATTCCCATGGAATAAATTAGTCGGTGAAAGGTGAAATATTTACAATATATTATTGATCTATGCAAAAAAATAAAATAATACAAACCTAAACAATCAAGATACAAAACAAAAAATATATAAGTTATTGAATTATGTATAACATAAATTGATTCTGAACTAAAATAATAAAAATGATCAAATAAATAAAACCAATGAACTCAGATAGCAAAAAATATATAAGTTATTGAATGATGTATAACATAAATTGATTCTGAACTAAAATAATACAAATGATCAAATAAATAAAACCAATGAACTCAGATAGCAAAAAATATATAAGTTATTGAATGATGTATAACATAAATTGATTCTGAACTAAAATAATACAAATGATCAAATAAATAAAACCAATGAACTCAGATAACAAAAAATATATAAGTTATTGATTGATGTATAACATAAATTGATTATGAACTAAAATAATAAAAATATCAAATAAATAAAACCAATGAACTCAGATAGCAAAAAAATATGTAAGTTATTGAATGATGTATAACATAAATTGATTCTGAACTAAAATAATACAAATGATCAAATAAATAAAACCAATGAACTCAGATAACAAAAAATATATAAGTTATTGAATGATGTATAACATAAATTGATTCTGAACTAAAATAATACAAATGATCAAATAAATAAAACCAATGAACTCAGAGAGCAAAAAATATATAAGTTATTGAATGATGTATAACATAAATTGATTATGAACTAAAATAATACAAATGATCAAATAAATAAAACTAATAAACTCAGATAGCAAAAAATACAAACTTAACAATGTCTTGAAGGCGAAAAGGTGGTTGGAAAAATAGATGATGGAAAACCAGGAAAAATATGCTTACTGAAGAAATGTGTCATGCCTTTTAATTTGTTGTTTGAAGCACGTCACCGATGTAACGAATCTATTATTAGTTGATAGCTGGTTCCATGGTTACACGACTAAGACAGGAAAAGAGACATATTAATGCCATCAGACTCTGGAACCGAGACTCTTACCCTCGTTAGCTAGCTTAAAAATATTACGTCTCTCTACAATAACGAAGTGTGTTCTTCCACTTTGCTCAACTCTTCATTTAGTTATCCGTACTCATCTTATTTCATCTTTCTCAATTTTTGACGAAGTTTGAAAATATTTGGTTTCCTTTTTTTTAATGCGTAAAGTATGAATTAGTTTTGCTTTCCTTTTCTCTCATTTAGTACCTTTCACCCAGCAATAACTACGTGCGTAAGCAACACATTTCTGGATGGGTGGAAGAGATTTCCGTACGGCAATAACCTCACAATTTGTTCTTTACAGTGTTAACCAAGTACAATAATAAAGCATCCTGTTATTTTACTCTCAATGGCAAGGAATCTATTTTAAGGGCAAAGGTATAATCAAGTTATGAATAAAAGATCATTGAGGAATTTTGCTTTCAAATCTTTGTGAGAAATTTAATTTAAATACAACGAAATTTTAAATTATATACAACTTTCAAACAAAATTCAAACACAAAATAGGAATATGTAAATTATTCTTGGAAACTGAGTTAATGATATTTAATTATTCTGATTCTATCACTCATTTCGTTTTCTTGTCCGAACCGTCAATTGTTAATTTGGCCACATGTTTTCAATGAGAGACACTATAAACCTCAGCGCCTTATCATTCGTATCAATCAGGTCTTGCCCAGAGCATATAGACCCAATATTTTGACAAGTCAGCATGTGTTGAGTCCTGTATGGCCCCACAATCACATTCATGCTACGTTCGTTCGATTTCTTGAAGGAACGTAGCATGAATGTGATTGTGGGGCCATACAGGACTCAACACATGCTGACTTGTTAAAATATTTTGACTATATGCTCTGGGCAAGACCTGATTGATACGAATGATAAAGCGCTGGGATTTATATTGCCTCTCACTGAAAACATATGATTGTATTATACTATGTTACATGTGCGTACAACACTTCGATATTTTTTTGTATTTGATTCATGTAAACGTTTATCATTTTTGTGACAAGTTATTACATTTATGCGCAATCAAAAATTTTATTTGAGTGTAGTAATCCCGTCTCTCGATAGACGGTCTGTACAACTTTTGTAACCTTTTCTTATGATCGTTATAATGTCATACATTTAAATAAAATAAAAATAAATGAAGGGTTCTTGGTAGGCCGAGATACATGCTTAATAACGTGAATTAGGATATTATAAGGTTAGGAGTGGAGAGAGATTGGGAGGAGACGGCGAGTGAGTGATCGGCATGGAGAGAAATCGATTAGGAGACTAATGCTCTTAAAGTTCTACAGAAGTTGTATGAATCTAAGGTAGAAAGGTAGGTAAGGAAAGTCAGGGACATAAATCTCTCACACGTAGAATTACTACTCATTTTTACTTTCGACAATTCGTTGGATGAAAAACCAATCTTTAGTAGACGTTTTATTTTGTCACTTGTTAGTAAACGAAATGTTTTAAGTAAACAATTTTTTTGCATTAAAAAAAGCGAAATGTCAGTGTTATTGACATTTAAAAAAATAAAGATGTATCAAGATCCTATAAAAAAATAACTTCACTGATTGGAAAATGATAAGAGACTGAATGCAATATAATATTTGATTGGACAAGAGTTTGAGGTAAGAACCAAACGCGTCTCATTATTTTTTACCATTTCTATTGCAATTGTTAAATGTCTAGTAAAAATTAAGATATAAGAGCAAGTACATATTCGAGTATACTCATTTTGGTGATTTAAGCACTTATGATTTTTTTCTTAACTCTATTTTGAATCGAACCCATGACGGAAAATAATTCAATTTTATAATTTAAGTAATGGTACAATTAATTAAACAGATTGATGAATTGAAGACATAAAAAAAAAAACAAAATTAAAGTTTTTGTACGAGTTAGATCTGAAAAAAATACTTGTGCAAGTTGAATTGACCAAATTTTTGGAATGCAGTTTTTTTTATCGATTTTAGTTGTCTGAGTTCAACTGGCTTATTTATTAGACCAGCGCGACAAAATATCTTTAAAAGAAAAATCGTTATATCTGTATTTAATGTTTGGGCATAATTATCCTGGCCATGTTTTTAAGTTGTTCAGTTAACTCGTATACCTACGTATGGAACTATGTAAGGGGTCAAGTGTCACCAGTAATAACCGAGCGTCGTTAAATGAGTCGCTTACCCGCGTCAGCTGGGCCTCTTAATGTCAACGGGAACCAAAAACCCCACACACTCTTCGAAGGATTATTGTGTGTAGCATAACATAGTTCGATCATTAATTTTTCATAATTTTAAACATAATACGAGTACATAAAAAATATTTATAAATTTTAATTCGTTGTGTTTGGAATATGTAAATAATTTAACAATCGTATTTTTTGATGATTGAACAATTGAGTGGGTCAGAACCAGACATGAATATCCCACATTTATCTTGTTTTGAAATTATTGATTTCAAAGTTGCAGATCTATTAAAAAATTGTTTGTTTTCTGTTGTTTCCAAAATCTAACGGTAGATGTTTACACTTGTGGTGTACTATAAACTCATACTCATGTTTGGTTCTGATAGAAATGGATATAAATATGTGGCGTATCTGCCTAACTCAAATTTTATATTTTTGTGGGATAGTCAAGTCTGGTTCTGACCCACTCAATTCAGCTTGCTCTTTTTTGATTTCCACGTAAGTTTTACTGCTTAAC
This sequence comes from Odontocerum albicorne, assembly GCA_949825065.1. Taxonomy (NCBI): domain Eukaryota; kingdom Metazoa; phylum Arthropoda; class Insecta; order Trichoptera; family Odontoceridae; genus Odontocerum; species Odontocerum albicorne. The sequence goes on from OX463856.1 coordinate 22,388,428, forward strand.
TCTTAATAAAGAGTTGAGATGTGTTTGATGTTGGAAGTGATGAGGCTTACAACCTTGTCAGAAGTTAGAAAAATATTTAACCTCACAACATTATATAAGATTACCAGTTCTGGTTCGGAAATAAATCAGCTTGCCAGGCTACACGTCCCTCGAGGCAGGCCCACTCGGTATTTTTTTTATATTACATAATGACAGGATTGGCAGTCTTTCGAATTTCGGCGGGAATGTCCCAATTTAGAAATTCTGTAATCCCGTCTCTCGATAGACGGTCTGTAATTCCAGATTCGCGAAGAGAATTTTAAAATCGAACTGAAGAAAGAAATACATTTTTTTATGATTGCAGTTTTGAATGCTTAGTAAATAGGCAGGGCAGATTCAGAAGACAAGCGAAAAAAGAAAAATATTGAAGATAATTATGTGAATTATAATGTTTTATTTATTTTTTGCAATAAAAAAGTTTCATCAATATATTATCGGGATATTGACACGTAGTAGGAAAATGTTCAACTAAATGTGTTAAAAAACATAGGCTTATACGAGTATGTTGTCCTTTTTTATTGGGTGTACAAATAACTCACCGCCGTTTGACAAAAGTTGGCGCCACCAGTAAGTTATGGTTAAAATTGTCAGATGTAAAATGTCATTATCGTAAGGTTGGACATCTGTCAACAACATGACCTTGAAATATTAGTGAATTTTTATCAGTATAACATATTTTTTTGTGTTCGAAAATGTCAAGTTTTGAGCCGAATAAGCGTCATTTGCGGGAACTTTTGATTTACTTCTTCAATTTGAAGAAATCTGCAGCTGAGGCGCATCGATTGCTTGTAGAAGCATATGGTGAGGCTGCCTTAAGTGAGAGAAGTTGTCGTGAGTGGTTTCAAAAGTTTAAGAACGGTGAATTTGACATCGAAGACAAAGAACGTAGCGGAAGGCCGAAAGTGTAGGAAGACGCGGAATTGGAAGTATTATTGGATCAAGATTCGTGCCAAACGCAAGAAGAACTTGCACTTACATTAGGAGTGACTCAACAAGCAATTTCACATGGGTTGAAATCATTGGGAATGATTCAAAAACAAAGAAATTGGGATTCATATGAACTGACACGGAGAAACTTTGAATGCCAATTTTCCACATGTGAAATGCTGCTTTCCAGGCATAAACGAAAGGGTTTTCTGCACCATATAGTCACTGGTGATGAAAAATGCATCCATTATGATAATCCAAAAAGGAAGAAATCATGGGGATCCCCTGGTCATGCTTCAACATCTACGGCTAAGCCAAATATTCATGGAAAAAAACTCTTGTTGTGTATTTGGTGGGATCAGCTTGGTGTCGTGTATTATGAGTTGCTCAAACCGAATGAAACCATTGCTGGGGCTGTCTACCGAACATAATTGATGAGATTGAGTCGAGCACTCGAGGAAAAGCGCGCCCACTACTACGCCAGACACGACAAAATTATTCTCCTGCATGATAATGCTAGTCCACATGTTGCGGCACCGGTCAAAACCTATTTGGAAACACTCAATTGAGAAGTTTTACCCCACCCGCTGTATTCACCAGACATTGCTCCTTCTGATTACCACTTGTTTTGATCGATGACGCATGGCCTGTCTGAGCAGCACTTCACATCATATGAAGATACCAAAAATTGAGTCGATTCGTGGATAGCCTCAAAAGATGATGATGATGACTGACGCGGTATTCGTATGCTGACAGAAAGATGGGGAAAAGTAGTGGCAAGCGATGGGTACTACTTCGAATAAAACATGAGGTTCCGTTCTTTCACAATAAATGCCCATTTTTTTATAAAAAACGGCGGAAACTTATTTGTACACCTAATACAATATATTCCCGATATGCTGTTTTTGCTTTCGTAAGATATGCTATTTTGGTGTCCTTTTTTATTACTATAAAATTCCGGTATGCTGTTTTTGTATCCTTTTTTATTACTATAAAATCTCTATATGCTGTGTTGGTGTCATTTTTTATTACTTTAAAATCCCATTGTGCTGTTTTGGTGTTCTTTTTATTACTATATAATCCCAATATACTGTTTTAGTATCCTTTTTATAATTTTAAAACCCCGTTATGTGATTTTGGTGTCCTTTTTTATTACCACGAAATCCCGATATTCGGTTTTGGAAATCTGGCAACCCTGCATAATGATGTATTTACGAGTTATTTCTATAATCTACGAGATTCCATGTGAAAACCGAGAGAAATCCAGAATTCTTTAATAGTTCAAATCAAAAGATATTTTTCTGACAACTTTATTGCTGTGTGGATTTTACGAATGTCTCTATCTTACATTTTTTATGAGTTTGCTTAGATATTACTCTTTAAGCGTTAGAAGAGATCTACATATTTGTTTATTATATACAAATTGTTAAGAGGAAAAATAACAAATTCTTTATTAATGGCCAAACTTTCGTTTAATGTACCAGACAATTATTTACGCCATCGCAAATGCAGATTATTTTCAGAGTCGTATTCACGAACTGAACTGATAAGGACATCACCACCAGAACACGGAATGACTTTGTTGAATGAATTTTCCGATTTCAATTTTATGTATATCTCGTTTAATAAATAAAATAGGTATGACTGAGTTATTTCATAAGAAAGGATGAGTTTCATTGAGTCTTTTGTCATTGTTATATTTAGTCTTTTGAACATTTATTTGTCATTGTTATATTTAGTCTTTTGAACATTTATTTGCCATTGTTATATTTAGTCTTTTGAACATTTATTTGTCATTGTTATATTTAGTCTTTTGAACATTTATTTATTTTGTTGTTTTTATTGTAAATAGATTAAACCTGTATCAAATGTTGAATAACATACATCATGCCATTTGTCTGCTGGATCGACAGCGAGGATAGAGCGTCAGACTTTCCTAAATCGACTCGCATATTTAGCGCCTTCCACATCCATACACTTTCTCAATAAACTATTACAACTTCTCTAGTTTTCTTCTTTCAAAATATCATGTAAAAATTAACAAATGAAAAAAGTTAACTAGTCTAAGATTACACAGATTGGGCAACCAGTATGGACATTATGTGGAAATCCATTTGACTTTGACTAGGTACAAACATTTTTCTCGCTGGGATTAATTGAGTCAATTATAAGGGGTAAAGATTAAGTGCTATATATTGTATATGTAGCACTTAATCTTAATTAATGGTGTTAAGACATGGGTCATGAAGACCAGAATGCTAAAAAAGCTAGAAGCATTCGAAATGTGGATTTATCGAATAATGTTCAGAATTTCATACCATTATACCTCTTTCACCGAGGTACTGCGCCGATCTAGTATATAATGAGAGCTCTTAAATACCACAAAATGCCGAAAGATTGCCTATCTAGGTCACATATTGAAAGAAAAAAATACCACTTCTAATAATTAATAATAATAATGGGCAAAATCGAAGCATGATGCGAAATCAGTAGAAAGCCTGTCATGGCTACGCAACATTCGTAAATGGACAGGTATCCTGACAGTTGAGGAACTCTCTCATGCTGCCAAAGACATAGATATTGTCTTTAGGGTGATCATCAAAGCCAGTCAGACCGGGCACGGCACTTGAAGAAGTTATAGTTGGCTTTTATATGTGGACTCTTGATTGTGTCTCTTTTCTATTATATTACTTTGAGTACATATTATTATTAAATCTTCATTTTTATCATTGTTTCAAACATTAATTCGATTATCGAATTAAAAAAAGATGTCTTTGAAACACATTTAAGACGTATTTTATAGTCGTAAAATAATGAACATTTTCTTAACTAGAAAATATAGTACAGGTTTCAATTTCAAACAAGGTGGGCATTAATACACATACACCAAAATATTTTTATGAGATATACTGTGGACTTACACAAACTTTAAAATTTATTTTTTCTACGAACAAAAAAATCACTTAGTTATTAAAATGGGAACTAGGAAAAAAAATGACAGCGGTTAAATAAGTAAAAAAATTACATTCGCGGATTATTTTCACAGAATAGGCGTTGTATTGTAAAATACATTGCCATCTATTGAATCGTTTCAGTAGTATCTGAAGTTCAAACTGTCTTAAAATGAAAACTCACCTTATCTTAGCGAAGACTTAAACCACTTGAAGTTTTCGAGAAAAATGTTAAGAGTGAGTTTTTCATTACTGTTTATCGTCATCATACGTTTATATAAAATAGTAAAGATACATAAATAATATTTAATAATTAATGCAATTTCATCAAAATTATGATTTGTACAGAATTTATACAAATATAACGTTCCAAGTTCTTTATACAAATAATTCATCAATTTGAAGATAAGCGATAGATTTTTTTCCATTTTACATGACTCGTTAAAAATCAAAATTATATACAAGTTTCTTGATATAAAAAACAGATTTGTCAGTTTCTTTCTTTTAATTAATAAACATATTTTCAATTTATTCGTTTAACAGGTTATGCTTCCATTAGTTTGAAATTGTTAAAAAAAATATTATTTTGAATTGTTTGATAATCAGGACAGTCCTATATCAATGCATTTAAGATCCTATAATATCAGTAGCGTTTTTTAATAATTAAAAAATCAAATTTTGTTTTAATATTTTTAATTATAAAAGTCCAGCTAGAGCTAGTCGACTTTTGTAAACACCACGGACGTCAATTTATTCGAGTTTATACATAATGATAATTTTCGAATTCTGTAAATTAATGTTCCATCATGTGAGATTTTAAAATCACTTATTTTACCTGGTAGATAATTAACGATTCAATACAGGTTGTTTCCTAGCCTTGGACATTTTGTTTTTCGAAAAAAAAAAAAAAATTTAGAAGAATGAATGTGAATAAACAAATAACTTAAAGTAGATTGATTGCAAATATGTTTTTATTTTAGTTGAACGCGATAATAAATCTACATTTTTTAAATAAAAAAAGTAATATTATTTTTGACATATTTGTTTCACCAAGGGATTTATTAACGTCTCAATACAGGTTATTTCCTTGCCATGAATATTTAAAAAAATAATTTGAATGAATATGAATAAACAATGGATTTAAGTGGCTGAATTACAAATATGCTTTTATTTGAATTGAATATGAGAATAAATCTCCATTATTAAAATTAAAAAAAAACCACTATTTTCGACATAGGGTTGCCAGACGTTAAACAAAACGCATGTAATTTTATAAACAATATTTTAATTTAAAAAAAGCATTTATAGGTTTTAATCTACAGAAGATGCAGACCTGAAATAATACCCCCCATTTTTAACACAATCGATAAATTCAATTCAAAATGTCAAAAAAATACATTGGTTACCGCGGATTGGTAAGACTAAATGGTTGACTTTCACTCAGGGCTTTCGGGTTCGATTTCGATAGTACCAAAAAAAGGATACAAGCCTGGTTAAATAACTCTTCTAGTAATAACAGTCATACGCGCTAGACGTGTGCGAGTGTTGTCGCTTGTTCACGTAAGGGGGGGGGGTATTCTAAACACGTTTGGTGATGAACTACGACTTCTGTGCCTACTGCAGTGGATCTAAACAAAAGGCTTGATCAATGGGGTTGAAAACTAACGGCCATGCCTCAATTACTAATTCGGATATGTTGCAGGGTGAATAAAAATAATTATATTGTATTACGATTTCGTGGTATACAGTACAACTTGGCGGGTTTATAACAATATGGTTATCTCTTACAATCAACAGGAAAATTGATAAATAGGCCTGAAGGGAAAACTAGATTCTATATAAAAATATTGGTAACGACAGGAATTGAAGCCCGCAACATTGGGGTTGAATGACATGTATCTTACTTACTAGACAAAAGACATTAACAAAAAAAATAAAAATATGAATGCCTTTTCAAAAGTCTCTTTTTAATCTAAGCACAAAGCAAGTCAACAAATTTTTACAAAATTCTAGAAATACCATTTTTAGTCCATGACAAGTGCGACATATTTTCCCGAAAGGACTTCCAGCGTAGGCGTCATTCTGTATAATATGCGATGAATGTGTCTACATAAATAAAGCTTTCGAGGAAAAAATAAATTAATTTGAAATGTGCCCTTAGAGTCATATTAAAAATACCTTGATTCTAAAAGAAGAATTTCATTTGTTAACTATACGTTTTCGGGTACTGTACATTTCTAAAAACAATTAAATGTCAAAAATAAATTTACATTACTTACAAAATCCCTTTTTTCCTCATTGCGTATTTTTTTTAATGTACTTTATATAAAATATTTCTCGGTTTATTGACATTATAAAATATATTTTCGAGTATTTCAAGTTTCTGCTTCCTAATTATTAAAAATATTTATCCAAATATTATAAATGTTTTTGAAACTTTGTTTGAAACAAATATATTAATATTTCTAAAGGAGTAAAGCAAGGATGTATCATATCAATCTGGTTGTTTAATATTGAACTAGATAGGTCAATGTGTGGCATTTAAATAAAGAAAACGAATATTTGTAAATAACTGGATGCTGTTGATATGGTCGTGTTAGCGGAGAATATATGAGTTAAACGAGTACTTATATAAACAGAATAATCAGAGAAGAAATGTTGCCAAATCCAAAATCATGGCAATAGAAAAGTGTGAAAGGAAAAGTAAATGCGATATATGATGGGTGAATAATGAAAGATTTGAGCAGATTGAAGAATTCTGCTCTATAGGTGGTATTTTTTCTAATAATGGTAACGTTGTTAAGGATATTGAATGCCATGTAGCGAAAAGAAACAAAGTCAGTGGAATATTAAAATATATACACTCGAAACGAACAATATTGAAATCTGTCAAGATAGTCCACAACAGTATTTTAGAACTAACTTTGATATATGGAAGTGAAATCTGGACCTGAGACAAGACTGAAATTAACTGAACAAATGCTGTAGAAATGCGTGCACTAAGAAGAATACATGGGGTGACATTGTATGACAGAATACGGAATGAAGTAATTTAGGATGTGTGTGAACTAAAGGCTTGTGTTGAGCAAGATGAATAAAAAATCTTTGAGATGGTTTGGGCAAGTGGAAAAAATGAATAAAGAGATAATAACAAAATAAATATATAGTGCAAATGTGAGTGAAAGGCGTGGCACACCAATGTATGAACGGTTGAATTAAGTGAATAATATTTTGAAAGAAGGAAATGTATAGATTAATCGTAGAAACTATAAGACAATATGTGTGAATGTAGAAGAGGCGAAATATATGTGTCGGGATAGGAAAGTCAGGCGCTTTCTACTTTCTGCTTACCTTACTACGGAGATGGTGCGATAGGTTGTATGTACGTATGTAATTTCCGTTTTATTCATAATGTATTACACTCTCTTATTGTGAGTGTTGTTAATTTATCATTGCTTGTGTAAAAATCATATTGTTTTATTTATTTATTGTACTCGTATATGGTACCGCAATACAATTCCAGTAAGTTCAACTTTATTTTCAGGTTTATTCCTACTAATTTCATTCCGTAATCTGTCATACATCGCATTTCCCTGTATTATTCTCAGTGCATACATTTCTATAGCATTTATTTCGCCCTTTTCATTATTTTTTCATGTCAACATTTTTCTCCCATACGTCAAAGTAAATACTAAAATACTTTCGTGTTCTATTAACTTAGCAGATTTTGACAAAGTCCGGATTGAGTATATCTGTTTTAGTGACTCATATGTATGCATATAAAAATATTGTTTGGCTTAATTTTTCAAAATTTCATTCACTTGATCCAACCACACCCTTTGTTTTTCTTTACCACGCCTTCTACTCCCAATTGCTTTGTATATTCGTTTAATTAGTATTTCTTTCACGTCACGTTTCACTTCAATACACCAATGTTGGCTAATCTTACATTCACGTATTACTTAATTTGTTAACATCGAAATAATCATAAAGTATAAAATATCACAATAATAATTTTAGATAATACATTAATATAATGCTCCTTTTAAGTTTACTATCAGGACTCATAAAATACATGAAAGTTTCTACATAGATTGTTAAAATGTCAAAGGTCTTTAATAAAATTATATTCCCTTTTATAGTTTAAACATACATTTGAGATAAAGTTTATTTTAAAATTTGATGGTTAAGTTGGTAATTCAAACTCATAATTCTTTTGAAGTTTTACAATGTTATTAAATATTCAAAATTCACACATTTTTTTAGTATCATTTAGTACCGTTGTTACTAAAATATCTATATTATGACTTGACAAGGTGTTTTTTTAAAACTAAAATCTCTTGAATTTTTTAGTAAGTGAACAGTGGTAGGAATATCAAAATTAAATAATTATTAAAAATTATATGAAAATAATAGAACGATGTTCAAAACAGGAAAAATGTAAACGGAACACTTAATGTAATATATTAGGTGTTAACATAAGTTGTGTCCGTTTTTTTCCAATTTAAAAATGAGCACCAAAAGTAAAACAAAATGGTAAATGTTATACGTCATTCGAAAGAAAATTTTCTGCTCTACAAGATATTGTGTTTGCTTTTACGTTACATATATTATTTTATTTGATTACAAGCCTTCAAAATGGAATGTCAAGTAGACGAAAGTGAACATTTTCGACACCTCCTTCTGTTCGCGTTCAATCGAGGGAATAAAGCTGCCAAAGCTGCTCGCCATATTTGCGAAGTGTACGGTGAAGATCCTATGAATGAAAGGAGAGCTCGTCGGTGGTTTTTGCGTTTCAAAGACGGTAATTTCGACCTAAAAGACATGGAGCGTTCCGGATGACCAGTGGACTTCGATGAAGACCGCTTAAACCATATTATTCATGAAGACCGCTTAAACCATATTATTCATGAAGATCCCCTTAAAACATTTTTCATCACCATTTTCAAACCATTTTTCATCACCAGTAATGATGCGGTAAAGGAACCTTTGCTTGTGGCCATGCGTAGCTTGATGACGCGCGAGCAAACCAGCAGAAATTGTCGAACGTTGATTTTTGTTGTTTTCACCCAAAACATGTGGAACCCAAGCGCCGAAGTTCTGGACTTTTCCATTGATTTAAGTTGGGGGTATACAGTCATGTGACTACAATTCATCTGCTCAGCCAATTCTACGGTGGTTTGAAGGGGATCTTCATGAATAATATGGTTTAAGCGGTCCTAATCGAAGTCCACTGGTCATCCGGAACGCTCCATGTCTTTCAGGTCAAAATTACCGTCCTTGACACGCAAAAACCACTGACGAGCTGTCCTTTCATTCAAAGCATCTTAACCGTACACTTCGCCAATATTGCGACCAGCTTTGGCAGCTTTATTCCCTCGATTGACCGCGAACAGAAGGAGGTGTCGAAAATGCTCACTTTCGTTTACTTGACATTCCATTTTGAAGGCTTGTAATCAAATAAAATAATATATGTAACGTAAAAACAAACACAATATTTTGTAGAAACGTAAAAACAAACACAAAATTTTCTTTCGAATGATGTATAACCTTTACCATTTAATTTAAAAAAAAACGGATACGACTTATGTTAACAACTAATATAATACATGTACGAGTATATCATATGTATGTTCAAAACAGAAGAAACTACAGCTTGCGGATAAGACAAGCCGACTAGATTTTGGATAAGTAGACAACTAGAACATTAATTAAGCATAACTAGTCCATAAACATCACATAATGGGGGCGAGCAATGCTGTATGAGATGGTTGTACTAATGTTCCGAGCATTCAGCGAATATAATACGGCGCATCATGACTCGTCAGTTGCAAATTAAATTCTTTAGCATTTTTTCCTTTGTATACTCGTAGTACTTTTGTCTTCTAATTTATTTCTTATTTTTTTTATTTCCATTTTCAGTTAGACAAAATAAAGACCCTTATTTTCCTCTTTTCTGTGTATGTGTGTGCGTTTACATTTTCAACGATGTTTGTATTATGATATATTTACCACGTTCACTGTCGGGATAGGTAGAGAGAACGGAGCACTAGACTTTCCTACCGCGACAAATATTTGGCATCTTCTACATCAATAAACATTTTCACACAACTCTGATAGGTTAGTTCTTCGAACTTTTTTCTTTCAAAATATCATTCGCTTGATCTAACCACATTCCTTGATTTTTCTTTATGAAAATTTTTATTAAAATTTGCATTTTATATTTGTTTTATTAGTCTTTCTTTATTCATTCGTTCTTCATGTTCAAACTATCTAACAGTACTATTCTAGTTCTTACATAATAATACATCAGCCTTAAGTTCACATTAATCTCTAATCACTTCAATCTGTATTCTGTAATTCATTGTCAACCTAATTATTATTCTTAGCGTACCCATTTCTATAACATGTATGCGGATCCTTTTAGTATTTTTCATGTTGAAGTTTCTTTTCCGTATGTCAATGTTTTACACTCACACGATGTTTATGTTTTACACTCACATTATACTCAATTTCAAATAAGAAATATGTAAAATGTATACTGTACATTTATTGATATTATACAGCTGGCGAATTCTATTGTGAGAATATTTAATGAGTCCAGACTTTTGGATAGTTGATTTTAATTCCTTTGTCTTAATGTATGTGTTATTATAATACATATATAAATTACATTGCCGTAAAGGTTTTTATTCATTTGTCTTAATGCATGTGTTATTATATTACACATATAAATTACATTGCTATAAAGATTTTCATTCCTTTTTCTTAATGTATGTGTTATTATATTATATTACATATATAAATTACATTGCTATATTATTATGTCATAATGTATGTGTTATATTACATATATACATTACATTGCTATATTCCTTTGTCTTAATGCATGTGTTATTATATTCCATATATAAATTACATTGCTATCAAGAAACACATTTTTTATTTATTTTTGCTGCAAAATTTACAACTTAATATTTTTGTGTGGATTATCAACTCCGCTTTTATTTATTTTATCGGTTTCAGCAATGTTTTTTACTGAAAATTTCAAATGAAAAAAATAATGTTACGTGCTCAAGTCTTACATGTTTAATAAATCTTTATGCTAATGTTAAAAAGCCACGCTTACAATCGTCTCTATATTTTACACAAAGCATGAATTTATTTTGGTTCTTTCCTTTACTACTCCAAAATAAATTAACAATTAATTTTTTCTCACACCTTTATTATTGACCCTCCCTCTTAATACAGAGGGCTGTTACGACGCTGTTTGTGATTATGAATGCTATTGGTGATTAATTTTGGTAGGGGGGAAATTTTCAGAATGTATCGATTATTTGTCAAAAAAAGAAGTTTATCTTCATTGAATTTTGAAAAAAAAGTTGCTTTAGAAAAATCCTTTACTTTCTATAGAAACTTTACTACTATGTAGATTGTTGTAATGGGAAAGGCAAAAATGGAATACTTAGCAACAGTGGTGTGTATACACTTTTATGTTTTGACTGTGATAATTTCTATATAGGAAAGACAGAAAGATCTTTTGAAAAGAGATTTCGTGAACACAAATCCGCCTTAAGAAATCCTCTAATTTATTCTGAAATGGATAATCATTGTCATCGTGAAAACCATACTTTTTCTATTGATGATGCCAAATTCTTACATATCAGTAGTAACGAAAATAATTTGGACAGATTAGAGGCCCTAGAAATTTCTAAGTCAGTACATCGATCCGAACATCTAGTAAACAGTTATATCCCAAAAATATCTCCGCTCTTGGCTGAAATCGTCCCATGCCTCTCTAACCCCTCAGCCCCCAACCGTTAAAGCGTGTATATCGGTACCAGTTCGATCAGAATTTAGTCATGTTTGTGCTCCCTTGAAGATGAGGTGAAAACCTTGAAACTGGTAGGGTTATACCGTTACAAAAAAGTGGAATAAACAGTGTTTGACAAAAATAAATTACCATGTAGATTGTCTCTTTAAAAAAAATCTATTTTAAGACAAATAAGTTATTTCAACTATGAAACGATCAGATAAAATTATGATTTTTGACTGCCAAAGCATTAATATAACGGAAAAATCACACGTGGGTTATTGGCTTTTTGAAATACTTCACAATAATTTTGGATGTGAAATGGAAATTCTAAACAATAATATTGAATGTGAAACGGAAATACTACACAATAATATTGCATGTGAAATGGAAATACTACACAATAATATTGGATGTGAAACGGAAATACTACACAATAATATTGGATGTGAAATGGAAATACTACACAATAATATAGGATGTGAAACGGAAATACTACACAATAATATTGGATGTGAAATGGAAATACTACACAATAATATTGGACGTGAAACGGAAATACTACACAATAATATTGGATGTGAAACGGAAAAACTACACAATAATATTTAATGTAAAACCGAAATATAAGGAAAAATGCCTTAACACGATGAGCTATGGTTAAACTGAATAATAAATCAAGAAACACGTTCAACATTTCTGGTATACTGAAGTAAATTTGGTAAGAACTTTGAAGCCGGAGAACCTGTTATCCATTATTTCAGACATTCGTTATGTATCAAAGCAAATGTGATTATAACATAATATGTTTAGACGATGCAGTGATGGGATACAAAAGCAATTGTTTCAGTCAAATTGTATGGCATTGTACTCAAACTATCTTTACTTAAAAACACTTTTATAGGTTTAAAATAAACCAAAGAAATGGTAATAATGTACACCGAATCAAATTAGGACTACCGAGATATTGTTGTGCTTTAGAGATGTTTGCTTAAGGCCAATTGTCCGAATTTGTAGCACTTCTGAGGAAACGCATGTGGAGAATACATAAAGCGTATAATATGAATAACAATTTATTGATAACATTTAAATTTAATAATAATTTATTGCAAGTCATCAACTGCAATTTGCGCCACTGAAGAATGTGATTAGCGAATTAATAAAAGTTGATTGTCTCAAAATGTAAATAGAATATTAATTTTATTTTCGTTAGTATTTTTTTAATGTTATGTTTATTATTTAAAATAATATTTACTTACCTTAGCATTTTTAATGGCTATTTTTTCCAATAATATTGCACTGTAGACCTTAGGGAACAATAACTGTAATAAATGACTTACATTTATCCACAACTAATATCGAATAAGAGCACGTTGACGAAGTTTAGACTTATTGAACGTCAGGGTAACGAAAGACTGACTTGATAAATTTATAATACAAAAATAAATTTGACTAGCATAATATGAAAATAAACATGACTACTAAGAAAATTATGTTTGAACGAAGTGAATGAAAGTTTTTAAGAAAAGCTAAAGAGTAAGTGAAACAGAAGAAGCTGTATGAGAAGATGTATTGATGTAGAGATAATTGTAACCTCCCTTCCTGTTTATAAAAAAATACTGTGATTGTATGTACTAATATTCCTGTTATAATTTCATCTTAATACCCAATTTATTAAGTGGCGCTGTTAAACTGATTTCTTTGCATGTAATATTATTTTAAAATGCACTGTAGTTAATGATTTTAGAGGCGGCCCTGTTCAGACGTATACGTTAATATAATAAGGCGTGGGGCCAAAAATCACGCAATGTGTGAATTAGTGAATTATGTCTGCAACACCCACTTTGCTATATTTTTTAATTAAATAATATTTCTGAATAAAAGGGAGAATTTATTCGGTTATGCTCATCTTAGGGGTTTGAGAAACTAATTTGTAGAAAAAAAATAGTTTTTTTGATCTATGTAGTCAACTATGCAATACTAGTTTTTGGAGTGTTAAAATTGTTTTAAAAATTGTAGCCGTGTTGAGTTAACTCAACTTAATATAACAACAATGAAACACTTTTAAACTGGTTCTATCTCAGCTTTCAACGCTACACTTTCCTTGTAGACCCACTCGGCAAAATGATTTGTTACATAGTGAAGTGGTTATCGCACAAATTAGTAATCGATATGGGCATTGTATGAATTTTCTTATGCCTTTGACTACTCATAGGAGTAAAGTAAAGAAGTTGTTCTTGCCGGGATGAATTGACTATATTTTATGGATTCGCTTTGTTGTGTTGTTCGACTTGCAGCGTTTTTCTTATTGTATAACAATCATCACTTGTCAATGTATGTTGAATAGAAGAATAGTTATCACGGGCCGATGTGATAAATAGGAATATAAAAAAAATACTTATTTGTACTGCAGAAAGCCTTCATATATTTAGATAACAACCAAACTTTTCACTAAATTAGTGATACCTGTACAACTATTTTGATACCTGTACAACGGTTTTGACTAAATTTAATCAATATAGTCGACATAAAACTTATACGATATTTATATTATTTTTATGTGTTAAATATGATATATATGCCGACGACCTCGACGAGTTATAAGACCAGTTAAGAAGACGAAAATAATGCCTTTAGGGTATAAAGTGTCTATACATTTCCAACTTTTTCTTTTGAAGTACACACTATTTCTCCTCATTTTTTAATAAAGGAAAATATTACACAAATTTTTTGTATTATTAAAAGTGTTCAGAAAAAAATTGTCCCATTAATGTGGGGGCGCATTTTCGCATTTGTGCCCCCCAGGCGGCAATATACCTCGTCGCAGCCCCGTGTTTTGTTTGCAAACAGTAGTAAGGGTAATTTATTATTCTTTCTTTTATCATATTCTGCACGCTATACCTAATAATTCAGGAAAATCATAAGTGTATGCATTTCGTGATGAACATTGGAACACTCATCCTGTAATTTTTTGTACCTTGAAATACTCGACATTTATGAGTTTCTCTGGTTGTTTACACAATTTCTCCATGTGACGTGATCCAAAATATGAAAAGTGTGACGTAATTTTGAGCTTTTATTTTATTTATTTTTTATGTTCATTTTCGGAGGAGTAGGCAGAGCTATTATAAGGTAGCTACTCATACTCATAGCTACATGGACCGGGTGATCCGGGATGTGCGCTGTGGCAGCTACCTGGATATGAAGAGACTGGCGGATGACAGAGATGAGTGGAGGGATCGAGTGCTTGGTGCAGACCAATCCTAGGATTGTAACCCGGTAAAAAAATTACGATACCGTATTTGCAAATTCATTCTTAGATCATCCTCTTCACATTTGTCATACATTTTACATATCAAACTCTGCAATTCATTTTCACTCGACGCTAATATTATCATAAAAATCATTGATACCGAAGATATTGGGTTAAATAGATAAAATAGGTATGAAATACAAGAAAAACGAGATAAAATCTTAAAACGCATACACACTTTGCCACTCATACTAAGGAATGTGGTTTGGTCACGAACTTTACAAAAATATACAGAATTGAGTATTAATACTTGGATACGATTTAAATTATTATGTGAACATTTTCTTTATTGTCGGCCGATTTTGGCACCTTTTAAATATCGCGCTTAGGGTCAGTACACTAACCCTTCAGAAATATTTCGTTTTTTTTTTCGAAACAATTTATATTTTACACGTTATGGCGTTGCGTGAAAAATATTCAGAAATAGATGTAACCCACAAAAAGGACACATATCCCTCATTTTACGCTTTTTCTTATTACATTGTTTCACCTTAACGTGGTTGACAAAAATCCTTTTTTAAAAACAATCGATTTCCATTTCATTTGAATTTCGTCTTTTAAATTTTACACTTTGATAAGTGTGTTATTTTTAATCTGTCAATAATAGTAGTTACGAATCCCGAGTAAGAGCGCCCTTGAGGACAATTTGCTCTCTAAAAGAGGCTGTATAAATTATTATTGTGCAGCTTGTTCGGTACTGAGGGTCAGGTTGGCGGGAACCAGACCAGCGATACAATAAATAGCTACACATGCAATAATTGTGAGTCACTTCATTGTTTTTACTATATTTTTTTCTCATATTAAATAGTAAGTAGCAATGAACCGAAAATTACTATATTTACTAATAAATAAAAATATTTTATTAGACCCTTTTCTGATTTTTATCATATTGGGGAATTCATTTCAGGTTTGTTTTAGTACTTTTATATGAGTTCTGCACCACAATTTTTAATCATTTCCATATTCTAGAATAATATACGTATCTTCAAATTTGTACATGTTTCTTTCATCAATTTACGCGATTTTTGTTTTTTTTTTTTTTTAATTTATCAACCACGTTAATCGAGGAATGAGTGTATTTATAAAATATAACGCATCGTGGGCAAACGACGCGTAAAGTTATAAGATAAAGTCTGGCCTTATTTTAATGCCTCATGATAAGGAAAAAAGCTTTATTAAATAGTGAAATATCGAAGGGGAGCTATGAAGTTTTATTAAATCCTTTGATTCAATAATGTGACTGGCGTATGAAGAGTCATTTGCTTAGGTGTTTTCATTTATTTATTTAAACAGCAAATGCCCATTTTAATATCATGAAATTGTAAAAATAACAATTAAAAATAAATAGTGGCAAGTAAGCTGTATTATTTTATTTATTTAATTTTTTAACCTGGCGAGTTTATTGTCATGTGGCAATCTCTTCCAACCAACCAGAAATATGTTTTTTTATTGGCCATAAGTGTTAACCAGACTGGAATCCTATTTAAAAAAATCTGGGTTCCAACGGGGATCGAACCCGCAACCTCTGGATTGGCAGACAAGTGTCTTACCACCAGGCCACGGAGGTCGTCGGTATTATATTATATAACAGAAAAGGCAAACTTTGATTCGTGTGGTATCAGATCAGTTATAGCAAAAACTAAATGGTTCGTATTATAACAGTCGTAAGCATTGTTGCAGGGAATTCTAAAAAGAAAACCGTCAACAACGCGCACGCGCTCTGCTCCGCTGGCGTGCGTATATCGCATATCATAAATCACAGTTACTTTATGATCTTTTAAGGATTTTTCATTCAAGTGAGATATAAAACCCACTTGTTTTTAATGTTGAAAATTTGTTGTTAATCATTCACCATTGTATGTAAGTAAGTGACATTTGAGAAGCAAAATATTTAATGCCCATTTATTTCCTTTTTGAAAACTAATTATCATTTTTATTTTGGTAAATGAAGAAATATTAACAAAACGAATATGTAGAACATATAGTGCAAATTTGACTAGGAGGCATGATAGATGAAGATCAAGGAAAGTGTGGTTGGATTAAGTGAATGATTTTTTAAAGAAGATAACATACGTTAATGTCAGAGGAATCACAGGAGTTGTATGAGAAGGTGTATGTTGAAGAAGAGATAAAAGATTTATGTCGAGATAGGAAATTTTAGCGTTCTTTCTTTTCTGCCTACCTGGAAAATGAGACGGTTTGAATGTATAAATGTATTACTTTGTTTAGTTTTTTTTTAATAAATGGAAAAAATAAATTTTGAAAAAACGATTTTAATTCTGTATATTCTAGATTTGTAAGTACGATGGAAATACTCGTATGTGCACTAAGTAGAATACATGGTACGTCAATATGTGACAAAATTAAAATGTAATTATTAAAGATACATATAAGCTTAAAGCTTTAGAGTAAGTAGGGTTAAAATAGCACGTTAAGGTGGCTTGGACCTATTCAACATATGGGGGATGAAAAACTAATTAAACATATATATAATACAAGCGTAAGTGCGAGTCGTGATAGAGAAAGATAGAAAAAATCAAATGAAATTTTGACAGAAGTAAAGATAATGAACAAGAGAAACAGATAAAATGGTATAAGAAGATGTTTGACAAAGGTAATATGTCGCAATAGAAAAGTTTGGTGTTCTGTACTCGACCCATTCGGTCGTCATTACTGGGCCGTGTAGTCGTGGATCCTATCGTCATTCCAACGTCAATTCAGTTGGAAAGCAAAGTTGTACCGTGATGTGTGGTTTCTTCCTTCTTTGCTCTTATGTAATTCATAGAGACGTTGTACACCAGTAAATTCCCCGGGTACACCACTTTACTGTATTCGATGTCACACCACAGTGAGACGATCAGAGTACACTACCATGTTTTTTTTTTTACGAAATAATACAAATGAACGAAGTCTTAAGTATTCTTATATCCCCGAATTCTATGCTAAATAATTGCCTTTTTTATTCGAGAGGAGAAGCACAGCGTGGGGTTCAAACAAGTGATCTTCCGCATGGAAGTCCAGTGCGTTAACTTTAAAATTCTGCCTATCCCAACGGGAGAACAATTGTTTTTCATATTACTTAAACATTATCCTCATCCAAATACAACGCAGATTATTTAGAATGATTATAATTATATTGTCTCCATACGTAAAATAAAAAAAAATGTGTATTTCAGAATCTCTTCCACATTTTAAGATCTTGGATAATAATCAGAATTTTGGACAAACTCTGTCTATGGACAATAATCAGGATTTTTAAACAAACTCTATCTATGGCAAAGAGTTTTTTTGAAGAAAACTTACAAATTTTGGTTTAAAAAAATTCTGTCACATGTTCGTCTATCGGTCAATACTTGTATTTTATAGGCAAATAAACACGTCATTTTGCTGTAACTGCCGAACTAAAAGCCTATTATTAGTACTTCCCACTTAATTGATCGTCGGAGTGGTAAATTTCGAGAAAGATTTTGATGGATCGGCCTTTTGTTTATCTTTAAATACATCGTTATTACGGAAAATTGCCATTGTTTGGCGATTGACTCACTGCATTGAATGAAAAAAATGTGCAAAAAAATCAAGGTTAAATTAGTTTTTATGTAGCTTACCACAGATTCTAAGTTTAAGAATGACGTGATTACGACTTATTTATAAAATGTATCATTATTTCATTTTATTTTTATTTTATTACAATGTACGGTTTTTTATTGGCCATTAAAAAAGGAGTTACACTCAATTTAGAACATTGAGTCCGCATAAATACAACATGACACAAAAATTATAAACATTTAAATGAATCAATTGTGTATACAAAAGAATGTCAAAACGCAGTAATCACATGTATACCACCTACTACACATAAAATACATACTTAAGACAGGTCAAGGCTCTGGTAATCAATGGCCCTAACATACAAAAATAATGAAAAAAAAACGAACGAACCTGGCAAACAGGATTGGATTATACACGTATTTCCATGCCACAAATTGTTATTAAAAAAAATATTTAACAAAAAAAACTAATATCTTGCATTGGGATAGTTGACCACGGCTAAATACTGGTGAAAGCATATCCAAAGTCAGCCCTTGGAACCTGTTAATTGTAATTATTATTTTATAAACAAAACTTTATGGCATGGATATATAATCCTTATTAATACTCGTATGTTCATAGTTTTCTCCCATTACGGAGAGAACAATATGTAAAAAATCCTTACCCTTCGCACAAAATAACTTTTTGTTCTATTGCTTAGGAAAACACCGTCCACAGACGGTGTATCTTTAAATACACAACTCAAATACCTTACAAGAAAAAAAAAACTTAAAAGTTTCAAGGAAAACGTTAACCTGCATAAATAAACATAACAAAGTGTTAATTAGAGTTGCAACGGTCAATTTCAAGAATGACAGCTAATAAAATTTCATTCGTTTTATATTCGTAAATCCATTTACGTTGATAGCGTTAATGTATTTGAAAATTCAACAAACTTTCTGCGTACATGTTTTGAGTTTCATTTTCACTTCACGGTCAAACAATGTTTTGTTTCATTGAAACTTGTGAAGAATTCCTGAAGGTGTTGATTCATTATTGAATTGTATTCTAATTCGATAGTATTGTTTATCTTCATCGTTTGCATAGTCGATTGTATAAGAACTCAAATAATTTTAGCTTTTTAAAACAATGCATTACTCCTTACGTTATGCAACAACTTTTGTATGTTTTGTTTTATTTTCAACAACGTATGTTTTGTTTTATTTTCACTTCACAGTCACAGTATATTTTGTTTCATTTTCGGCTTAACGGCATTGGTAAATTATTTAGTAAGAATGAGTAAGAAAAAGAAAACCAATTAAACGGACCGAGTTCCTAGTGTTGATGTTGATAAAGTGTTTTTTCGAATAAGTGGGAAGATTCAAAGGATTTATTTGGTTTGTCATTTTGTGGATTGTGGGCTGGAATGGATCATTTTGTGTGGGAATGAATCATTTTGCTAAAATTGGCCGTTGCAAATCTAATTAACGCTTCATAACTTTTATTTAGGTGGGGTGCCTATAGATGAGATAGGTTGACATTTTCCTTGAAGCTTTGATCTTTTTTTCTGGTTTGAAAGCGAAATATTGCGGTTTATTGGTTTGAAAGCGAAATTTTAAAGCGTTTTGGTTACTAAAGTAACAAAATATTAGACTAACAGTAGTCTAGTGTTGTTCTTAGTGCAGTTTTACGTATATGCCAAGGAGCTCCATCCGCTATACGAAATGCCTTGTTTTGCAAAATTTGTGTCTTTCGATGCTGTGTTGGTGGACCTGTATCTCAGACGTGAGCAACGTATGTCAATATGGGTCATATGATCACTTTATGTATGAACAGTTTATTATCTAAGGAAAGTTTGATGTTCTTTGGGTTGTACTGACCTTGGATGTTGGTGACTCTGTGCCTGGGGGACTGCGTAGAAGGAGTGCAAGAGCTGCTGTGATCCGAGCTTTGATCCGCAGCATATTCCGTGCTGCTGCCGGCAGAACCATCTCTGCCCCCACCCAGCACCCGTTCCTTGCTTCGGCTGCGATGCCAGCGACTCTGAAAAAACATGAGATTTATCAATTCAGTACTCATTACTTGATCTGTACAAAACTTTTAATTCGTTTACATGGTAAACAATCATAATAATAGGACAATTTATAAAGAAGTTGAGTGCAATGATGAATAGTTATAATAATTATAATAAGATAATTTATGAAGAAGTTGAGTACAATGATGAATAGTTATAATAATTATAATAAGATAATTTATGAAGAAGTTGAGTACAATGATGAATAATTATAATAATTATAATAAGATAATTTATGAAGAAGTTGAGTACAATGATGAATAGTTATAATAAGATAATTTATGAAGAAGTTGAGTGCAATGATGAATAGTTATAATAATTATAATAAATAATTTATGAAGAAGTTGTGTGTAAATATAGGAAAGTGGCGGGTTCGGCCATTGGGTCGGGTGCTTCTCCGCATCTGAATATGTTTAGAAAAATACATTTGGTAAGAAACTACAAAAACTAACCAAGGGAAGACATACTACCAAAAAACCTTTGTAGATCTTCTGATATGTGATAAAAGTACTTTTGACTTTAGGCGTAACGCAGTGTTTATATATAATCATAAATTTTCTGAAGACATCCCCATATCTCGTAACACTCAAAAGCAGACCTATCAACGCTGATGGACCAGTAGCAGCAAAAGCTCTAGCATAATACGAGTACCATGACAAAATCGTTTTCGGTAATATTTCATAAGACACCCTCATATCTCAAAAATTTAAAGGCTGGCCATTCTATGCTATGGGATTAGCAACGGCCAACACTCATCATAATACCCCGACAGAATCATTTCCAGCCATGTTAATCGAGCCTTAGGGTTTAAAAATCACTATAAGACACGTAACTTGATGTCCGTCATAGCATGTATTGCCAACAGAACTTTCTCAATATTTCATCAACAACAACTCCAGTTCTTCAATTTTAATTTCTTATTCTACTTTATACCATAGACAGTTTTTATTTAATAACTTGTACTTGTTTACTTTTCATTCTTTCCTACTAAAAAAATATGCGCTAAGTAAAAATTAGATCTGTGTAGAATACAGATATATGAGCATTTCAAGTTGAATTGTTTTCAATAGTTGTATTTTCTTCTGAATTAATATGATCAAGTCATGTACAAGAAATAAAAATTGCTTGCGATATTGGCGAATAAACGAAACATAAGATTTACAATCACTCGAGTTTACAATCAATCGAAAGAGTTTACAATCAATCGAAAGAGTTGTATAAGATGGGCCAGTCATCTGTTCTCGGGCTTATGGCGTCTAAGCGACTAGACGCGTGAGAAACATTCAGCGTGCAAATATGCGCCAGCATTGCCAGGGAACTCAGCAAGAACCATGTGTTGGTGATATCTGTGGGAGAAAGTGTGCATCTAGAATCGTGCTGCTCTCTAATAGAAGATCACATTCTCGACGTGAAGGAACAGTTCAAGATTAATGATGGAGTGACGATAAAATGGGTGTGAAGAAAGCGTAATATGTGTGCCGCGATCGGAAATCCCTGGATATTTGTCATCTTGGCTAATCCTGACAGGGAAATGGTGTAAAGTAATATTTATATAAATCGATGAAATGGCGGCTCAAAGAAAAATATTATTTTCAACCTCAAATCCCATTATTGAAGCCGCTACGAGACGTGCGAGAGATTCAATTGATTTACCTTGTCAATTCTAAATTGAATTTCAATCAATAAATGTGCGAGCGGGAAATGTTCCGACATAAAATACAAGACATAAAATTTGTACGACCCATTCTACTTTTCCTCCCTCTCTCCATCTTTTCATTCTTACTGTAATTCTTCGAGGCATGACTGACACGCTGACATGTATACATGATAAAAATTATGTTAATAAAAAGGTTATCTCAACATAACGTATTCGTACGACGAATATGAAACATCTCAAAATCAGTGAAAATGACGTAAAAGGCTAATATTATCTCATCTCACCAAAAATATTCAGCGTCTTTTCAACTATAGGCTTGCGCTTCTAAAGATTCAATTGCTTTCAAAATTTGTCTCTTTGACGTCTACATCGGTTCTTTGGAATCTGTGTCTGAGAGATATTTCTTCGGAAAAAGGCAGAACTTTGAGGTTAATTTCGACTTTATTAAATAAATTAATTGTTTCAAATCTATCCAACGGGGAGGAGTTTTACGACAAGGCTTTTGTTGTTGCTGGTCCTGTTTCATTAAACTGCCTGCCTCTAAGTGTTTGAGATTTCACAGCCCTATTTTGGGAGGTTTTATCAAAAGTTCTGATTATATATGAACACCATACTACTCCTAAAGCCAAATTTGTGTAATAATCACGTATATGAAGACATATAAAGGTTTCTTTGTAAGTTGTTTTCCCTGTGGCGACCGTATGCGCGGTCACTGAACCCACGAGGCGACATTTGCTCGCCCGGTCATCAAATTCGCATGCTTCACAATGCGAGACAACCAATGGACCGCCTTAAGCCCGCATACATCGCTACCAATGAATACGCAACGGAAACGACAGAGAGAATCCATCAACCAGCCACTACACACAGCTATACTACACGTGGGGGTAGAAAAGTGAAGGGGCCTGTACGTTTCGTGTAGAGACGCACCATACGCTACACTAGGAGGGGAGCACTGTGGCGACCATATGCGCGGTCACTGAACCCACGAGGCGACCTTTGCTCGCCCGGTCATGAAACTCGCATGCTTCACAATGCGATACAATCAATGGACAAAGTCCACGCGTCGGTCATTCAACTCGCTACCAACCGAGAGCGCATTCCATGAGGAAAGGAGAAAGCAACACATCTTTCGCGCTGTCTCCCAAAACAAAAAGGATACCTACACGCGACAACAAACGTATTGTAAGCGCAGATACGAGACAGCGATATATCTCGTGCGCATTCCCGCACACATTCAATAAACATTATAAATACCGACGTTTGTCAATAAAATTCCTCTTTACATATTCCGATTTCAACAAGTTTTTATTTATCAACAATCATCCTCATTATCTCTCCTTTAAGGAACATACGTTCCTAAATCCCTTTGTAAGTTTTGTTTGGTTTTCTCATCAAATATATTTTTCTAAATTTATACAGATGCGGGTAAGTATCTAAACTGATGACCGCAGCCACCATCTTCTTATACTAACGTTCAACTAATATATTTTTATATTGTAGTATTTTTAATAAGTTAATAATAGGTTTGAATCCCAAGTCAGAGTGCTCTTGCGGAGAGTCTGCTCTAAAACCGCCGTTTTATAAATTGTCATTATTATTTTTAATGTTCCAGAGATGCTGAGGACCGTACAAAATGGAGATAAGTAATTTTGAGTGCTGAGCCAGAATGATAATAGCTCATAATAGCCACGACCATTCTGATATGACTGAGACAAAGAATAAGAAACCCAATTATATTGCACGAAATATAAGAGAAAAAAAATCAATACTAGGTGTAAAGCTTTTAAAAATGTTGAAAATTTATTTATCTTTATCCTGAAAAAATACGATCAAATCACATAAATACATACGAGCACATATTATCATTCTGTGTCTCTTGTGGGGTAAGCAGAAATAATAGATTGCGAAACTTTTTTCTTTCCAAGCACATGCATTTCGCCTTCTTCACATTCATAGTTCTCGTCATGCACATTCTCCTATTATATGACCCACTTGATCCAGCCACGCTTCATATCACTTATTGTCGTATCACCATAACGGATTTTTTAAAACGACATTTGACATATACGCGATCGCTTAATGTATCGTCGTCACACACCGTATATATTTATTTGGTTTTGTTCGTGTCGCATTTTTTCCTTTGCGGTTGTAAAAAATCACCGATCACCGAAAAAAACAAATTATTTGGTTTCATCATCAAAATGATGCCTACTTAAGCAATTTATTTATTTTATTTTATATTATTAACGAAACAACAGTGTCTTTATATACAAATGAACATGTGACAGGTTATACAAGTAATTAAAATTATTGACAAAAAATACAAAACTTGTCTTAAACTAACATGAATATACAAAAAGCAGTAGTAATAATAAATTAAAGTTATTGTTTTCAAATTATTTAATAATTGTATATTTTATTAATGAATACGTTCAAACTAACAAGATTTTAGATACCTGTTTAACAAAACATCTCCACCAGCAACTCTAGATATAATTATTAACGAACCCACAACATTGGAGGAGAGTGAAATTAGACAAGGAATGAAAATACTCAAAAATTGAAAAGCTCCTGGAAGTCATAATATACCAAACGAACTCAAAATATGGCGGCGAAGAACTAGCGAAAAGTCTCCACAAACTTAACAGCTTGATCCTTGAAATTATAACAATATCAAATGAATGGAGGGGCAGTATAACGATTCCCATCTTTAAAAAAGGACAAAAATCTAATCCTGGTAACTATATAGGAATATCTCTTTTAGCGCATTTCTCAAGCTCTTCACCAACATCCTAAGAGTAAAATTAGAACAACAAATTGAAAATAGAGATGAACAACAAGGATTCCGAAGAAACAGATCTACTACAGATGCTATATTCATACTGCGGCAAATTTAAGAAAAGTTTTTGGAATACAACTGCTTACCTTGCTTTTATCGATCTCACTAAGGTCTTTGATAGAATCCAACTAGAAGATGTAATAAGCATTTTACTCGAAAGGAACGTGTCAAACTTCATCGCCAAAACCATTAGAGACATAAACCCAAATAGCTCCACAAGAATTCACGTAGACGGAGAACTCTCTAATGACTTTTCTACACCAACTGGAGTAAGACAAGGATATATTGAAGCCCCTTTCTATTTAACTTGGTTATGGATAAAATTATAGAAGAAGTTGCCGACCTTAACCAGGGCGACAATATGCTTAACATCATATGCTATGCTGATGATGCCACCATGGAAGAAGTTGCCGACCTTAACCTGGGATACAAGATGGGCGGCAATATGCTAAACACACTGCTTCCAAAAAATACAACATGTCTATCTCCATCAGCAAGACTAAATGCACGACTCTAGTCAGAGAGCAAGTTGGATTCAGTGTAGCGATAAACGATACACAAATTGAACAATCAACAGAATTTAAATACTTGGGTGCTAGCAAAATGTGCAATAATGACCTTTATGGTGAAGTGCTTGAACAATCACCAAAGGCCGCAGCTATTGTATTTCCGGATGTTTAAAGAATACTATCTGGAAAAATAAGCGTATGAACATCCAAAGCAAGGTGAGGATATACAAGATCTGTGTCCGCCCCATAATAATATGCAGCATAGAGTCCAGAGCCGACACTGTCAGAACCAAAAATCTCCTTCGAATCAGCGAAATGAAGGTACTCAGGAGTATCGCTGGCAAAACCCTTTGTGATAGAGTACGAAACATAGAAATCCGAAGGACGTGCGAAGTTGAAGATATTGTCAGATGGGGACGACAAAGAAGAAGGTTCTGGAACGAACTCGTATCCAGAATGGCGGAACCAAGAGCCGTAAGAATGGCCAGGGACAGTATCCCCCAAGCAAGCAGACCTCCAGAACGACCTCCCAAAAGATGAAAAGACAGCTGGCAGTCGACGTCACAAGAGGCAAACAATGATGTAGGACCATAACAGGCCAACAGTTCTAAAATAAGATGAAGAAGAAGATGTATGTTTAAGTTCAATATATGTATGCATAGCACAAAATATTACCAAACATACCACAAAATATTACCAAACTTCCCAAAGCAGACTTACGTAATTGTCGAAGACTTATTTTGTAGAGGTTAAGAAGTCCGATTTGTTTTTAGTGGAATAACGCTTACATAGAATAAACATTGGTTTTTTTGAGAATTTTATGGATAGATCTTGAGATATAGAAAACACATGGGCTCACTTGTAGAACGAGATGCAAGTTGCTTTGCAGAATCGAAACCTTCCACATGTTGATGCAGGGTTACTTAACTCCGGAGGCAAAGTATTGTCCGTAATGTTTCGTCTATACTAGGTTATTTATATCATATTAATAAAGCAGAACACAAAGTTAGTAGCTATTTCTAAATATTGTTGTGATATTCTGGCGAATACTATATATACTTATATTAAAAATATCTATGTTGCAAAACTCGTTTCCAAGTTTTTGCATACGAATTATAAAGTAGTTGATTTTATAATTAGTATAGCAATTTTCGGTATAAAAGGGATTGAGCTGTCTTGTGGATCTAGTGGAAATACGAATTTAGGTAAACAATGGCCGATAAAGACGCTTAATTATTACCTTTCTTAATAATATACATTCAGCACGTTTGGAATAAAAAACTAACGAAAATGTAGTCCTAACGATGCCCATCTGAGAAATACGAAACCACGTTTTGACTAACATACGAGTATTATATACATGGTCTGTCCAATGGGAAAGGTGACTGGTTTTATTTTCGCGTAATCATCTGTAGATGAATAAATGAGTTAACTAACGACATATTTCGACTATCTTCCGTAAAAGTTTCAAAGCTCTGGCATTGCTGGTTCATTCGTAATGACGTAACAATTGACAGTACCTTCTGAGTCTCGGTCGGAAAAAGAATAATGGAGCCACGTGCTAATATTAAATTTTTGTTTTAAATTAGATGATAATGCTATAGAAATATTTGAAATAATTCAAACTGTTTATAGTAGTGAAGTAATGAGTCGTAAGAACGTTTTAAAGTGGTATGCAAGATTTTCTGAGGGTAGAGAGAGCATTGAAAATGATCCACGGCCTGGATATTGACAGCTCGAATTGAGGAAAATGTTCAAAAAGTGGCTGAAATCCTTTAAAATGATCATTGTGCGTCTACAAGGCTCATCGAGATGTTCACTGAATTTCCTAAATCCACTATCCATCTCATTTTAACGGAAAATTTGGGCAAACAAAAGATCATACACTGACTGACGATACAAAAGTTTGCGTAGTAGAGCACTGCAGAAATATGAAAAGAGAGGCTGATATGGATCCAGACTTCATGTCAAGCATTGTACCAGGTGATGAAACATAGTGTTTTAGTATGAGCCACTTATAAATCACCAGAGCTCGAAATGGAAGGGTCCACAATCTCCGAAACCGAAAAAAGTGCGCATGCAGAAGAGCTGAATCAAGATTCTGCTCACCGTTTTCTTTGATTCCAAAGGAATTATCCATAAGGAATTCATCCGATATGTACTTGGATGTTTGGAATCCTTTATGGGCCAGGATTCTTCGAGTTTGGCTCAAATACCGGTAACAGGGCGCATGGTCTTTGTTGCACGAAAATGCACCGGCGCACAAAGGCATCAATAAACCTCCGTATTCACCTGATTGGGCTCCATGCGACTTCTATTCCCGAAACTGAAATTGGCGATGAAAAAAAGGCGTTTCAATACGATTTCATACATCCAGAAGGCTTCCACCGCGATTTTGGAGGCAATTTCGAAGAATGAGTTTCAGGAGTGCTTCAGAAAATTTTACAACTGCTTCCAGTATTGTATTGACTCACAAGGAGTGTATTTTGAATAAAAGGTAATGTAAGCTAAAAATAAACAATGTCTTGTCTTTAATTTCCCACCAGTCACCTTTCGCATTGGATATATAGTGCATATACGAGTATTTGAATGTTTAGTTGATACTGCCAATTTACTAAAATATAAGTTTTATAGCTTAGATATTTAAGCATTTATATATAAATTTGAGAATATGATTAAAAGCGATAAATAATCGCAACACCTGCACAAGAAAAGTGAGACTTATGTTAATAGAAGTCCGTTAATTTAATAGCAGGTGCAAAAGAAAATATTGCTTCAAAACATTGGACCATAATAACTTTCGTAGGCTTATTGGAAAAAAATTAGTTTTTAATATAAATCCTTTATTTAAAAATAAGCATTCTAGACTGTTTTTCTTTATTGTCTTTTGACATTTGTTATGGTTGGTTGTTTGTAATTTGGTATGAATATAATCACCACATTTCACGCGTCAAAAAGATAATATATATTTTTTTTATAAAAGGATAACAATAATAAGAAAATTGTGATACTAAAATACATCACTTACCCTCAAGGTATGGAAGAAGCCTTGCGTCTTGTTGATGACTGAGGGCGGGCGGCGTGGCTGCTGGGCGGACCGCGCCCTCGGGGGGCCGGGGTTGACGCTCCCCGCGCAGCATGACCCCGCGCCACCAGACCCGCCTGTGCCACCGGTAGACAGTTCGGACGCGGATCTGCTTAAGCGGCCTAGGTTGTTTTCGCTTGGGCGGACCCGACCTGGAAGGATATGGTTGCTGGTATTAGAACGAATGAAATATTATATTGTAAATATAAAATAAAAAGATTTCATGATAATGGTGATGATGATATATGGTAGTTATAAAGTTATAACATATAAGTCCGCTTTATAAAAGTGAACATCAACTCAAGTGTCGTGAATAAATTGATTTTAAACTTCGTCTCTTCATATTCAAGTCCCTTAATGGGATATCTCCATCGTATCTGTGTCTGAAAGCCTTTGGAGAAGAGCAGAACTTGGGGGTCAATTTCGTTTTTATCGAATAAATTGACTGTTATAAATCGATCGAATGAGTCAGAGTAATATGACAAGGCTTTAGCAGTTGCTAGCCCTGTGGCGTGGAATAGTCTGCTTATAGGTTAGATATAGGTGTGGCGTGTGCAGCTTCGGAAGCATTTAACGAAATTACTTTTTGGGAGGTCTTTCAAAATTGAATTTATATTTAAAAATTTTGTTTATATTTCCAAATTTCATTTATATTTCAAAATTTTATTTATATTTCAATATTTATGTTTTATTAAACATGAACACTACGTATATATTTTTAGTTCGTCTTCGCTTGGTCAATTTTCTGCGGTTTTCTTACTAAATATGTTATTACTGAACATACATATGTAGATGCGGAAAATCACATAATCTAATAGCTGCCCCCCCCCCTTTATATCGTAACACTCAAAATATTTATGTTTTGAAAATTATTTTATATGACAATAATAGTGGGTTCGAATCCCGATTTAAGTGTCCTAGAGGACAGTCTATTTTCGAAACGGTGCTATATTATTTGCACTTGTATTATTATTATGACGATGACAACTTATTCTTTGAAGTCACCTCAGGAGCGCAAATTGAAGTCTTTTCCAGAAAGGAAAAAAAATATTGACAGAATATATTATATACAATGAGATCAAAAACAAAACTTATGAATTTTTACTTAAACGACCAGATATGTTCTTAAGGAGGAAAATGAAGATCGTTATAAAAATCCATTTCGCCATCATCGTCAATCTTAGCCTGACCCAGCATAATATTGAATAAAGGTCTATCTTAACACATGTGTATAGTTTTACATCGCGTCTCTTTTTTATACCATCGCTATAATATCATCTTTTCGGCTGGTGTTTTATTTTAATTTGATCCTCCTATCTAAGATTTCCATAAAGTCATACTCTAGTTTCATCGTTTACAATCTTATCTTTTTGTTTTAAACGACCGTGCCATAGTTAGTAGGACGGTTGATTTCCTTCCACCAGGGGCTTTCGTGATTGATTCCAGATGTGGCGGTCGTCGCCCACTCGGAATATCGTCGCATTCATACACACGGTCAATGACCGAGGAAGTGACCCTTGCATTCCTTGACAAATTTAAGTAAACAAGTCCAAAGTTCACACGCCGGCCATTCAAGTCCAGAGTTCACACGCCGGCCATTCAACCCGCAGCCCGGAGCGGACCGCATCACACGCCGGAGCGAGAACGCACCACGGCTATCTCGCCAGTTCCGTATTTGAATGATACCTACATACAACAATTAATAGTTGTTTGTATTTGCAGAAACGAGACGTAGGCATGTCGCTAGCGCATCCCCGCGCACATTCTAAAAATATATAAATACCTACGTTACTATAAAAATTACACTCTTTTTCCGCATTGCGATCTAACGAGTTTATTTATTTATCAACAAACCATCATCATCTCTTCATCTAGGACACATATCCTTAACAGACATAATAAAAAAATACATAAAAACGGTCCAAGTGTGATGGAAGAGTTCACCTGGGATGAGCTCGTGTGCGAATGTTGTAGCATCTTCATCTGTGGTAGTGCTGCCAACACGTGAAGTAACGAACCGCAAATTTCGTGCCTACTCTAGTGGTTCTAATCCCGAAGGCTTGATTAGTGGGGCCGAAGAAAATACTGTCTCTCAATAACACTATTAAATATGCCCAAACGACTTATTTAGATATTTTGAAGGGTATCATACGAAAAAAGAAAACAATCTTATGCTTGGCTATTACTATAAAAGTTTTGCCTCGCAACTGATAATTTTGATGCTTTTCGTTTTCGCCTTGATAAATAAATTAATTTTACGGTTTTCATGTGAAATTCCTGCCATTCTGTGGGTCACTTGTCACTTGGAATTTGAGGATTAAATGCTTAATATGTAACCGAATGGAGTTGCGGTTATCTTACATTGATCAAAGACGGTTGTTTCAAGATACTGTGGTATGGAGGATGAGAAGAAATTTCAAACTTTTCAAAATCGACCTGATACACCTGTTTACATCTCACTATTTCCTTAAATTCCGTTTCTCTGTAACTTACTATTTTATACAACTACGAGTATATAAATGATTCGACGGTCTAAATCTGGAAATTACACCTATGGAAAAAAATTATAGATCTTTATGTGTTAAGATTTTTTGGAGAGTATTGTTAATTTGTATCACAACTGCAGGACATGTTGCAAATATAGTCAAAATATCAACATCACTATCACGTTATGCTCCCAATTATGGTAGGCGAAGAAAACAGATCTCAACTTTATTATATCCTCGTACACATCTCTCGCTTTTACCACGTCCATACATCTCATATTATAAAAGCTGAACGCTTTATTAGTTTAATATTATCTTATGTATCAATATATAATTTGAAAATTATACAAATAAATAAATTGAAACGACTTAAATATTAAAGTTTTTGAATAACTGATGACTTTATGTGAGCTTTGAGTAAATGTTTAGAGATCAATGTTAAAAAATAGCGCAAAAATATTAATCATTATTGTTGAACACATCTGTAGTATTTTTTAAAAGGGGCCGAATAGAAATTCTAAAATGGAGAAGGTTATTTAATGAGTATATTTTAATTACAGATATTTAATGCTTAATAGTTTTTAGCAGATTTGGTTCTTATTGGAAGAGATGAGATGGTTGTTGATAAATAAATAAACTCGTTAAATCGCAATGCGGAAAGAGAGAGTCTGTCCAATTTTATTAGTAACGTAGGTATTTATATCTTTTTAGAATGCGCGCGAGAATGCGCTCGCGATATGCCTGCGTCTCGTTTCTGTAAATGCAAAAACGATTAATTGTTGTATGTAGGTAACAATCTATTTACGGAACCGGCGAGACAGCGTGGTGCGTTCTCTCTCTAGTATGGAGTGCGGTCCGCTCGGCTATGGGATGAATGTCCGGCGGGTGACCTTCGGACTTGTTTACTTAGATTTATCGAGGAATCCGAAGGTCATTTCATCGGTCATTGACCGTATGTATGAATGCCCACAGTATTCGAGTGGGCGACCGCCACAAGTTTAATTCAGAACAACTATATCATATATTTAAATGTAAATATCGATGTAAGGATGTTCAACAAACAAGATACAGGAAATTTTTAAATATTTATGTATTCAGTTATTAATTTTTAACGACAGAAGTCTTAAAAAAAAAAATTCGTAATTTTTATACAAAAAAAACAAAATAATCAAATAAAAGCAGTTATCAAACAAACTTTAAACCATATTAGATAACAAACATGAAAATCAACATGTTTAACAAAAACATAACTTGAACACAAAAACATTTGTTTAAAAAACATATAAAAAATATGACATCGGTACATCAAAAATTAAAATTGCATTTGTGTTTCAATATTAAAAACTGCTTTAAATTCATTATCAGTCATTAAAAGTAAATGTGACATAACAGTGTATTCCTTCCGTGGTTGCAGTCCTAAGACTGGTTTGCAGCAATTTGAACTCTTCTCCTCCATTCCCCCCTGTCCTGTGCGGCTCTCTTTAAGTCTGTATATGTTGAGCAGCGCACGTCCACCAACAGGTCCTCCAGGTACTCTCGGCGTGGGCGTCCCCTAGAGTTTGTCCCCTCGGTCATACCCTCCATTATGGCATGCAAGAGGCCCTCTTGTCGTATTATATGACCGATCCATCTTGCACGCCTTTCGGACAGGATCCTGAGCAGGTGCCTTCTTCCTTCGATTCATTGGAGAACCGTGAAGAACAGTGTATAACGGGAATATAATGTGGACTGTTGTATTCTGATGACACATTAATGTTGGCGAGGAATGAAAATGAACTACAATTTAAAAAAGAATTGTACGCAAAATATGAAGGAAATTGCCTACTTTGTTGGATCTTGAACATTTAACACCTAATTAGTAATAACATGTGTTTTTTTTTACTTAATCAAGTAATCTACTTTATTTTTTTATCATAAATTATTAAGTAAAGTTATTTTTAATACAAACATTTGATAAAGGCTTTACTTCAATACAAATGTATGTATATCTAAAGAAGTAATGGTATTTATTTATCATAATTGTGAACTAATTTAATTTTCTACAACGTTAATGCCTTAACTATAAACATTATAAAAAACAAAAACAATATTGAATTTTCATTTAAGATTTCCGTTCTTTGATAAAATGTATTGTGTCAATGATTTCAGGAAGTACCTTTTCTACTGTTATTTAGTCTAGGTGAGGAGAATTATGTATGTGTTTTAAGATTCTATCTTGTTTTTAATATTCTCGTATTTTCATCTCTTTAACCTCTACTCACAAAACCTTGCTGAGAAAACTTTATAACATACCAAACGATCGTAACCTTACCAAGATTTTAACACAAAAGATTTTTCGTTACATCAGAAGGAAAAAGTAGCCGCTGGAGATAGCAGGAAAATGGCTTCTCACAGAAAAGCGTATTGGCGTCCATACTCTTCAACGTATACATCAACGACCAAACCATTGAAAATAATATAAATCACTTCCTTAACGCCGACGATCTTGCGGTTATATCCAGCATACAAACTTCAATGTCATCGAAAATAAGCTTAAAGATACGCTGAATAGGCTAACTAAATACTATATCACAAACCAACTGAAACCCAGCCCTGGAAAAGCTCATTTGACGGTATTACATCTGCAAAATAAACATCCAGAAAGACCACTGAATGTCAACTGGGCTGGATCGCAGCTGGGATTCGCGAGTCATCCAAAATTCCTCGGAGTAAATTTGGATCGTACGCTCTCACATTATCAGTACTGTACCAACAAAAAGAAGAAAACAGCAGCGAGAAATTGCATCTTGAGAAAATCAACAGGATTCACGTGGGGGGCTAACCCGCACCATCTCAGGGTATCAACCCTCGCACTTTGCAAGTTCGTAGCTGATTGCGCCCGCCCAGTATAGTATACGTCTGCCCACACTCAACAAGTAGACATTGCGGTGAACGAGCATCACGACCGAGTGCCTTAAATTTGCACCGATCGCTAAAGTACGAATCCTTGCTGAAATCGCCTCTCCCGCAATACGCCGCCAGATTGCAGCCAGCACCGAGATGTCTACTTAAGAGATGGACCCATACCACTTTATGTATAGGTATTAGAAGCAGGACCAAATATAAAGAGCTTCATGTCCACCACCGTTAGTTTGACTGTCCCGCTAGAAATATAGCGCGTGTCAGTCTGAAGAACTGAACTGCCTTTGAAAATGTTCGAAGAATGGTGGAGTGCTTTCTTTCTGGAGAAAATCTCGACTACCACACGTAGACGATCCTGAACAAACTCCCCACAGTGGTGGGTCAGATCCGGGACAATCTAGTCAAATGAAAAATCTCGGACGACCCTGCATACGCCTGTAGCGAGCTGTAAAACATTAACCATCTCTTCAGTGCGATGACTGCTCAGTTAATGTGGGTTCTGCTTAAATGTGGGTTCAACGACCTGTTACTGGCGAACGATAGTGGTGTTGCCTTTGCAAACATTGGGGATACGTCCTTTAGCGAAGTTCAACAATTTTAATACTATGAAGATCTTTTTAATTCAATGTCTCCTGCAGCATTGTTTTGACAGCAATACTCGTATAACGTGAATCATGGCTGTCTAGCTTAAAAATATTTCAAATGCGACAAAATGCGAATAATTTTGTATTCATTAACGGTTGGGCGGGCATTTTAAATCGTGGCATAATTATAAATGTTTAAAAATAAATATATAATTAGTGTTTTTTAGGAAAATAAGGAAATATAATTCTTTGATAGTTGTATACCGATATTTATTTACTCAATGACAGCTGTTTCCCCATACAATGATATTTTCAAACTGTGGGTGAAACTTAGCTATGTGACATACACATATATACGAGTACAAAAAAAATCAATGTGTATAACACATCTATTATACTAGATGGTAAGACGCTTGTCCTCCAGTCCAGAGGCTAGATTCCCATTGGCACGCAGATTTTTTAAAAAATTATTCCAGTCTGGTTTTCACTTAAGGCCTCTTTAAAAATTTTATAGATGGTTGGAAGAGATTGTCACATGGAACTAACCCC
Source organism: Odontocerum albicorne (assembly GCA_949825065.1). Classification (NCBI taxonomy): domain Eukaryota; kingdom Metazoa; phylum Arthropoda; class Insecta; order Trichoptera; family Odontoceridae; genus Odontocerum; species Odontocerum albicorne. The sequence continues at coordinate 22,423,686 of OX463856.1, forward strand.
GTCAGCTTGTACTGTATACAACAAAAGTGTAAAAATAAAAAAACACAATATGTAATAATAACACCGTCTAATAAACGACCTCTGTAAACTAGTTAGTAAGACCCCTGCCTTGGGGGTTGTAGGTTCGATTCTCGTTAGCATTTAATTAAAAAAAAAAGGGTTACAATCTGAATTTCTGTTAAGGCTTTTAAATATCATTCTGGTTAGTTGGAAGATATTGCTACATAGTAATACGCCCACCAGGCTGTACTGTAAACAACTAAAGTGTAATACAATATAAAACAATAATTTTTAATATTTTTAGGGTATATTTAACTACGTAGCTAAGCTTCACCCACAATTTGACAAGGTGATTATATATCCCGCTGAAATCCAGATTTAAAAAAATTATCACAGTGTTTTTCACTTAAGGCCTCTTTAACACTTTTCTGGTTGATTGGAAGAGATTGCCACATAGCTATAAGCCTGTCAGGTTGTACTGTATACAGCGAAAGTATAATACAATACAGTGAAACAGTTGTCACTGAGTAAATAAATGAAGGCCATAAACTTACCAAAGTGTTTTATTTTAAGCTTCCTAAAAATCGGAGCTCTATGAATTGAAAATCAACAGCATTAACAAGTATAATAATTTATTTAAGCAATTTTATTAAAATGTTTAATCATAATGTTTAAACACAACAGAATAACTACAAAGTAAAAATAATGAAAGAATAATTTATACAGCGTCATTGAGAGTGTTGACACTCCTCAAAGGCACTCTAGCTCGGGAATCGAATCCAGTTTTTTTTTATAGAAAAACAGATAAAACAAGTTTAGCGTAAGGATAGCACGGTAAGGGTTAAGGTTATTATAGGGAGTTGGGGTAGTTCCCCGCTTCTGCATATGTTTAGAATACTGTGGAAAACTAACCAAGGAAAGTAGAACTACAAAGAAACGCTTACAACTAGACCAATGATGCCATCTGATAAGCTATTAGTTGGCAACTAAATAGGGGCAAAGGCTCTGAAAACATATCTCGGGCTTGTCTAAACTAGTTCCATTGGACTAATCATTCTACCTTATTCTTTTATCGTACTTATCTTGAGATCTGTCCAAACATCAGAGGCAGCAATGCCGATTTCAATGGTCTGTTGAGAAGAAGAGTTGTTATTCATTATTTATTATAACATACATCTTATTTACAGATATTATTCTACATTTATTTAGTAACGCTTATGAGCTTCCTTTTATGAATTAAAAATAAAACAATGCGGCCTTTAGTTGATATTTTATTACAAGTAATATATTTATTTAGTTTATATCAAATAAAAGTCTTTTTCTTTTTATTGATTTAGATCCTAGACCTTGCGTTGGGAAAATAATTGTTGCTAGGCAGAGCACCAGCTGTCTCTCTACCTTTTAGGTGGTCTTCCTGGCATGTGATGGCCTGTGGAGATCTCGTGTGCCGATATGTATTGGATTCTGTCTCTGTTCATCCTATCCACATGGTCACGCTAGTACCGCCTTCTCTTCCAGCTTCATCTGACTAGAATGTTTGTGTTGTAGATCTATCAAATGATTAGACTTTCTAGCCCTATCTCTAAGAGGCTCTACGATGGTTCATAAAATTCTCATCTCGAATGTTCGAAGAAGGCTCTAGTTGGTTTGTTCTAGTTGTGTTGGATCTGGTTTCAACATTGTATACCATAATCAGTCCATTACAGTTCTTACCGTGTATATATAACTTTGCTATCGATTTGCATGTTTTTATTTTCCATATCACATCTCTTAGATCACTAGATATTGCGGATGCCTTATTCTAGAAGGACTGAGAATCATCGACAGATTGTCGACAGTATGCCTTTGACGAGTCGTCAGATTCTTTGGGCACATTGCTCGTGGCCAAAGAGAGAGTTTGGATAGGCAGTGCAGAGATGAATGGAAAGGAGCCGTCAAGGACTAACATGGGAGTCAGTTATACGACGGAGGTATTTGTTTGTTTCCGTACTTCGTTGTTGATAGGATTGTAGCTGGAATATCTATACCCAAGTATTTAAATTGCATCACTTGCTAAACAGGCTTATCATCGATGATTAGTTTGCATTTTATTGGCTATTTGGATAGTGTCAAACTCTTTGTTTTGTTTATAAAGATGCTCATATAATATTTTTTGCTGTTTAGTGGAACTTGTATGATAAACGTCGAATAAGTTAAAACTTTAAATCGAACGTCCATCCAAAACGAAATAACGGTCTTGACGACCTCCATGTCCTTGTCAGCAAGACTTTAGACTTCCATCTGGGGTTTTGTGTTTGATTCCCATTAGTATCCGAAAATAAATTAAAAAAAAACCCCAGTTTGGTTTAATTCTTCCTCTGGTCACAACACTCGCATGTGCTAGACGTGCGGTAGTCTTGTCCTTTCCAGTGCAGTAGTGTATGACTTACATTTATGAATATGATGAACGAGTTCCATGTCTTCACCAGTGGTTCTAAACCTGAAACCTCCTCTTCTTATTTCGAAATGGGCCGAATAAATATTGTCTCCCAGCCACCAAACGAAAGAATATGTAATGAATGTAGACATAATAATAGTAAATTGCTATTATCGGACGTCTATTGTATGGTATACCAAATATGTTACGTTGTTAATATTCGCTATCTCAGCCTAATGTGGGAGTATTGGAATGCCGAGCTGTAGACCAAATAAGATAGAGACGTTTTGTATTGTATTATTGTATTACAACGTCGTTATATACAATACAACTTAACAGGTTTATTGCCTCGTGGGAATATATTTCAATAACCCAAAAATATGTCAGATAGCCCATAAATGAAAACCAGATTGGAATCTAATTAAAAAATGTTCAATCGAACAGGAATCAAGCCCGCTTAACCTCTAAAGACAGGCGTCCTACTAAGTAAGCTACGGAAGTCGTTAGTAATATAATTACATGACTGTTTAAAGTACCGTCAAATACATTAAGATATTTCAAAAACTGTTGATTAACAAAACACTCATCAACAACTTCAATCCATCAACTCAATCGAAACACCCTCTTTTTTTAGTTACACACTGCGTCCAAGAGTAGTTGTTAAGTAGTGTCATATTAACTTTAGTTACACACTGCGTCCAAGAGTAGCTGTTAAGTAGTGTCATATTAACTTTAGTAACACACTGCGTCCAAGAGTAGCTGTTAAGTAGTGTCATATTAACTTTAGTTACACACTGCGTCCAAGAGTAGCTGTTAAGTAGTGTCATATTAACTTTAGTTACACACTGCGTCCAAGAGTAGCTGTTAAGTAGTGTCATATTAACTTTAGTTACACACTGCGTCCAAGAGTAGCTGTTAAGTAGTGTCATATTAACTTTAGTTACACACTGCGTCCAAGAGTAGCTGTTAAGTAGTGTCATATTAACTTTAGTTACACACTGCGTCCAAGAGTAGCTGTTAAGTAGTGTCATATAAACTTTTATTACGAGTACTTGAGTAGCATGCTTTTATAGATTTAAAACTAGCAAAAACAATGTTACTTATTTCAAGTGACGTTAAAAAACTGGGTTCCTAATACGAGTATATGTATAACGTTTGTTGTTGGATGGAAGAGATTGCCATATAGTAATACGTTGTTCTGTATACAATAATAGTACATACAACACACTTGAGGGCGACGATAATAAAACAAATGTTCTCAACAAGTATTTTTTTAGAAAACCTAGGCTTGAATTTATAGTTCGATCTAAATATTAATGATTTATTTTAAAATTTAAAATTTCATGATTTGTATTCAGAGTCAGACTTCATACACTTCAAACTTTCATGCTGCGAGGTAATGGAATAACTTGACTTCTATATTTAAGGAATAAAAAGATTTAGCATTTAGTAAATAAAGACTATTTATGCAAATTCTGACTCTTTTCTGAAAAAAAAATACGTTTTTCTTTTTGTTATTTGCAGGAGCTCTTAATTAATAAATAATATTAGAAATATAAAGGTAGTTCTTGGGTTTCAGGAAAATATTAGAAATATAAACGAGTTCTCGGGTTTCAGAAAAAACAAAAACTTTTTATTTTCTTGTAAGTGAATCTTCTCATAAGAGTTCTCTTTTATTTGATACACTTCACCTTATGAAATGAGAGAGAATTTCTGCTTTTTATGTTCGAAAATATTTCTTCGGCCCTCGCGAGAAATTGGAGAAATGGAAAGAGAAAATTGAACGAATATTTCCTCCAGAAAACACGGATATTCAAAAGGGTTTCCTTCCAGGCAGAAACTAATTAGGGACCGGTAAATTGACACCGTAATTTAATAATATGATGCTCATTAATACATTTGCAAATTATACTGTTTATTTCTGTGAGAAAATTATATTTTAAGGAATTACGCGGAATATTTCTTTGGCGTATTAATTAACACCTGAGATTAAATACGACGACAATAATTAAAGATATTAATATAACTTTTTTTTGCTAAATTTTATGATAGAAATAAGGAAACAAATTGTATACATTATTATTATTTTAAAAATTTTTAATCCGACAATTATATTGGGTTTAGTTTAAGCATCCTTGATGAGAGTCTGGTATCTAAACGGCGCTATATAAATTGTCATTTTATCATTATAATAAATGTAATAAAGCGCCAAACGAGGATCAAAAAGGGCAGATTTCGTGGTTAATGAGTTGTACTTAGACGATAGGCTATAATGACTAAATGGGAAAATAATTTATGAGTGTTGGCTAAAAGATGTTTGCAATAAATGACAGAATGAATGGATATGGTCAAGGCAAAGTTTGTCCTTGTAGACAGAAAAACGTGGAAAACAAAAGGGACACGCCTTAATGGCAGGTCCGTGACGATGTATTTTGACGTCTGGGACACCCGTTTAAAAAGCGCCCCCACAAAATGGTGACAATTTTTCCTTAACACTGTTGGAAACGGGATATACTATACACTATACGATAATGTTTTCCTCTCATTTCCCGAAAGGGCGATTTTTTGCTTTTAAAAAATACAGCATGCCAGTTTTTAAAAAAGTAAAATGCGATGGCGTACAATATAAATCAACGGATAAGAGTGAAAACGTCAATTATTTATAACTTTATTTTTAGTGCAAAATGATCGATATATAATGTTATCAAAATTGATTTTGTTCGAAATAAAATCTTCAATACAGAGAAAAACCAAATCTGACCATATCTGACCATCTCTTTTGTCCAAAATTATATAAAAAATATAATTTGATAATTTTTATATATTGTTTTATTTACTTATTTTATTTGACCTAATAACACCCGACAACAAGAAAAAACCATAATATAATATAATGAAAACATAAACAAATTAACTCATGCTTCTGTGTGAAGTGACTCAGTTATAACTGTAAAGTTTATTAAGGAGTTCAATCCTCAATTTATTCATCGAGATATGGAAGTTATCGATATCGGAAAAAATCATTCAACAATGTAATTTTGTACCTGAGTGGTGAATGGTGAGGTTTTTAACATCTCATTTCGGCTATACGGCACCGAAAATAATCTTTATTCATGATAGTGTAAATGTGTACGGTATAACAAAAGTTTATCAATCAACAAAGTATTGAGTTTGATGGAACTCTTCATAATGGTATGGGTGTGCGTAGTAAGGTTCAAAAGTTTCCAATTCTATGACATAAAAAATATGAATAATAAAACCATATTTTTTATTTTTCGATATTGTCACCCTATAAAATATCAATATATTTTTTTAGAACGATGAATTCATTTTCAATACCAATAAAAAAATATTCTGAAGTTTTTGGAGTGAGTGGCTTCTGGTCTGCCTTGACGAGGGTTATCTTTAATAGATTATCTTCCTAAGCGAAACTGTTTAGCCCAATCTTTTACTTTGGAATATGACGGAGAAGATATTCCGTATACATAATCTAAACATCATTTGATTTCTGTCAAACTTCACCCTTTTTTTGAAGAACCTTAACAATGTGGTATTAATTTTCTAACATTTCAGAATATACTGAAACAACATGTGTTCTATCGGCTCTTGTTGAAATACTACTGACGCTAGAGGTATCAAATTTTAATTGTACCATGGCATGACCACGTCCAGCGAGGTATTTATCCATAAACGCTCTAGCTTAGAGACACTCAAACGGTCGATCTCAGACATTCGGGTGGTCGATCGCGTGACCATGGGAAATTTATAAGATATTAAATACGAGTACATACCAATATCAATGACTAAAACTAACACATATTCCGTGTAGATCTATGCAAAATCGTACACTAGAATATCAGGCTTTTTGTAACAAAATAATTCCTGCCATAATATTACGAATCAGTAACGTCTTGCATGCTACCAGTACTTATTTACAAGCAGTAGCATTTCAACTCCAATTTTACGAGTATGTTGTGTGTTATTTACCAATTGGACGATTTCGTCCGTTATCGGCTAATTTGAGAAACTTGGTGAAAAAAACAGTGTCATGCATCGACTTCCAATGAAAGCTACATGAACAGTTTAAAAAAATATATTTAGTTGAATAACTGCATTTTTTTATATTGGGAATGTGGTGGGATTTTTAATACTTATGATTTTGATTATTTCTATAGATTTTTTATACCATTTTATTTTATGCTAATAATTTTTCATACTTGATACATGTTTCTTTATTTTTGTTGTTGTATACTACTCGTACCTACCTTAACACGGGCATAAACCTAGTTAAGTAGGATAGTACTTTGCAAATCTATTTGTAAAACTAAAAAAATTAAACAATGTTTTCGGGTTCGATTCTCGATTGCTGCTAACACGTGCAACGATGAACTCCGATTTTCCTACTTCAAACCCGAAGGCAAGCTTACTGGAACCGAAGACAATATTATCTACTGGCTCTTCGACATATCCCAATCATCAAATCGGATATGTTGAAGGGTACCAATACGAAAAAAGATCATCATCATCACGCCACGTCACAGATTTCTTCTTCATTATATTCTGGCACAATCTTTTACAATTGCAGGTCCATACACCTCATTGTGTATACTCTTCTATTATGAAATCTGTGCACTCTTCCATCTTCCATTTTATTGGTATTTTTAAAGTTTTTGTACCTTTTATACTACTCGCATTGATAATGTTGTAAAACTTTCATAATTCATTCCATCTAAATGTCCCGATTATTCAGTGCTTCCATCGTCATCTCAAGCACTGCATTTTATTTCAATCAGCATTATTTCCAAACATCTTCATTCCCTGTTATGTCGTAGATGATGACATCCATTGTCTAATTGGTAAGACGCCTGTCTTTCGACTTGCGGGTTGCAGGTTCGATTCCTACTGAGGGTCGATTTTTTATTTCAATTTTAATGACTATATTCGTGGCCTAATCGGTAAAATGCCTATCATCCGACCTCCAAGTTGTAGGTTAGATTCAAGCCGAAACTGAGTTTAGTAAAAAACGTTTTTAGTCTGGTTTTCACTTAAAATCTCATAAAGATCTTACTGGTTGATTGGAGGAGGTTGCCACATGGCAATATTCCCACAAAGTTGTACTGTATGCGATGAAATTGTTATACATGATTCGTTCGGGTGCTACTATAGCTACCAGACGTGATTTTTTTTCATATTTGTAGGATCGAGTTCTGAGCTAGAGTGCCCTTGAGTAGAGTTTGCTTTCTTAACGGCGCAATATAAAATTGTCCTTTTAATTCAAACTTGTTCTCACGTAACATCTTTCTGATTGGTTGAACGAGATTGAGACATGGCAATATAGTCCCCAAGTCATACTGTGCACAGCAAAAGTGTGATACAAAACGAACACAATCTCGTAACACTCGTATGTCTATCGCATTTATTTTACTTTCAAGACTTTTTTCGCGTCCAAGTTTCACTGCATATCTTAATGTTGTAATCAAGATTCTATTATGAGCAGTAAACGTTGCTTCTCTTAAAATGCTACGTTTAGTAAACACATTGTGTAACCCAGAATTTACTTATTCTTCTGATGTGTCTTAGCTACAAAAAATCTCCTTAAATAAAATTACTTCATATACAAACACGCCCAACAATTTATCTGGGCGGTAGTTCTAGAATCATTATAAAGCCATTTACATTATATTCAATGTTACGTTAGATTAAGGTCATTATCTTTGTAAATGGATCTGATTACCCTAGAAGAGGCCCTGAGCAACACGTTGGTGGATCAAAACATACTCGTAATTAAAAAAAAAAACGTTATTTTTTTAAATAATATTGTATAATTGTTTGCTTTTTTGTTCGCAAATTCGTTTGTTGATTTATCAAAATCTAGTGATTTTAACATTTCACACTCTATTGTCGTAAGAGTAAATGAACTTAATCGACCTTGGTCAATGTTGTTCCGTCAATAATTTTGAATTCGCGACAGTGCAGCAAAATACATTTGTTCTTGGCAAGCATACTGAGAAAAATTCTCAAAGCGATATTAACGTTTGTGAAAGAAAAAATTAGATCACATTTTCCAAAAATTCGCGCATTTGTATAATGTTGTATTTTGCAAATTAATTCATAAAATTATATAAATTCATTTACTTAACTAATACTTAGATTCTCAAGATATTGAATAATTAAAAAGTCATTTTCCCCGCATTTCCAATAAAGATACATATTTATAATTTGTCAAAAATTCATATAAATAAAGAAAATGGCTGTACGCGTATAATTTTTTTTTCACTTCTGATACATACAATAAATTATTGCTAAAAACATGTTTGTTTGAAATTTATCATGTACGAAAAAGTCGGTTTCCGGTTCATCTCATTTATCATAAAATCGAGCAAATTTTTTAATTATTTATTTTCTCCTATATATTGATGATTGCCTAGCAGTTCTTTTTCATCGATTTCTACTTTGTCAGTATATACGTGTATATACATAATACATATTTCTTTCAGTATGTTTTTCAGGCCTTTGATATATTTGTAGCATATTGTAGCAAAATGCATATGAGCGCGTGATAAGCGCCAAGTTATGGAAAATATTGAAAAAATATAGTGTTAAATGTAAATGAATACATGGTATTGCTTCACTATACGCCGAAGTAGAGAATATATAAGAAAAGGGTTTCGTGACTGATTAGTTTATTATTCCAAATAGGGTAATATTATGACGTATTTCGTCACCCTGGTTGTTAATTATTTACAAAAATTGATGTTTGTAGGAAGTATGAAGGTTGATGGGTGGTATGCAAATGTTTAATGTGAATGTGTGCGAATTCTTGCATGTATGATACATAACATGGAAGTATTAGCTGCGAATAAGGATGAATTACATAGTTTACTTATTAAATAGTGTGAATGGTGTAAAAAGAAAGATCTGAGAATGAATGTGGCGAAATCCAAACTTATAGAGATAGAAAAGTGCGAAAGGAAAGGAAATGCAACAAATGGGTGAGTAATGAAAAATAGGAGCCAGAAAAGTAATTCTGCTAACATATTTGGGTTATATATTTTCCGATAATGGAAGAGCTCATAGATATATTGAATGGCGTGTAGCGACAGGAAACAAAGTAAATTGGGCATTAATACATAACATATATACTCAAACTGTTAAGATTAAGTCATTGTAAAACTCTGATAAGATGACAGTCCATAAAAAATATTTTAGTACCAACTTTGATGTGTAAGAGTGAAACGCGTACGTGAAAAATGATTAAAATGAGTGGAATTAATGCTGTAGAAATGCGTACACTGAGAAGAATACATAGATTGACAATGTATGACAAAAATGTGGAATGATGTGATAAGAGATGAATGTAAACTTGAGGCTAATATGTTGAGTACGATGAAGAAGAGCACTCTGAGATGGTTTAGGCATGCAGAACGATGAATGCAGAAAGACTAACAAAACAAAGATATAGCGCAAATGTGAATGGAAGTAAACGACGTGTTGAAATAATGAAACTTAGAAAGTTACATAAATCGTAGGGGTTCTATGAGGAGGTGTATGGATTTAGAAGATGCGAAGGATGTGTCGGGATCGAAAAGACTAGCACTCTGTCGTCTCTACCAGGGAAATGACGTGATGGTATGTATGTTGATTAAAATAACATATTTTATAACATATTTTACCTACTTGTCGAGTTTTTGGGATTGGGAGTTATTTTTTTCCGATGCGACGTGCATAATACAGTATATTTCATGGATTTTTAAGTTTATTTTTGCGTCACTTGTTTCTTATGAATTTGGGCAGCATGGGCTATGATCCGTTTGTGATAAATCCAAACCTGTTTTGTAACAAAATATTAAAACTCTTCATCATGTCGATTCATTTTCATTTGTGTTGATTACGTAAATAAATATTTCTTATACTTAAAGGAAGACTTACTATGTTTGTCTCTCTATCTATATGTACGCGTTAATCTCGATAATCACTGTATGGACATGAAACCCTTTTCTTTACGTTATTCTTGGACAACTTCACGACTACCTCCATGATGAGACATCTTACAGCCCTCGGGATAGACAATCATTATCGTCTTTTCTACTTTGTTTTCAATTTTTATTTTGTTTTACAATGATTTGTCTTTTGTGTTTGTATTTTTTGTGTTCCTGTGGACGGTCTCGTGTTGTATTGGTAACATGTAGTTTTACCATTTTCATTCGAACTATTTTTGTTGTAATTGTGTACATTTTTTTTTGTATATTCTGTCAAACTTAATGTACTGAGCACTCACTTCTGGCTCTTTTATGTTTTATTATTTTTATTATAAGGTACATTGTACCGTTTACTTATGAATAAATACATTTTATTATAAGGTACATTGTACCGTTTACTTATGAATAAATACATTTTATTATAAGGTACATTGTACCGTTTACTTATGAATAAATACATTTTATTATAAGGTACATTGTACCGTTTACTTATGAATAAATACATTTTATTATAAGGTACATTGTACCGTTTACTTATGAATAAATACATTTTATTATAAGGTACATTGTACCGTTTACTTATGAATAAATACATTTTATTATAAGGTACATTGTACCGTTTACTTATGAATAAATACATTTTATTATAAGGTACATTGTACCGTTTACTTATGAATAAATACATTTTATTATAAGGTACATTGTACCGTTTACTTATGAATAAATACATTTTATTATAAGGTACATTGTACCGTTTACTTATGAATAAATACATTTTATTATAAGGTACATTGTACCGTTTACTTATGAATAAATACATTTTATTATAAGGTACATTGTACCGTTTACTTATGAATAAATACATTTTATTATAAGGTACATTGTACCGTTTACTTATGAATAAATACATTTTATTATAAGGTACATTGTACCGTTTACTTATGAATAAATACATTTTATTATAAGGTACATTGTACCGTTTACTTATGAATAAATACATTTTTCCTATTCTCCCTTTTCCCTTTAGACGATTATCAATATGACTTATTTAGTTAGATGTTTGTTTCCAACTTGGGTGTTGCGGACTTGATATTCGTTGGGTTGTATTTGAATTGTTTTTAAAAAGTGCCCCATTCTGGTTTCCTGTAAATACCTCAGTTAGTTTATTTTGGTTGGAAGATAGCAAATAAACCAGAAATATAAAATTATAAATAAAAATATTTGAGGAAGGTTTAAGTCAACAAAAATGATGTCACTTCTTTGGGAGCTGAGCAGTGAAGATAAATGTCGAATAAGTCACGGAGATATTGTCTTCGATGCACATAAATAAGCTGCCAAAACTATTCGAGATATACCAAACTCAAATGAGGAAACTTCAAATTGAGTAGAATAAAGGGGATGAGTAGTATTTCTCAGTAGAAATGGAAATAAACTATTTAAAAATTCATCCAAATTGTTATTAAAACAATTTATATAAGAAGGTGTAAGTCAACAAAAATTATGCCCCTTCTTTTAGAGCCGAGCAGTGAATATACTCGTACATGTCATGTAAGTCGGGAAGATATGGTCTTCGATGCACATAAATCCCGATAAGCTGCCAAAAATATTCGAGATGAACCAAACTCAATTGAGAAAACTCCAAATTGAACAGAATAAAAGGGTTGAGCTGTATTCCTCAGTACAATTGGAAATAAATTATGTAGTAATTCTACCAAATTGTTATATGATACAATTACATCACCCCATCTAAATTATTGTTCACGTTTTCTTTTTCTGAGCAGTGTAACTCAATTGAAGGAACTTTAAATATGATAGAGGATTATTTTAAAAGGAATTAAATCTTTGTAATTTATTTTATCAAAAACTGTTTATTCCACTTTTTTGTTACGGTATAACCCTACCGGTTTCAAGGCTTTCACCTCATCTTCAGGGGAGCACAAACAAGATTATTGAATGAAATCTGTTTGAATTAAGGATAAGTTTTGTAGACTTATCGATAAAACAATGTTTAATTTTGAATTTATATGTTAAATTTATAACTCAAAATTGTCAAAAAGGTAGGATTTCTATAGACAAAGAAATGTGTTTAAAAATTCAACCGAATTGGTATATGATACAATTATGTCAACACATCTTAATTATTTTCCAAGTATTCTTTTCTGAATCATGAAACTCAAACAGTACACATTAAAGGGATGAGGATTTTATAAATGACATGAATACCTGCAAATAACATGCATACCTGCAAATGAAATGCATACCTGCAAATGACATGCATACCTGCAAATCATACAAAATATCGACAATAATGTGCTACTTGGTTATTGGATTATTTAAATATTTCAATTATGTTTTTCCCTTCGGATGAACTTTAGAGCGTTCTAGATAGATGTAGGTAATTATTTTTACAAAATTTTACCCACATTATGCGGAATCGGGGTAGTTGCCAATTTTCGTACCGCAGCAGCTTTCTTTTATGAGACTCGTTTTATTTTATTGTTTTTGTCTTTTAACACTTTGTATCCCGATCCCGTATTTTAACGTGATACACTAGATTTGTGTTGAGTTCCGGTTCCGTGTTTTCACGTGATCGATACCTCTTTCATAAAAGGAATCTAACAAACATTTTTTTAAATAATTCAACTTTTAAACAGCAGTATTCAGATTTTTTATTCCCGATTTCTAGCATAGGCAATACTACCTTAGACAGCAAAAATATGCATGAATTCTGACGTCGCCGCGTCACAAATATGCAGTGAAGTGTCAGATCTTGAAGATTTTCTAGTCTTCTACAACAGTCTTCGAGTCCAAATAGAATAAGGGATTTGTAAGATCTTGTTAAAACATGTGCTGATATGTATTCCATCAACTGACCCTGCAGAACTTGCAAAGTATTATGCGCTATGCACAAGAAGAGAAGTGAGACCCAGTACATGTCTAAAAAGCGTGATGAAGCTATACCTAAAAATAAAATGTGGTCTGAATTAGCATTCTTAACTAAAGTATTGTTAGCAAATATACAAAGTTTAATTTCAATATTTCTAAAACTACTTTAGATATCGTGATTTTGGTATAGCCTTCACGAAAATCAGGATTTCTCAAAAACAAGCCGCGTACTTAGAAAGGTTGTTTTGATTTCAATCGTAGTCTTGAAGTGTTAATACAATATAACAAGGATATGCTTTGTAATATTAAAAATAATATTACAAAGGATATTCAACATAATACACAGTAAAACAATGTATTATTTTGAATATCCTAGTCATTATTTCTAAGTATAAAAATAATTTGTTTCCAAAGTATACCCCAAAAGGTACGATGGACAGTTAGGAGGCTCATTGTTAAGCCACAAACACCCTGATGACTTTCAGTTTCCAAATATTAAATGATGAAAAGTCTTAATAACTTATGCTTCAAAGGTTTCAGTTTTATTAACGAAATGGCCAAAAATATAAAAGAAGTATATAGAGCATCCGGACTATTCGCTGTCTACGTGTTTTGTATGTCGAAGATAGATTTAACTATTATTGAAGTGAAAAAAATGTATTGGGTGGTTCGTATAGTAATTTCGTATTTTTAAGTCAAAGCTCGTAGACGCTGGTTTTCGATATTCAGTATCTTAATAATAATATATCTCGTGCCGTAGAACGTTAGTAATTATCGATCAAAGTTTTGATTTGGTCATTAGGTATCAGTGGTAATCGACCTTCTAGAGCAGATACCATCTTCGAGTGTCGTTTTACTATTACAGATTTCTTAAACTACATTTGAAAGACAGAATCGCTTTTTACATCATTCCCATTTTTTTTGTTTGTGTCACATTTTTTCCTTTGCATAGTAAAAAAAACATCGATCATCGAAAATCTAATTATTTTGATCCTACTTCAATATGTTGCCAAAAAACTATTAAGCAACTTGGCTTAACATTTTCCAAATAAAATAACTAAATTCTATAATTTTATACATTTAGCACGTTTGGAATAAAGTTAGTTTCGTCAATTTTTCTCTTTCGACATCTATCAGAGAAATACGAAACTACTTTCCGGACAACGTATAATATGCCAGTTTTAGAATTTAAACTGATAGGAGTAAGTTAAAGACTACAAGAAGTTAAACTGTTATAAATGAAAAACTAAGAAAACAATGTCATTCTTAATATTTGTAAGATTTATTGTGATAAGTGCATATTTTAGAATTATATTGCTTTTACATAAAACAATATGTGATTGTTTATTTTTAACACTTACTTTTGTTATGGACGCTGGAAAAATGATGAATGAATGAAAAATAAAAAAAAAATAATAAGAATGGCCGAAAGCACTTGAAAACAATGAGACTTGTAGAGAAATAGAAAATGATAAAATAATTATTATACCACAACTGTGAAGTGATGCAACCACATGAAAACATATGCACATGGCAACATAAAGTGAAGATCTAAAAACATATGTTAAACCTGTAACGACATATGCTATTAAAAGTATAACTTAATTAAGACACTTCTTAGAACATCAGAAATGGAGGTCTTGTGATTTATATACGAGTATAGCGTCCTAAAAACTGTAAACACATTTTGATTGATTTTAAATTCAGTATTTATGAAAGTATATTTAAGATTAAAACTTCAAATTAAAGAAGACACCTAGATTTTTTTAGTTATCATAAGTGTTCAAATCGATGACCGTTCTGGTCCATAGGCTGCTGATGACATGGAATTGTTAACATCACGAATAATTTGATTTGGTATTTGGACGCATTATCGTTCAATGGTTGTTCTATTTATTTTACATAACTGGTAAAACACTTAGACACAGAATTAGAAATGAGAAAAATGTATGTAACCAAATATGGGGAATCTAGAGAAGTTGTTTTTGCCAGGATCACGCTTAAAGAAAAAAATATGCATAAAGTTTATCGTAGTTACCTCATAGGAAGTCGTTTGCCAGACAGACTCTTAAATATCTAGAAGTATAGCTGGTAATCCATGCCCCAGGAAAAATACGAAAAAAGGGATAGAGAATCTACTACAAGAAGAAGAAAAAGGGATTGTGTAACAGTGCATCTTTATGATATATGTAAAGTAACTTAGATATATTTTATTGAGGTTTAAATTTTGACAGAATGCGGTATTGGAGAGATGAAAATAAAAAATAATAACGATGATTCCATTGTACGAATATTTGCCTTTTCAATTTAAACACCTCCAATTTACGATCAAAGTCTGCTTAGGAACACAATAAACAAAGCGCTATGACAAACATTAAACGAAGCAGAGATTAACCTGTGCGGAAAACGCTTTTCCAGCGGACGGCTTTACCGTTGCTCTGTCACGGGTTAAATATAAACAAAATCTCTTTACATTAGCATCCTCTAGTTAAAAATTGAATGTAATTACAATACAAAGAAGTTTTATCAAAATATTTTTTTAATGAATTGACGGAAAGTTGTTACACCGGGGTTAAATCAGGTGCGACAAAATTCCACAACCTGGGTTTGATTTCAAAAGATTCCAGTCTGGTTTTCACTTAAGGTTTCTTTTATATCTTCATGGTTGTTTGAAAGAGGTTGTTACATATCAATAAACATGCCAAGTTATACTGTGTTTAATAAAAGTGTTATATTTGTCGGTAACCGTGGTTTAACAGTTATCATTCATGCTAAGCAAGTGGGCATCCTAGGTTCGATTCCTGACTGATTCACTTCTGTGCTAGTTTTATTCTTAGATCACTTCATATTTGAACTAAAGAATCCAGATGGGGCTCTTATCTCCGTTATTTTTTTGTATGTTGAATTATTTAAAAATTGCTTTAAAGGTAATTGTAATGGTCGGGAAATAAAACCATGCCAAATTATCTATGAAAAAATATAACACTATAAAACTAAGAATGAGACTTCTTCACTATAGTCCTTTCCTAGTGAAGTGATTTTCTAATTCCACAAAATGAAGGGGTTTTAAAATTATATTGTAATGATACTAGACAGTTCGGCTTCACATTAAAACGATGTATTGAGGATAGTAAAAATAAAAATGTGTGATTAACTAATAATTGAAAAACTGAGGTAAGAAATGTGGGATATAAGTTGAGATATTTTATATGAAGAAAATGTGACAAGTACGACTAATACAAACTGTGGGGATGTGGTAGAGGTGAGTGCGTGTAGAGGAACGCGAGAAGATCTGTTCTTTCTGTATTAATCAAATAATATATTGCGTGATCTTGTTATTCGGAAATCGAAGTTAAGGGTCCAGATTGTTCAGTAAGTACAGTAACTAAGACTCTAGCGTCTTTGTGAATACTCAGTTAAACTTGCTGCTTCCTGATTTTTATAGCGTTTTTCTTTGGTAGGATATGTCCAAGTACTTACGTACAAAAATGGATGTATTAGGTGTTTACATAAGTTGTGTCCGTTTTTTTCAAATTTAAAAATGAGCACTAAAAGTATAACAAAACGGTAAAGGTTATACGTCATTCAAAAGATATTTTTCTGCTCTACAAGACTTTTGTGTTTGCTTTTACGTTACATACATTATTTTATTTGATTACAAGCCTTCAAATGGAATGTCAAGTAGACGAAAGTGAGCATTTTCGACGCCTTCTGTTCGCGTTCAATCGAGGAAATAAAGCTGCCAAAGCTGCTCGCGATATTTGCGAAGTGTACAATGAAGATGCTTTGAATGAAAGGACAGCTTGTCGATGGTTTTTGCGTTTTAAAGACGGTAATTTCGACCTGAAAGACATGTAGCGTTCCGGACGACCAGTGGACTTCGATGATGACCGCTGAAACCATATTATTCATGAAGATACCCTTTAAACCACCGCAGAATTGGCTGAGCAGATGAATTGTAGTCACATGACTGTATACCACCATCTACCATACAATTTCTTGTAGAACAGAAAATTATCTTTCGAATGACGTAAAACATTCACCATTTTGTTTTACTTTTGGTGCTCATTTTTTAATTTGTAAAAAACGGACACAACTCATGTTAACACCCAGCGAAAAATTTAAAGTTTTACAAACTTACTTTCTTGTTATTTGATCGTTTAAATAAAATCAACTTGTACGTAAAATAATAATACATACCTGTATGTTGGTGCCCACCTTGATGTATGGAAGTGAAACTTGGACTTGGCAGAGAAGGATGAGAGTCAGATTAATGGTGTGGAGATGCGTGCACGAAGGAAAATTGAAGTATCGATGTTTGAAATAAGGCGGAACGAAGATATCATAATTGAATACTCGTATATTGATTAAATTGATGTTTGAAGTAAGATGAAGAAAGCAGCTTTAAGATAGTTTGGGCATAAGGAGAAAGTTAATGATGGAAGAATGACTAAGCGTGTATACAACTCAGAAGTGCAAGGTGTGCGTTGAAGAGGTTGTTCGAGGAAAACGGAGCTGGACCAAATAAACCAAATTTTTAAAGAAGGTCAAATTTTGTCGGGAATTATTACGTTAAAAGTTAAAGCGTGAACAAATGGGTATTTGAAGTGATCTCGGAACATATTTGAAGAGATCTCGGAACATATTTGAAGAGATCTCGTAAGTAAAAAATTGCCATTAAATGGATCAAGACATGTAACAATTATTTACCATAAACAAAATAAATGGAGTTATTTCGAAAATATGTATTATTTGGGTAAAATATTTCCTTAATTGAAAACGATAACTTTCCCACAGTATAAAATCAAAGCAGACAGGCTCGTAACATCCAATACTATGGTAGGATACGTGACAGCACGCTGGAAATTTATATCTGAAATGGGGTACTTGGAACTGAAATTTCATGAGCTTATTGTTCGATCAAAGTAAACAAAGAGAAATGAGAGCTTGTTTATGGAGCCGCTTGGTATAATCAAAAAGACCAAAGTTGAAATAAACACGGGCAAATAAAAACATTAGAGTATGATTTTTTTCAGAAATTAAGAATAAACCGATATAAATAGGGTACTATATTTGCGGCCTACGGGTAAATATTTCGTTTTTAATACAATACATAAAAAGTAGGTCTAGACTAAGAGACTGGTTATTTCATTTAAAATTTTATCTTACATTTTTTCTTTTTAATAAATGTTTTATTTTAGTTGATAGTTTTTTCCCCAGTGTTGAACAATGTTGATTTTATGCGTCATATTTGTTAAAAATTTGTGTTAATGTTAATACTTTATCTTAGTAAATATTTCTATAATTTGTCAAGATCACTTAAATACCGTAAATTTTTTCAATAAATAAATATATTTCAAATTATATGAGCTTGTTTATGATAATAAACTTATTTTTAAATGTTGTATTTTCTTTAAAATATATATTTTTAACTTTGTATGAAATCAAACTACCTTGAAAATGCGCTTTGATTAATTCATGGCATTGTTACGTCATAATACCCGTCAAGTCATACTCTGCAGTCATTACAGTAGTGTTGTTTTGATTTCGATAAATTTGTTACAAATTATTATTAGAAGTTTTTTGCAAACCCAATTGTTTTTCGGGTGCATCGATTATCCTTATAAAACGTAATTGTTACACCAAAAAATGTCTTGTTTTGATATTCTTACGTTGGACATTATACAGTAGTTGTGATGCCACCCTTTCAAAGAAAATTAAGAATTAACGAAAAACTTAAAAATTTTGGTAAAAAGATGAGTTTGTTTATACAAAATCGTATGGTCAAATACTGTCAAGCTATCAAATTTAATCAGAAGTTGTTACGTCACAAGCTTAATCGAGTGCAAATGAGTATTTCAATGGGTAATTGAATTGTATTGATCGTTAAAAGTTATTACTGGAAGAAAATAAAAATAAATTGTCATGTTTCTAATTTTTGTAAAAAATCGTAAAATAACCGTATTATTTATTTGTTAATTTTCCTATAAATTTTTTTATCACTCCAGATAATCTCCTGTGCTTTACATTTTTTTATGAAAAAAAAAACAGCCAATTAGACTTTAAAATTAATAAATACATTATAGTAATTCAAGCATAAAATAGTAAAAAAATACTATTGTTTTTTAAAAAACCAGAAAGTTTAAAAAAACTTTTTAAATAAATAAAAAAATGTATTGACCAAGCTACATTGTTGTCTTTATAGCACGAAAGTGTCAAGAAATCCATTTTGTCTTAAAAGCTTACTACCACTGTAAAAAAATTGAGAATAAGGAATCAAAGTATCTTAAAATTTAATTTGTTGTTTGAAATCCTTACGTGTGTAAAAAATAATTTATAGGATTTTAAATTCGTAACATGTCCAAAAAGCTATTTCATAGTCAAGGAAAAAAGCCTTCCTATACCCGTAACACATAAATATGCTAAAATCCATTTTTACGACTAGGTATCACTCTTTCAAGTTGCCCTTTACCGTCCATAGTGTCAGACTTCCGTTACTGACTTCCGTAAGACTCTCACCCTCGTTGACTTACTACAAACAGCTACTTACAATATGAATATTACATCTTTCTTCAATAACAAAACATGTTTCCCCATAACACCTATTTTCTTGTCTTTTCCTTATCTTTGGTAACATTTTGAACAAATAATTTATTTTACAGATTAGTTCAATTTGTTTTGAATGCTTCAAGTATTTTTTTCTTTCTGAAAACAATGTAGTAACCTTTCAAACATCAATTGCAAGTTCTCTGCGTTACTCTTCTCTGGTTGGTTGGAATAGATAACCGAGTGGCAATAAATCCGTCATTTTTATATTTCGCGGTTAAGTGTCTAAATAAAGTTTCTCTTAAGCCAATTTATGGTAATACCATTATAATAAAAAATTTAACTTGGTTTTATCCACTTGAAAATAAATATTTAACTTAAATAGTTTCAAGTCATATGCTACCAAGGTCTGAGTGAATGTGAAGGAGTGAACTGTTATCTTGTTATAAGTCATTGCCGTGCCTCGCAGTCGAGGATCCCCTCGCCACTCCAACGTCAGTCTTGAACCATTCTCTCACGTCGATCGTGTGATCTGTGAGAGAACAGCCCAATCATGGATGCGCACTCCCTCCAGCAAATGCCAGAAACATATGAACCCTGCTGAGCCGCCCGGCCATGTGGACGCATGTTAGTAGCGCGCAGACTGTTTGTCATATGTCTAGCCGCTGAGACGCCATCAGCCCGAGAGCATATGGCTTTCCACCCCTCACGGTCCCGAGCCAGCTGCTCTCAGTTCTCAGCCACCCCGCACAAAGTAAGCGACTCTCGCAGACTGTCCTTATAGCGTTTCCTCTGCCCACCAACTCTTCGTTACCTACCACTTTCCCGTACAAGACGCGTTTTGGGAGTCTGTGATCGCCCATGCGTATCACATGCCCGGTCCACCGCAATTTCGCCTTTACAACCATGTCTTCTATAGGTTTACAGTTGGAGCGTTGCAGGACCGAAACATTTGTGACACGATCACTCCAGTGGATCCGAAGAATTCGGCGAAGGAAACGCTGGTGGAACATTTCGAGGCTTTTAGTGTACGTTCTATAATGAACCTAAGTCTTAGACCCATAGAGAAGCGTGGGGAGGACAACAACCTTGTAGACTGATATCTTTCTGGACTGGGAGATATCTATGCTGTAGAACACTTTGTCATTCAATCGAGCAACAGTCGCTAATGCACTCCTGAGGCGACTCCTCAGTTCATCATCAAGAGAAGAGTTCGAAGCCACGATGCTGCCTAGACATATAAAATTAGGTACGTTCTCCAGTTGCATATCATTCACTAAAATGTAAGGTGATTGAATCACCTCATTCCCTGCACAACAGGTTAGTACCTGAGTTTTCTTCACATTTATTTCCAGGCCAAACATCTGATACACCTCTGTATAAACATTGATGATGTCCCGAAGGTCTTCCTCTGAATGTGCAACAAGAGCGCAATCATCCGCATATTGCAGCTCCGTGATGTATGTGTGAGCAACTCTTGTTTGAACATGTAATCTACGCAGATTATGTAGTCCCTCATCAGTCCTGTATCTCATCTCAATTCCTCTGACACAAAGTCGTCTCTCAACGACAAACACAAAGGCTGGCATATATGCATTACATAGAGTTGGAGCCAGGACGCATCCCTGGCGGACGCCGGTGTTGGTATCAAATGCGTCCGTGTCCAGTCTACCAAGTGAGTCAAAACACCTGTTGCAGTTATGCAACTGTGTCAGAAACTCCGTCAGAAGCGGTGGGACACCAAGTCTCCCAAGGATCCTCCATAATAAATCTCTATTAATTGAGTCAAAAGCCTTGGCCAGATCGACAAAAGCGGCAAACAGACTCCTGCCCTGTTCACGACATTTCTTCTGCAGCTGCCTGATGGTAAATATCATGTCCACTGTACCACGGGATGCATGAAACTAAGCCTGTGACTCTGGAGTGATCCTATCCAAGACCCTGGTAAGCCTGTCCACGACAATTCTGCTGAATATTTTATTTACCAACTAGTTTCAAGTCATATGCTACCAAAGTCTAAGTGAATGTGAAGGAGTGAACTGTTTAAAAAAATAATATTAAGATTATTAAAAATAAAATGACACATAGGAAATAAAAATTAAGTAAATTCATAATTACAATATGTATAACATTTTTGAATTGTTTTTAAGGTATGAATTTATATAAAATTGAACATAGCCTTCGGCAAATGTTTGTTATAAAGTACAATACTTTATTAAATAAAATAAAAGAATGCGACACATTTTATTTATTTGCTAAACGTTTCATTGCGAATACCATCTAACGCAGTTATTGCCAGGTGGTAATCTCTTCTAACCAACCAGACAATAGTAAATAAAGCCAGTTACATGGTCGCAAAAAGTATTCAAAAGATTATTCATGTTTATGCATTTTTTGGACGTATTAAAGTGAGATATCGCTAATTATACGAAAAGGAAATGACGGTATCTTATGGGGTATTTCAAACTGACTAGAAATATTACAATTTATGGTTCTTTGGCCACAAATATGTAAAACAGCCCCTTTCCTAGCCTGATACCTGAAAACTTGTTATGGGGCTATACAGATTCAAAAGTGTCAATGAGGTAATTTGTCCATTTGCGTATGTTCATATACAGAATGAAACCGATAAATCGTCAACAAGTGAGAAGAAAAAAATAAAACAAGTTGATTTATGTTTAACTTTGCTGATAATTAAACTCCCTTATTCATCTATTGAATTCAGCTGTTGGCACAGTTTCAGAATATTTTTGGTTTTGAATTTCATAAGAAATATTTTATTGTATTAGATTTGGAAACCACTGCTCTGAGATTTAACTATGAAAGATGATCAATTTCGACTTAGTTCACCCTTTCTACAGTCAGTGTTAGTCGTTATCATCAGCGATGTCCTTAATGTTCTAATCTCAAATATGTAGATAAAAGGGGTTGAATTTTATGGGGAAATATTCCATTCTTATGGGTTGGTGAGGTAACGCCCATAAAAAATCTAAAGCTGTTATTTTGCACGTCGTTATAACGGAATGAAACGTAAAATATTCATAAATCATAAATTTCCTACACGTAGATTTTCATATTCGTCTTCATAATTTTATTTATTTTTATTTTGTGACCAAAAATGGCCTCGCCTCTTTAAGACGATGATCTGCGTGGCCAAGTTGGTAATATTGTAATAATAATAATAAAATGACAATTCATAAAGCGCTGTTTAGAGAGAAAACTCTCCTCAATGGCGTAGTACTCGTAGTTCGTGATTTGAGCCCACTATTATTGATGGGTTATAAATAACATAATTAATATACTCGTATAACAAAATTAATATGGTGAAAGCTGCGGCCATGGGATACTTTCTCGCACCTGTATAATTTTATAAAAATATATTTGGTAAGAAAGTTGCTGATAACTAAAGAAAGATAACTGACAAACAAATCTTTGTAGATCTTCCGATATGTGTAAGTATTATATTCGGCTATAAGTGTAGTGTTAATATTCAATAATAACTTTTGATGAGACCTCCCAAAAAAGTTGTCTTAAAGTACTTCCTAAAACTGTACACGCCACCTTTATCTCTTAACATTTACAGATAGACAATTTCATGCCACAGGCTTAACAATGTCAAAAGTTTTGTCATAATATCGATTTCCACAAATATGGAAATCAAGTTTTCTCACACCAATATACAAGAAAGGTGACAAAAGCGATGTTTCAAATTATAGACCGATTTGTATACAATCAACGATTCCTAAATTATTCGAGAGTCTTATCCTAGACAAAATTGTTGATTCGATTCGCAATATTATTATCACTCAACAGCATGGATTTATTTCAGGTAGATCCACACTGACTAATCTACTCGAATATGAAAACTATATTTTCAATTCGTTTTCAAATGGAAAACAAGTGGACTCAATTTACACAGATTTCAGTAAGGCTTTTGAAAAAGTATCACATAATATACTATTAAGTAAACTAAAAGCTTTAGGAATAGTTAGCCCGCTCTTAGACTGGATCGAAAGCTACATTAAAAACCGAATACTTACTGTCAAAATTGATAGTTGTCTTTCATATCCCTTCACAGCTACAAGCAGTGTACCCCAAGGATCGCATCTAGGACCAATATTATTTCTCTTATTCGTTAATGATATAGTTGACACACTTAGTGACGTAGAGATTTTACTTTTTGCTGATGATTTAAAAATGTTCAAAGTCATAAATAATACTGCTGATTGCCTTAAATTACAAGAAAACTTAAATAAATTACAATAATGGTGTACCACAAATAAACTGCAATTAAACCTGAGTAAATGTGAGTCCATTAGTTTTTATAGAAATAAAAATCCAATTAATCACGAGTATTCGCTAAATCAATATATATTAAAACGTGTAGCTTCTATAAGGGACTTAGGAATTATATTTGATGAAAAACTTTCATTTATAGAACATGTGAACAAAATCACTGGGGTGAGTTAAAAAATCTTGGGATTTGTATTAAGAACTGCCCAACATTTCTCGGATTTACGAACATTAAAACTGCTATACTGCTCTTTAGTACGTAGTCGCCTTGACTACAACTCATCAATATGGTCTCCTCATTACGCCGCCCATGCACTAACTTTAGAACGTGTACAAAACAAATTTCTAAGATTCATAAATTTTAAACTTGGAATACCGCATGAAGAAAGAAATTATCCCAACTTATTAAATGCAGTGAAACTCTTGAAGCTGTGTGACAGAAGAAAAACAGCCGATATAGTACTGCTATATAAAATCATTCACTCAGTGATTGATGCACCTCACTTACTCGCAAGTATTTCATTTCGTATCCCCACTAGATCCACAAGACAGCTCAATCCCTTTTATACCGAAAATTGTTATACTAACTATAAAATCAACTCCTCTATAATTCGTATGCAAAGACTTGGAAACGAGTTTTGCAACAATTTAGATATTTTTAATATAAGTATATATAGTATTCGCCAGAATATTACAACAATATTTAGAAATAGCTACTAACTTTGTGCTCTCCTTTATTAATATAAATAACGTAATACAAACCAAATATTAAGGACAATATTTTGCCTCTGGAGTTGAGTAACCCTGCGTCAACATGTGTGAAGCTTTTAATTCTGCAAAGCAACTTGCATCTCGTTCCACTAATGAGGCCATGTGTTTTCTATATCTCAATATATATATCCAGAAAATTCCCACAAAATTCTCAAAGATTATTAAATAATTTTAAAACGATGACTGTAATTTATTCTACTACTTTTTGTATCTTCATGTTAGTTTAAGATAAAGTTGTATTATTTGTCAATCATTTTAAGTACTTGTATAATCTGTCACATGTTTATTTGTATATACAGACACTGTTGTGTCGTTAATTAAATAAATAAATAAATAAATAAATATTCCGCCGTATTGAATCGTTTCGGAATAATACATTTATTCGGTGAAGACACATTCGATCCCAAAGTTCTACTCCTCTCAGCAGAACTATCTCTTAGACACATATTTCAAAGATACGAGTATAATGGAGACGTCCCATTATAACATTTGAATATGAAGAGACACAGTTTAAATTCAACCCGTTTGCAACACTGGAATCAATGTAATCTTTTTAGAAACGGACTAATACGCATTTTTTTTATTATTGCCATTATCAACCAACCAGTTGCATTGAAAACAGACTAGATGCTAGAAAATTGCGAATTACGCAGACCAGAATAAATACAATAGTAAGTAAATTTTTCGACAAGGGGGCTGGGGGCTCGATTATTTCTGGGACCCAATTAATTTTAAAAAGGTTTCCAGTCTAGTTTTATCTTAAGGTTTATTTAATGTATTTCTGGTTGATTGGAAGATATTACCTTATTATATTATTATTATTATTATTATTGTTATTACATATGACAAGAAATATACACAATTTGAGAAAAACAACAGATAATTTGATTTGGACATACAATTTTAATGGATCTGGGTTTGTTGCCTTTCATTTGTCGTATCGATAGTAAACTAGGCTTTTGCCTGTATCTCACTGAGGATATTTAGCATGAAAAAAATAAATCGATACTTCTTTCCGATTTTTGATTACACAAAAACAAAATCCCGTTGCACGCTCTCATCAACCTGACAAACAGTGACACTCAACTACAACTGGAAACATCTTGCGAAATTCAACTCCTCACGCATCATCACTCCAGAAAGACCAAAAATATTCATCCCACACTATACCGCACACAATCACAAATCTCACATAACCCCGCTAGATTGTTCTGTACAAAATGAACGCGTAATTCATGAATAAAAAAAACCATTACTCATTCACATCCAAAATTTAACAATATTCAAAGAATCTTTTAATACTCAACCAGTAAATGATTTGTCCTTGCAGTGAGCTTATCTTACTCTTAAAATAGCAGGTAAATATTTTGAGTAAATTTAAGGTTGTGTGTGTATATAATATATGCGTTATTTCAGAATATAAATGTACATACAATGGTACCATCAATAATTCTATATTTATTTATTTAGTCCGACACATATACATGCTCATTCCTTTCTTTTATTTTTCCGTAATTAAAATTTCACCATCAATCTCCTTGCAGTCTTTGTTCGTTTTATATTCTTCATTCTCCAATAATTTGAGGCATATTCGTTTTAAGCTTATCACAACTCACGTTGTCAATATGGCTTGAACTTTTCCAGACCCTTTCTTTATTTAAATTATTAAATGCATCTCTAACAATACATTTTCTTTAATCTTTTTCTTTTTAATGATGTTATTATTGGCGACACTTCCAGCTTCTCCAAGCTATCTCTTCCTTTAAGTAACATGGCTGAAGTATGGCAGTATTTTCTTTCTACATATCGTTGACACCTTTTCTATGACCAGTAGATCCTGGAGGACAGACACACTGATCTGTCTTGCAGTCCATCATATAGTCACACCTTACGCAGTCAAACGCTTTTGTATAATCAATGAAATAAACAAAAAATCTATACTTTTATCAATTAACAAATAATCAGAACAAGCTGAACAAGAAAAATATTTTGCTTTTAATATTCGAAGCGGTCCCGTTTAAAAGAGTTAAGGCCCTTCCAACAGGCATAGCAGCTGGAAGACCCGTTATGTCGTATGTGATTGAGAACAGTTCTTGCCGGCGCAGTCTAGTGTAATTATAAGGAATATTTAACGCTAATCTTCGTAGTAATGCAGGATAAATCACAACTCCTTGAACGAGTCTGATAACGTATATTAAAAGACGCAGATCTCTTCTTACGCTCAAGGAGTTAAACCAGAGCATGTGTAGCAGAAACTGAATAGGATAAAGCCATGGATAGACACCAAACTAACTCATATGGAGATATTTTTTTGTACTTTCTCCACCATGAGCGAGTTCTGCACCCCCAGCGGGCTCCAAATGTAAGCATTGCTTGCAGCAATTGGTTTACTTGAAAAAGCTTCTTTAGTGAACCAGTGACTTTTTTTCTGATGTATAAAGTCGTTAAATATCATTTTCTAAATATTTTTTCCAAATACAAAACAATCTCACTTTGATGTTATTTTATATTGTTCACTCATACAATGCAAATACCAATATTATATAATCACGCTTATCGATTTCATCACTTATGATTGATTCAAATATTTATAAGCCCTTATTAGTCCATGCCCCTACACAGCATATTAGTATCAGGTATATACATCACTTATTCAAACGTTGCATTGTATGAAATTTTTGTTGTATAGTCTGATAGGTTTATAGCCATGTGATAATCTATTTTCAGCTGCAGACCTTTTTTAATGAAACTGAGTACCAACCGGCAAACCCTGGGCTAGGAGATATGCGTCTTATCAAATAGGCCACGGATATTTTATCGGAGATGGGAACGCTATTGTAGCCTAAAACTTTAGTTGTCTTTACATACAACAAACTCGTCCTGAAAAGGCAGACTTCAATTTCACTCAATGATTTCATTATTAAAAGCATATAAATATTTTAAAGCCAAAACAGTCAGGACCGTCCCTTCCACATGTGCAATATGTGCAATGCGCGCAGGCAACTAATTAAGGGGTGGTCGTACATATCCTTCATGATTCATATCTCAATCAGCCATTATCGATTCACTGCATGAAAGGTTTCCTGTCACTATTTTTTCAGGCCTCATATGTGTTACCAATATGCTGTACTGCTTTAACTTTTGGATTTATTTTATCCAGTGAGGTGGAAATCGTCATGTTTTAATGTTTTATAATAAGCACATTTACAATTAGACATTTTGCCTAACGCTAAGAACAAGTGTGCCCTATACCAAGAAAAGTTTGCCCTAATATCAAGACAAAAATACCAATACCGAGAAAAAAGTTTACCCTAAAACCATGAACAAATTTACTCTTATACCAAGAACAAGTTGGCCCTAATATCAGGAACTAGTTGGCGCTAGTACCAAGAACAAGTGTGCCCTGGTTAAAAAAATAATGCCTTAATACCATGAAAAAAATTGCCCTAATACCATGAACAAGTTTACTCTATTGTGCACTACAATTTTTTCCTTATATCAGATGTTTATGAAATGGTCGAAATATACGTCCAGCTTAAAATACGAGGCATATCCAGAAAGTAAGTGTACTGAATTTTTGTAGGTTACAATTTTTTTTATTTAAACAAAAAAATTACGTGGTTACCGTAGTACATATGTAAGCTATTTTTCGACATGGTCGCCATTCCTCTCAATGCAGGTGGTGAAGCGGGGTATCAACTTTTTTATGCCTTCCTCGAAGTAGTTTCTCGCCAACCCCTCCGTCCACTTCTCCACATCCTCCTTTATTAGCTCCTCGTCGGTTGAAAACCTTTTCCCACCCATGTGCAGCTTCAGGGAGGTAAAGAGATAGTAATCTGAAGGTGCTAGATCAGGGGAATGCGCGGGATGGTTCAGGACATCCCATTTAAACGAGGCGAGCAGTTCCTTGGTGGTGTTGGCCGTGTGTGGTCTGGCATTGTCGTGCAGCAGGCAGACTCCCTTTGTCAGCATACCTCTCCTCTTGTTCTGAATCACCCTCCGCATTTTTTTAGGGTCTCACAGTATCTTGCAGAGTTGATGGTCTCCCCTTGAGGCATATATTCAATTAAAATTATGCCTTGACAGTCCCAAAACACGGATGCCATGATTTTCTTGGCTGAAATTGTGGTTTTGAACTTTTTGGTGGAGGGTGAAGAGGTGTGACGCCACTGTTGAGACTGCCTTTTGGTTTCAGGCGTGTAGTGTGCAACCCAAGTTTCATCTCCAGTAACGATGGAGTGGAGAAATTCATTTCCATGGAGTTTGCAGCGCCTCAAAAACTCTTGCCCGGCATTATTTATTTCGCACTTGGCGGGAGATCGGATTGACAGTTTTCACGAAACGTGTTGTCGCGTCGACGCTTCTCAACGTACTGACCTCGAACCGGTCTCGTTGCGGAAGGGAAGGGTCAGGCTTCACAGAAGTGTAGCCAACATGTCGAAAACAAAATCCATCCGGTCGTGAGAGCCTCAGTACACTTACTTTCTGGATACGCCTAGTATAATGAGCTAAAACACCAGGACATCAGCTGCGTTGGTATATTTGGAAAGTACTGATAATACCCTGACAATGACTAGATGTAAGGTGTTAAGATAGAAGACTTTCCTTAAAGGCGCTCGAACTTCGGATTTGAAATCACTTTAATTTTCAGATAAAATTAAACAAGATGAGGGGAAAGGTAAAAAGTTAGTTGTTGCAGTTATTAGATTATGAATATAAAAGCCTCATAGATATTTATTAAAAAAACAAATATCTTTTTATTTATATTAAAAATTTCTGTATTTTAACAATTCGCTACATACGTATTTATTATTTATATGAATCTTTAATTCAATTCTCGATTAAATGGTTTTAATACAATTATAGCGCCATTGAGGTGAGTTCGCACATTAAATGACACTACATAAGTTATTCATAATTAAAATACAGATACGTATCATGCATAAGTTATTCAAAATTAAAATACAGACATGTTTGCCGTCCAGCCTGGAGCTTGCAGATTTAATTCTAGTTTGCACCCAATTTTTTTAAAAGTTGTCCAGTCTGACTTTTATTTAAGGGTTATTTCAACATTTTGTGGTTTATTGGAAGAGATTGCCACGTACCCAATAAATCGCCAGATTTAACTTCATATTGTATAACGAAAGTTTTATTCATTATAATTATTGTCATAGTCAAGCATACATCATGCGTAAGAATCTAAACGGTTATCAGAACTTATTCAATTTATAAATAAAGGGTTTTCTAAACGGTTATTAGAACTTATACAATTTATAAATAAAGGGTTTTCTTTCGAAAAATGTCTTTGTTAATAAATTTGTCAAGAGCTGAGATGAAGAAGAATTAATATTCTGAACGCGCACACTTTTCAGCAGAACGGACATATAAAATCAAAATTTAGTTGCTGACAAAAGCTTTTCAATTTAAATTCGTTACTTAAATAATCACGTTCCCTTTCACCGTCCTGAAATTCACAAATAATTATTATCGCTTTCGAACTCCTTAAAGGGACTAAGAATGTGTCAGAGTAAAGATATAACTACTTTCAGGGACACGCCGCTTAAGGGTAATGCCACCTTCATGCGGAAACCGAAAATGCCTCAACCTTGTAACATTACATGAAAATACACTAGTTAAAATATCTTGGAAATTCATACATAAGAGTCGTTATGTGAAATTAATCCCTCTTATATGAGCAAGCCGATTTAAGGTAAAATAATAATAATTCTTAAAATGTATAACGATGCTTTGCGTAAATCGTTCAGTCTTTATTTATTTCTCCATGTGTTTCGATCTTGAGCCCTTTGTATCCACTGTACTTTAACAAACGTCTTATGCCATCGATACGCGGTCGCCACTCTAAGAAACTTTTCGTCTATCTCAGAGTCCAAGTCTCCGCACCATACATTATTGTAATATTGCGAAAACGAGATACTTATCTAGGCGCATTTCGTCTTGATGGTGATAATTCTGCTCTTCCATATCTTTTCCAGTTTTGACATCGTATTTTTTGCTACTCCAGTTCTTTTTTTTTTACCTCAGCCTCGCATTCTCCATTGATGGTAATACTGGAACTAAGTAAACAAAGCCAGTAATCACCTCCAGACCATGATTCACATTATTTGGTGGTAGTTTGTTACTGAGGTCTATTATCGTAAGCTTAGTTTTTGACCTATTGATTTCCAATCCCAGGAGCTTGCTCTCGTGTTTCACCTTTTTAAGGAAAGTGGTCATTTCTTCTTCTGATGTGGCAATCAACATACACGTACATGTGTAAAACATATTTGAAAAACATAAAATCTTAAAATCTGGCTTTCTTCTATTCATATATTTCATGTCCAGACCAACAATTATTAACTATGTAACGTGATTTTGGTAGGGGTAACAGATATCACCCTATTATTTACATTTATCAGGTCTTGACACGAACATGTAGTCTTATAAAGTCAGCATATGCTGTGAGTCCTGTATTGCCCCACAATCACATTACACTCTACTTTCATTCCAAAAACTCCATCTCTGCATGTTCACCTTGCATCTAGTCACTCCTACTTGGAATCATATCAGAGCTTTTCAAGTTGACTAAGACAGCTGGTCACTTGGTATTATCATTTCCAAGAGCTCTACTATGCACTTTATTTACTCCTTTTTAGCAAACTTTCTAATAGCTGTCCAAGAGAGATATTTCTTCCTTTTTATTTCCATACTTTGTTATCTCCGTCAGCTATTATTTTGTAGTAGAGATATTTATAAATGCTTCCTCACTCTTCCTTTAAAGGTGAGTGCCAATTATACAGGGTCTTTCAATAAGGACGTTCAATTTTTAAATGTAAATAAAACAAGTTGTGTGTGAAATATCTACTCATTTTTTTTTATTTGAAAGAATATTTTATGGCATTAAGTATGGTAAATAACGTCGTTCAAATGTCCGCCGCGGCTTTGCTTGGTGGCACGTATTCGAGAGGTATAATTTTCGATGACTTTGTCGCATAAATCTGACTGAATTTGCTGGATGGCGTTCGTTATGTTGACTTTGAGGGCATCAATTGTTTGCGGTTTATACGCATAGACCTGCGATTTACGATAGCCCCAAAGGAAGAAGTCTAAAGGCGTTAAATCGCACGATCTCGGTGGCCAGTTCACGTCGCCGCCGCGCGAGATAACCATGCCCTCAAATCAGTCGTGCAGAATCTCCACCGTGGCATGCGCTGTGTGGCACGTAGCGCCGTCCTGTTGGAACCACATGTTGTTGGTATCCATATCATCCAGTTTAGGCCACAAAAAGTTGTTTATCGTCGATCTGTAGCGCTCACCGTTGACGGTTATGGCAATGCCAGTTTAGTTTTGTAAGAAGTACGGACCGATGATTCCGACAGACCAAAATCCGCACAAAACAGTGACTTTCTCGAGGTGCATTTGGTGCTGGTGTATCTCGTGTGGATTGGTATCGTCTTGAATCCGACAATTTTGCTTGTTCACACATCCATTCATCCAAAAATGGGCCTCGTCGCAAAAGATGATTTTTTTTGGCGAAATTTGGGTCAACTTCCAACTGCTCCAGAGCCCAATCAGCGAACACACGGCGTTGTCTATGGTCGTTTACCTTAAGTTCCTGGGTCAGTTGGATTTTATACGGGTGCAGACCCGACGCAAAATTCGCCAAGTTAAAGTCGCAGAAAGGCCAAGTTCTTGTAAACGACGAGAAATTGTTTTCCCGTACACTCTCACGCACAGCAGCGATGTTTTCAGCAGCCTTGCGTTTCGGTGACGTGCGGGTGTTGGTTGATTATTTATCAAACCGGTTGACTCGAATTTGGCCACCAAACGTCAAATAGTCGACTCGGCAGGACGGTTGTGGCGAGGATAAAAATCACGTAATGCGCGGAACGTTTCTCGAACGGAGCACTGATTTTGAAAATAAAATTTGATAATTTGCACACGTTGTTCAACGCTATAACCTTTCATAGTGGTTTGCCATACACTACTAAACAATTCACAACAAATTTGACAGATGTTGCTTTAACAACATGGCCGCTATAACCTAACAAATTTTGAGCGTCCCTATTAAAAGACCCTGCATTTATTAGAATTGGTCATTATTTTGTTTAGCCAAAATTTACAGTGAGACTAATTAAGCTCATTATATTAAGAGCTGGACCACCATTTCGATTCATTCATCAATATATTCTAATATAAGAGAAACATTCTTGTTAACTTTTTTGTTTTTAGTATTGGGGCAAACTTAATTTTGGTAGGACAAATATGTCCTTGAAATAAAGATAAATTTTTAATATTTGGGCAACCTTGTTCTTGGTATTAAGGCAAATTCATTTTTGGTATAACGGCAAACTTGTTCTAAGTGTTAAGGAAAACTTATTCTTGATATTAGGGTAAACTTATTCTAGGTATTATCGTGACACACATCTTCCACCTCTTCTACATCTACTATTAAATAAACTCTCACGTTGTCCGTATAATAAAAAAAAATGTTTGATAGCCTTCCCAATAGTACGAAATCCGAGAGGCATCATCTCGAATTCTCTGGTAGTTGAGCGAGTTCGAAAAAGATTTCTGCGATACGTTTATTGCAAAGAGTGGATTTTACCAATGTCCCAATACAACATTTTTAGTGGGTATTCTTATATTACTCTTTAAACGTTAGAAAATATCTGAGTACATGTTTATAAATAAACAAATCGATAGTATGAAAAATAGCGAACCGTTTATTGATTGACAAGCTTATTTTAAAGTACCGGTCAATTATTTACGCCATCGAGAATTTGATTGTTTTTGGTGCCGTATTCATAACTGGCGTCAAAATCATCACCATTTGTGCACAATATAGTTATTGATTGAATTTTTTCATATCTCGGAAGATAAATTGAGGGTTGAACTCCTTAATATAATTTGTAGGTTTATTCAGCCACTTCACAGGGAAGCATAAATGTTATATTTAGACTTTAAATTTTAAAAAAACTTGTTATTTGATGTAATTAGGTTAAAGTTGTATTAAATGTAAATTAATCAATAAGTTTATGGATCCATATTTCAGGTGCTTGTATTATAATTAAAAC
Source organism: Odontocerum albicorne (assembly GCA_949825065.1). Taxonomy (NCBI): domain Eukaryota; kingdom Metazoa; phylum Arthropoda; class Insecta; order Trichoptera; family Odontoceridae; genus Odontocerum; species Odontocerum albicorne. The sequence goes on from OX463856.1 coordinate 22,457,651, forward strand.
AATGAGTTGTAGTACGGTTTAGTGTTCGACAGCCATCATCCATGAAATACATTAGAGACAGAGCTATCTCTTTAAGTTTCAGGTGGTTGTGACTATGCAAACATATTGTCAATCTGCAAAGCTGAACACAGAAAACGTACCTCTAAGATATCCCTTTAAAAGGCTAACTACTCGTAATGACTCGTCCTCTCCAGCTCCCTCAACCAGTTGGTTTCATGGACAATCTTTTCCGTCGGAACCATCTCTCTCCACTTTCGGTAATATTGAGAAAGGAGACGGCTTCTCATCAGCATCCATTTAAAAATCCTTAAAGGTTCTTTTACAAAAGTCGTTAAAACGGAGGAACCTACGTGAACATGCAGAGATAATGTTTTATGAAAGGATGAAGTATTAAATGTGATTGTAGGGCTAAATAGGACTCACACAATATATTTTAACTTATCTTAACATCAGGACTTTATTTTCAGAGTAAGAACTAATTGATGCAAATGATAAGGTGGCTTTTGTTGCCTTTAACAGAAAACACGTGACATCATTATTAATTATTAATGGCCTGAACACAGCAATGAATGAGTATTCTCATCAAATATTTCTGACTTTCAATTTCGTTCACAAACAATGTTTTATTTTATTTATGATATTTTTAGTACACAACGCATGACCTGACGGGTTTAATATCGAAACATCAGAAAAATATTACAAAACATAATGACAATGGTTCAGTGGTACAAAAGATTCATACAGAAAAAAAGAAAAAAAAAGGAAAAACATTAAATGTCAGGGCCGGAGAAGGATTGTGAAATAAAAAAGGGATGAAAATTAGGGGAAATATACTATGTCATTGAAACGTCATATTATGTGTTTTAAGATACTTTTTGAAGGAAGCCAACGAGGTTGTGAATTTTATGTAACGAGTAATTGGTTCCAGAATGTGATGCTATGAATAGTAGAGGGTAACATAAAAACTAAGAGGCGCTGACTATTTTCAGTCAGATTTGAATGGACACCAGAACAATAAAAGATGCTAACATTAGTTATACACAATGACAGAACGTGGATTATCGGTGATTTTTTTATATGGCAAAACCCTATTCTAATATCTCGCCCTATTGGGATCGTTGCAAAATAATCAAACTTATTCGATGATGATGAAATCAATTGCAAAGTTGTGTTCCTTACCAAAGCAACATCTCTCAGATACAGATTCGAAAGATACAACATTCCATTAATGGACATGAATACAAAGAAACAACATTTAAAATCTGTTCAGTATATTTTTTACTTACGTAAACTTTTTATTATTGAATAAATTGTCATATTACATATTAATATGACAATTAATTAGTCTAACAGCTTTATAAAAAAAATTTACCGGAATTCAGAATAAATATAATTACGAAAATCCGCACGTGACAAAATAAATGAACTTATAATAGTTTTTGTCTTTTTTGTTGGAAGATGTTGACGTGGCAATTTTAACTCTATGGTTATAGACGCCTGAAGAAACCATACCTATCTCCAAACAAATTATTGAAATACAGTTTGCTTTCAAGATATACATCAATGGTTTCAACGCTATTTTTTGAAAAATACTAATGACTGGCAACCCATCATCATCAAGAAGATAATGTTTAAGTAGCAGAGCCACTCAGAGAAATCAGAGATTTGAGACGGAGGATGAAATTACAATAGAAGCATCTTGCTTCAAAATATCTTCCTCAATTGGATAAACAATTTGAAAGAACAGAATATCATTCATGTAAGCTTGAGAATCTAAATTCTTTGTGAAAATAAGAAAAAAAACTGAGATCCTTAGTATAAATAATACAAAGCAACGGCCCTAACATCAACCCTTATGGTACACCATACTTAACAATATTATCGATCCTTATGCTGCTATTGACTCATTGAATATGCATAAAAATATCCAAACATTCCTTTAACAATCAAGTTGGTAAAGGATCTAAACCCCATTGTTTATTTGGATAGTATTGAATTAATTGACTCAAGTCTTCAAAAGTAAATGAGAAACAAGGAAACTCAGAATAAATTATGCTATTTGTCCCATAGGATTCGGTATCCGACGCCATAAAATGTTTGAAATCACTTATTTTATATAACGTTTTATTGTAAATCAACAAAACGTTACAAAGACTAAGAAATCAACGTAATATCTGTATAATATGTTAGCCTACGATATTTACTTTGTTACGTTGCACTTTTTACGTCATCTAGAGGCCACCAGTTGTTTATATAGTTACGTGGCAAAATCAATACTTACTACGTGTCGATTGGCTCCGTAGACGGAAAGCCTTGGCAGTTACGCCGGATCTTCGGGCGGAGTAGATAGGACATAATTTGTATGGTTAAACACTTTCTCGAATACGGTTACACAGATAAACAAGAAAATGCTGTTATGGAGGAGATTACAAATGTTATAAAGCTTATCAGTATCTCCGTATCTCTTGAATATTATGCAGTAGATTTGTGAATATTATGTAGTAGTGTAAATATTTTGTATCGATGTTTGTGACTTGTATACTCCTGTATTGTATCACTATTTCGTTGTATATAAGGCGGCCTGGTGGTTGGGTTCCCTTGTAGCAATCTATACTTACCAACCAAAAGTATGCTAAAGAGGCTTTAAACGGAAATTAGATAGAAACTGGGTTTCAATTAAATTGGGTTTCAATTAAAAAATCCAATCCGTAATTCCCAGGTCACAAGAGAGGCCACGGAGGTTGAGATCACCAACCAGGTTGAGATCACCAACCCCACAAGAGAGGCCACGGAGGTTGAGATCACCAACCAGGTTGAGATCACCAACCCCACAAGAGAGGCCACGGAGGTTGAGATCACCAACCAGGTTGAGATCACCAACCCCACAAGAGAGGCCACGGAGGTTGAGATCACCAACCAGGTTGAGATCACCAACCCCACAAGAGAGGCCACGGAGGTTGAGATCACCAACCAGGTTGAGATCACCAACCCCACAAGAGAGGCCACGGAGGTTGAGATCACCAACCAGACCACGGAGGTCGGTTCTTATTATATATTTCTTGAACCATATATTACTGTTCTTTATGTAAATGTAGGATAACCTCCATGTTCTAGTTTGTAATACGCATGCTTCAAACCTGAGGATTGTGAGCTCGATATCCATTAATAATACTTTTTTTAAAAGCGTTGCAGGCTGCAAATCATTATCTTCTACTTTGCTGCTTCATAAATCCATGTATTATACAGCTATTTCAACTTTTAAGATTTTTTTATAATCCCTGCTATAAAAAATACTATTTGTTTGTTGCCATTTACTGACCTTTGTATCTCATTGACTTATGACGCTATAAAATATTGATTCTCCTTTTATAAAAGATTTACACTATTTCCTCTTCCAGAATTTGATTAATTTAGTCGTACCACGTATATATAGGCCATAATAAACTTCTCATACCTTTTACACTACTCAAATAGATCATTTTTTGTAAATTTATCATAATTATTATTACGTGGCTGAACCACCTGAATGCTAATTTGTTCAAATTAAGTGCAGCATTTTGTTTCGATTAGAATTTTTCCTAATTTCCTCATTCAGTTGTACATTGTTTTCTTAAATAAATCAAACACATTATAATAATGTATTATACATGAGAATACATGTTATTGCATTATAAGACGTTTTACCTATGACAGAAGTTAAATAAAACGTTAACAGTTGGCTTTTTATGAATTTTTCATTTCCACATTTCATAAAGAACTCCAGGGGGCCATGAGCGGATTTGACAAGAATTCAATTAACTAAGTATGTTATATTTGTTATTTTCTTCTTATTGAGCTCACTTCATTTCTCGTTGTGAAGTTGTTGTATAATATACTAAAAAATGTATATTCCGCTTTTCCATTAAAATTGTAAATATTTTATTGTGGAAAGTAAAAATAAATATACATTGTTAGAATTTTTCGTAAAAAAATTGATGAACTTAATTTAGTGTAATGAAATTAAGCATTTCGTTTCTCATCTACATGAGCCATGCCCATTGTCACCTGAAGAGCTTTTCAATTAAAAAATTCCAATATCCGATCCATTTGAAATTCAAGTGATTCCAATAAATGCTAGAGTTGGTAGACGACTTTTGAAAAATTTATCCTTCGTTTGACTTCTTATTCCTTTGTCTTTTGCTAGGATAGTCATCTAAATTAATTTTATTCGCATTAAATACTGTATACATTTTTGGAAAGTAAATCATAGTCACTAGACTCTTCTTTTTCTTAAAAAAAAACATTTAGTGGGTCAACGATTGAATTCAATAAAACCATTTAAATTTTAGAATTACATTTATCTCTTTCATGGCATAGGTACATAGATACCCTAACACCGTTTACCCTGTTGGGGTAGGTAGAGAGATAAAATCGCCAGACTTTCCTATCTTATTCACATTTGCACTGTATATTTATTTTGTTAGCCTATTTTCATCCATTCGTTCCACGTGTCCAAACCATCTTACAGTGCTCTTCTTTATCTTATTCAACACAACAGCACTAAGTTCACATTTATCTCGAATCCCTTCATTTCGTATTCTGTGATACATTGCCGTCCCGTGTATTCATTTTAATGTACACATTTCTACAGTATTTTTTTGCTTTTTTCAATCTTGGCCTCTTTGTTTTTCACCTTACACTTACAGTGAATCTGGACTTGTTTTTTTATTGTTGAGTATGTACATGAATACTTGAACATTGTTTGTTTATTGGTGAGTGTTTACATGAATACTTGAACATTGTTTGTTTATTGGTGAGTGTCTACATGAATACTTGAACATCGTTTGTTTATTGGTGAGTGTGTACGTGAATACTTGAACATTGTTTGTTTATTGGTGAGTGTGTACATGAATACTTGAACATAGTTTGTACGTGGTCATTGTGTTAATAATGGTATCAACTACTTACTTACGTTGTATTTTTTGTTATTTAGTGTAGTGGTGGAAAAACATTTGATATCGTCGTTTTCATAATATTTTAACATTATTTAAAATAAAAACAGAAAATAATGTATTCTTCCAGTGTTCAAATTTATCTTTTAACACTAGATTTCTAAAATAAAGGGATGATTTTGTCTAAAAGCCTAATTAGAAGACAAAATATGTCTATGTCATTCTATTCAAATTAAACGACATTTTCAGCCCCAATGAGCAGAAACTACTTTCTTTTGTGATGAAATTTAATTATTTTATCTTTCAAAAGCAGATCCTTAATTCTTGGGATAATTTCTTAAAATAATTCATTTTAGTAACAATTTGACACACGTGTTGATAAAAAATCGTTCAAATTAAAATAAAGCCTTTACCTTTTACACAAAACCCACTTCCACAATTGTATTGTTGATTGGAAGAGACTTTCACTTGGCAATAAATCTGATATAATGTATACTACACAAAAAAGTGTTTAAATAAATTAAACAAAAAAATATGTGGCAAAACACTGAGTTATCTCGACTAGTCATTTGAATTGGCAGACTCCATTTCAAGGAATGCGTCGTGGTTGGGCCTCGTTAGTCGAGGATCCTCTCGCCACTCCAACGTCAATTCCATTGAAAAACTTTCAATGGAATCATGGGAGACCAATACCAAAGGGAACTTACTACAAAAGGCTTCTGAATTTAATACGTTTTAATTTATTTTACATAAACGAACTAGTCCATGCAGATAGATAACTTTGGTCAAAAATGGAGTTACAAAAATTAATATTTGTTTGACTTGGTTTAATTTAAAAAAAAAGCTAAATATTAAATTGTGTATAATTTATGATTATAACACATCGATCAATAAGTCGAGGGATCAACTTCTAAAATAACCTTTGTTTGCCAAAATTCTTCTTTATTTATCAACATAGTCTCCTTCAAGAGCGATACATTCATTCCAATGCTTTCCTAACTTTTTATGCCAGCCGTGTAGAACGATTTATCTTTGGTTTTAAAATAGGCGTTAGTTTCGGCAATAACTTCTTCATTGGAGCCAAATCTCTTTCCCTGGAGCATCTTTTTGAGGTCTGCGAACAGCCAATAGTCGCTGGGGGCAAATCTGGAGAACACGGTGGGTGCGGAAGCAATTCGAAGTTCAACTCATGCAATTTGGCCATCGTTACCATCGACTTGTAACACGGTGCATTGTACTGATGAAAGAGAACTTTTTTCTTCTTCATATGGGGCCGTTTTTTTTGCAATTTCTGCCTTCAAACGCTCCAATAACGCTATGTAATATTCACTATTGATAGTTTTTCCCTTTTTAAGGTGATCGATAAATATTATACCATGCGCATCCCAAAACACGGAAGCCATAACCTTCCCGGCCGAGAGTTGAGTTTTTGGTCGCTTCGGACGACTTTCACCGGCTGCTCTCCACTCAGCTGACTGCCGATTTGATTCCAGAGTATAGTGGTGAATCCAAGTTTCATCCATTGTCACATACCGATGCAAAAAATTCGCGTAAACAGTCCCAAACAGTGCTCTGAATCATCGATGCGTTGTTGTTTCTGTTCCATTGTGAGCAAACACGGCACCCATTTCGAAAAAAGCTTTTTCATGACCAAATGTTCATGCAAAATAGTGTAAACACTACCAAATGATATCTTCAGGAAGTCAGCTACTATATCTCACGCAACTTTACCTAGCAATTTTCCTTCACGATATTCAGTTTTTTTTTAAATGTTTTCTGGTGTAACAGCCTCATTTGGATGACCAGAGCGTTCAGAATCATTTGTGTCTGTACGACCGCGTAGGTTGGTATTGGATAGTCTGGCACTCTCTTCTTTCGGTTTACTTAGACAAACAAATGAAGTAATGGTATGCATGTATGTTGTCGTAGCACTCATTTTTCTTTTTGTATGCCTGATGCAACTCCTACGATTTCTCAGACTTTTTAGGTTTCTTTCTTTCAAAATATCATTTACTTGATCCAATCATTCTTTACTTGGTCTTAGTATTCTATCACACATTGTTTTCTACCGTATATTATTCTCAGCGCACGTATTTCGACATCATTTATTCGGTTCCTTTTAGTCTTTTTCAACACCTTATTTTCACTTCCATACCTCAAAGAGGATACTAAAATATTGTTGTTAATTACCGGACAGTATTAAAATGTGATACAATGATTATCATTGTATCACATTTTAATACTGTCCGGTTCAAGTACTTATGATATAGTTCCCCATTGACTTTCGTTTCTATGTCTGTCGTTCAATATGGGTCGTAACTCTTTCGTCATCTGAGAAATAGGTATCTAAATAGCAAGCTCCATCTAAGGCTATAAAATTTATTCAAAGCAAAAAGAAAAATGACACTAATTTATGAGGGCCATTTAAAAGATTTAGGTTAAAGGCAGCTCTTACTTTTTTGTTGAAATAATTTAATGGTTGTATTTTAAATATATTTTTTATATATGGCAGATAAGCTGGCGTATTCAATTTAAAGTGCGACAGGCCCGCTTTTTACCGACTTGCTACAAATTTATTTGCCTTCTAATACATCAGCTATTGTAAAAACATATCAGTTAAGTCGCATCGAAATCGGTTTAGTGGTTCTTGATTTTTATTTTATTCAAATACATGCACTAGCTCACAAATTTTACGAGTACCTCTTTATAACACTTTTATATATTCAGTACTTTCTCGCACTAAGTGCTATCTGCGGATTATATTTAGGACAAATTCGTTCAACCGACCAGACAAAAATTATACAGTTGGAGCCGACTGCTGGTTGAAATTTTAGCAAGTTTTTGGGTTACACGCAAACAGAGAAAACAGGAAAAAGTCATTTCAAGATCATGAAATACATTCTATGTAGAATAAATAAAAGATAATGATTAATTTTTTATTTATATTTCGAATCCCTAAGAAAGGAGCAAGTACAGGGTAGAAAAAAGAATGGGAGGAAACACGAAGATGGATTATGAATTAAAATTTTTCGTTCTTTTAAGATGATATTTACTTGGTCAAACCATACTTTTATTTGTATTCCTCTCACGATTTTCCATTACAATCATATTATAAGTATATTTGTTTTGATAGGTTTTCATCACACATCCGTTTAACATGACAAAACTAAAACTAATCTTTTTTATCCCGCTTACAATATCAGTCAATAAATCCCGTTTATCCAGAATCTCTTCATTCAACATTCGAACATTGTCACGCTTCATTTTTATGGTATAATATCGTTGGCTCAATAATCGATACTAGGTAACTCGGCTCGATACTAGGTAACTCGAAATTTGGCAGTTTTGAGTTATTTACATCAATGGTTTGCTCATCGAAGGGGCTTTCCAATGCTATAGGTATATCTAGGTATCTTAAAATATTATTTCCTAACTGAGTTATTTAGTATTTTCATAATTAGGTAAGTCGTAAACGTGGAAACAAAAGAATGCTTAAAGTAGATATCTGAAGTTCATATAACTTACATCTTACGATCTATTGAAACCTCCTTTATTAGTTTGATAAAAACATATTAGCGCGATACCTCATAATTAAACAGGAGCTATCAGACAAAAGGATAAGAACGCCATTTTCTCAGAATAGAGAATTTTGAGTTACCTAGTTATATGAAACTCATATATTGTCACGCCTCTTTTCTATAGCGTTTATTTAGTTTCTTTTATTTTTTTTCCCCGTTCATGTTTTATTGATATACATTATTTTTAAACTTAATCAGATATAACTTATATCAATTGAAATAAACAAATAATTTATTTTATTTTGATTGATGTATTTCTTACAACTCACCGTTTTGTGTGTAGACAAAAAATAAAGCGATTTCTAACATAAATACCATTACAATATTTTCCTTTCCGGGCAGACATACAAGACAGAGCGTCAGACTTTTCTATCTCGATACACATGCTTCGTCCCTTTCTACATTCAGACACCTGTCTCCTGCTTTTCATACAATATAGGGGTAACAGGTGTAACGTAACAACCCTATTTATTTTGGCGCCATGAAACTTATTTGAATTGTACCTTTTTGAAAGATGTTTATATACATTTGTGGTATAGTTGACAAAATACCTGTCTTCTATTTCTGGGGCTGTGAGTGTGAAAAAGAGGAAATGTAAGAAATTGTAGGAGTTATATGAGAATGCGTATGAATGAATAGGAGGTGAAATATGTGTGTCGAGATTCGAAAGTTCGGCATTCTGTTCTCTATTTCTACTTAACAGGGAGACGATATTATATTTTTTATGCATATTGAGGTTCAGCTTATTTAATTTCTTTTATATTTTTAATCTTTTAATAAAAGTGGGTTTGAGGTAAAGTTCTCGTGAGAAGAATTTGTTCTGTAAACGGCGTTATATACATTGTACTTTAATTATTTTTGAAGAAATGGTCCAAATACGAGTATATATACTCGTAAATATGTCTGGCTGAATGACTAATAAAACCAGTTTCAATAGATCAAAGAAAGAGTGGAGTTGACACGAAGCTGCTTCTTCAGAATGCATTATTTCCTCTGCTACAAGAATTTCAATCTCGGCTTATATTTGCGAATTTATCGTTGCTTTATATTTTCTTTACTTCTCTATGGTTTTAAAGTAAGAGTACATCCTAAGGCTGCCACAAAAAAACAAGAAACTTTTAAAATGTGGCGCTATCGAAAAATGCCGAAAGTTATGGTGGACAAAGTCTGTAATGATGATATTTGAAACGGATAAATAAATATGGAAAACTATCATCTATCGTAAATTTGACAATAATATTATATAACACTTTCATTGTATATAGTATGACCTAGCGGTTAATTACCAAGTGGCAATCTCTTCTAATCAACCAGAAAGGCGTTGACGCTGGAAAACCAGACTGGAATCGAACCCGCAACCGTCGGGCTGGAAGTCAAACATCTTACCAACTTAGCCATGTAGGTGATCATAATGAAAGGATAATAATTTTAAATACTTCAACTGATAATGCACGAAAAAAATCAGGGCAGAAGAAGTGTGAGAAGAAGTTCCATTCGTGGTAGTAGAACTTACAGGAGTGGTTTCATTCTGGTACCATATCATGGTTTGAAGCAGCTACTTCAAAAATTAAGATATCCATGATGATCGCCAGTCTCCGAAGAGGAAATTAACTTTAAAGAAGACGAAGAAGAAAATGTTGGGATACCCTGGTTGCATGGAATTGAAATATGTGTTCATCTGCATTTACAAGACTAACTAACTCCCCCTGGCGATAGGAAGTTTTATTAAAAAGTAACTTGACGGTACTTTCCACAAATATTGTGGAATTATTCATGAATCTAGTTTAAATACCGAGAAATCCTGATCGTTCCCGTCACGAAATAAATGTACAAGTATGCTAATAAATTCCATCCACGCAATTTGACATGCATGAAGCGTGTTTATTAATTAAGAAAAATGTACACTGAAACTAATTTAAAATATTTTATTTTGCGAAAAAATATCCATTTGCATTAGTTAAAATGTTTTTCTTTTCTTTTTTATTAATTATTATTTAATTAAACAAAAGTGCGGAGTGTAAAAAAAAACTCTAATAATTAATAAAGGTTCTTCTTATCACAATTAAAAATATTTCAGGATATTTTTATGCCCTTTATTTGACTTATATGATTGCCAGACACGATATAAAAAATTGTTTGAATTTTTTTTTATGTTTAACCGTCGATTTTTACCATAAGGGTAATAAAAAACAACAATAAATGTACTCGTACTTCATTATCAAATTTGAATGGACACGCTTATTTGCCTCAATGTATTATATATACTTATTTCTTATTAACGGCATGTTAGCTTTTAGATAAATAAAAACATTTTCCCTATAAAACGAATAAATGTAACCTTGTCGCTGATTAGATATAAGGTTTTATTTTCTTCACGACACATGACGTGAATAAATCAATACTCAAAAAAAGAAGAGATGATAATAAAAAGAGAGTTCAAGTTTTTCTTACGGAGTACATCTATAGAAGCCTCAAAACAAGAAGGCAAGAATATTATTTACTGCGATATTTCCACTAAAAGTTTTTCAAGGTAGTAACTGCCCCGTGATACTAGAAGTACTAAGTTTATATGTCCCCAATAAATATAGTCGTGCAAGAAATCACCTTCTGTTCTACATACCCACTTACAGAAATATTATCATAGTTAAACACTCAGTTACATGTGGTATAGAATCTATACTATATACCAGTGCTCTGCAACCTTTTCTCACCTACGACACACCAAAATTCTTCCTAGAATTCCGCGGCACACCAAAAGCTAAAATATATAGGTATTAAATTAGACATGAGTCTTCAGCGACGCGCATAAGGGTCATTTTTCTTTGTCTATGACTAATTTGGTGCGGCCATGGTGTGTACAAAGCACACTACGCAGTTTCAACAGTTGGCACCAGTTATTGTGTATTAAATACATAATGAAAAATTGTAAAATGTCAAATACTCGTACATTGAATTTGACCGCGGCACACCTATATCCGGCTCACGGCACACCAGTGTGCCACGGCACACCGGTTGCGGAGCACTGCTATAGACAACTCACTGAGTCAAACTGTGGACACATTTGACAAGAATCCTGGCTGATATTCTTCTTTGTGAATATGCTAACTACTCGTAGAGTATCCCTTTGCGTAACAGGAGAAATATGGATAAAAAGTGGATAAAAATCGAATCTTATTGTATGAAAATCAACACATTGAAAATTACATTATGTACAAGCGAAAATGCTAATCGCTTAGAAAACCCTCTCCCCCCGTGATAACACCCGCGACCCATTCTTGAAAATCATTCTTTGACGGAGGCATATTCAAGTAGTCTCCTGTGTGTATCCATTCGATGGCGTCGTTCTTCATCGTAACGTCTGAGAATGCTGGCGTATTAGGAGGGTAAATCACGGGTTCGCCTGTCGACTGAAACATGATGTGAGGTGAACAAAAGCGAGAATTATTTATACGTTACGCTTAGCCAGACTATTGGGCCTTCTAAATCAGAAGACCGTCCTAAGTTAGACCCTCAGGACTGCTCTTGATTGAAAAACCTTATCCGTCCCTTTTTACTCGATATTTATACGGAAGTAATTTGAGTAATCTTTAGTTTAATGTTGGTGGTAGATAATTTTCTTCAATAAAGGCTTACGGTCAATGTCTTACAATAGTCTGCGGTTATGTCTCTTAACTCGTCGGTCGATCGATTATAGTTTGGCCTACCCCCGGTGCGTAAAAACATCCCTCTCTCAAAGACTCTACCATGCCTTCCACTTCTCGTTAATCGGTTTCACATTTTTTTGGGATCTAAATATGCTCCCAAGACAATCTAAATATGTTTTTTACAATTCATAGAATTTAAAAAGAAAGTTACTTTAAGTAGGGCTACAATAGAGACAAACTGTGTAATACTTGTATGTATCATTAGATCAGAAGTAACATGTTACGTCTGAAAATTATGGAGATGTGTCTTCATTGCCTATCTCAAAAGAGGACATAGAAAAATTAGAACTTATTGTTATTCATTTATACAACAAACAGAAGCACCGTCACGCTCTTCACATTAACCTTATTTAAATATTTTGACACACTAGATCAGTAATTAAACTACTCAACCAAAACCGAAAAGCCATATTAAAATCAGAATTTATCGATAGTGTAATTACCAAATTTCTATATTAAATTACTCCCGACGTTGCATTAGCTTCAATAAAACTACATTACTACGAAAACGGCGGAATTACCCGTAATATTTAATTATACTATTGTACTTGTTTTATTGCATATATTTCCGTAATAAATAAAAGATAACTTAATTTGGTGTGGGGTGCCAATATTATACAAAGGTTGAAAACCACTGCATTTGATAGTGATGTAAGTTTAATCCATATGTTATTTCTTAAAAGTTTAAGTTATTAGCGTGGGAAAGACAATTATTTACAAGGTAGACAAGGCATAGTGGAATAAGAAACAGAGGCAATCTTTTCTCCTTGCTTCTCTTCAAAGATTATGGATTAATTTATCACGTCTCCCGTGGAAACATTTCGTCTCAGCTGGTCTATCCTCGTACAGACAGACACCCTTTTAACTGCGAACGAAGTTTAACCGATTTATTACAGGGTTTACTGTATATCCCTGAGAGAGATACCGTCCGACTGCTTGGGAGCGCGCTTTCAAAAGAACTTTCAAAAGAAAGAGTCACCCGTCTATTGCGTTTAAATGATATTTATGTTGGTCTGTGATGTCACCGAGGATGGAGGATGGACACCCACTCTTTATTAGACTCTGAGGAGCAACCTAGCGTTCACCCTGAGAAGTAATAAATAAAAATATGTCCATAAAGCTTTAAACATCGACAAATTTCTTCGGCGGCTTCATTTTGCCGCGAAAACCGTGGATCCAGTGTGAAAAAAACGCACCCGCTTTCGAGCTATAAAAATTAATATAATCTAAATTAAGAAAAAAAAATTGATAGCTTAATCGGTAAAATGAAACAATACTCCATATACACATCGACATATATTAAATACAATGTTATACTCATTAACATTTTAAAATATCCAAATGATATGCACATTTTTTCGAGGATGCGTTTTTATTTTTTTATTCAATCTATCCACTTCATTCAGCGAATTCTAAATAATACGAGTATTTAACAATCATTTTAAGCAATTGTAAATGAAACTGTCGAAAGTACGAGTATAAATTGTACATAATATATTAAGTCTCTCATGTATTGGGATATATAAGCTGGACTTAAGGCTAAGACGTTTGTCTTCCGCACGAGAGTTTCAGGATCGATTTCCGATAATGCCTAAAAATAAAAAAATAATGGTTGCAGTCTCAGTTAAAGCGCTCGTTTGGTAACATGGTGTGTGTGGTAATATTACCAACATGCATGATGGGTGACAGCGAGTTTTGTGCTTTCTCCAGTGGTTCTAAAATGCGATGGCGCGAAAAATTTATTACAAGACAAGGCCATCTGCAGATCATGTTCTTCAACATACACACATTACTAATTTGGATACATCGATATTTAAATAAATAACAGATTTTGTAATAGCAACATAGCACATATCTACATATACCTATAAATTCTGTAATTACACATGTGTGTTAATGCAATGTAAAAGAAAATACATTTGAGAGAAAATCTATCAAACGGTCTAGACTCATCTAATAACATCTTTCTAATCGAGATACACCCCATCAATAGGAGGGCAAGTCCGACGCGAGAAAGTCGAATGTTTTTCAGCCACACACCCTTACACATGTAAATCATAATGCTAGAAGGCAACCATTGTACACATAATTATTATGTTAATCATGAAAAAAAAAGGTTGAAATTTCTTATTGTTTCTGATATACATACGAGGGTGGTCCCAGAAGTACCCGACCTGACGTATAGATGGCGGTTGTTGCTTTAAAAAATTACTATGGTAGAAAGTATTAAACTTATAAAGATTAAGTTTCAAGTTTTAAGACGCTCCATCTGCAGGCAAGGTCATGGCGCCAGTATTTTGGGATGCGCGTGGGATAATTTTCATTGATTATCTTCAAAAAGGAAAAACAATCAACGGCGAGTATTAGGCGAACTTATTGCAGCGTTTGAGTGATGGAATCAAGAAAAAAACGGCCGCATTTGGCGAAAAAGAAAGTGTTGTTTCATCAAGACAATGCACCAGTTCACACATCCGTTACCGCGGTGGCCAAAATCAATGAATTAAAGTTCGAATTGCTTCCTCACGCACCCTTTTCGCCAGATTTAGCCCCGTCGGATTATTTTCTTTTTCCAAACTTGAAAAAATGGCTCAGTGGTAAAAGATTTGCCAACAATGAAGAGGTGAAATCTGCGGTGGATGGCTATTTTGAGGCGCTCGACGATTCTCACTATAAACAGGGCATCGAAGCTATTGAACATCGCTGAGAAAAGTGTGTCGAGCTGAAAGGAAACTATGTTGAGAAATAAAAAATATTTTTTCCCAAATTTTTTGTGTTTTCCTTGTTAGGTTGGGTACTTTTGGGACTACTCTCGTATGTCAAAAAATCTAAATATTTTTAAATGTTTAATATCACATCATAATCATATTTTTTAAGAAATAACTTTCATTTATACTAAATAAATGCAGAAGTAAAATGTTTAAGTTTAGATTTCGAACCTATTTATGAGTTACTTGCTTACTCCAGTGGTTTTTAATCGGAAGGCTCGATTAAATGTTGAAATAAGTGCAAATCGCTGCTCAAGGTTTGTAACAGTGTCATTCGAAACATTCGTTGAGATGAACGTCGTCTAGTTGTAATTACTTGATCCTCAACAATACTCTTTATACTGTTTGTGTTCACGCCAAAACCGGCGTGACGTAAAATCAGCTCAGATCCACGCGGGCGGAGCGTGACCGTCAAGTGATGTGGGGGTAGACCA
The DNA here is from genome assembly GCA_949825065.1 of Odontocerum albicorne. Taxonomy (NCBI): domain Eukaryota; kingdom Metazoa; phylum Arthropoda; class Insecta; order Trichoptera; family Odontoceridae; genus Odontocerum; species Odontocerum albicorne. Next base: position 22,473,063 of record OX463856.1, read on the forward strand.
GATAGCCATCCACGCGCGCGGCGAGTGTCATCCCCGAGACGGGCAGTCGCCATCCACGCGTGTCGGGAGTGTCATCGACCCGGACGAGTGTACAGGACCATTAAAAGGTGACGATTTCTCACGTGACTCGAATTGGTGTATTTATGTACTCATATTAAAAACGCGTGTGTTACGTGCAGTTGAAATTAACTATATGTGGGCCAGTACCCAGTGCTTATAGGATCAACCCAAACATTGTGATAAAATAAGTGTGGTGTACATACGTCAACCTTTTAGCTCGAAACGACTTCCGCGCCATCACCACTAAACCTGTAAGTACCATTTCCTTTCCCATCGTGTATTGGTTTTGGCGTAAGCCAGACCATTTGGTCCTTCGAGCACTCCCAGCCCAGGTATACAGTCCACTCAAAATCTTTCGAATATAGTCTCGAATCTCGTATAGCCCGCTTCGTCACAAACATTTTTTTTTTTTCTCAAAAAATCCTCAATAAAGTTTATTTTTTCGTCAAGTCCTCAAAAGCAATTTATGTCTATATAATTTCTTTCCAATTCATTCACAATGTTTTATTATACCTACAATAATTTATTTATTGTTTGAATTGAATAGTGAGTTTGCGATTATTTGATAGACAATATATATTTTGATTCAAATAGAGTTGGAAATCAGCACACACAAAACTCAAAAGCCTCAATCAAAATCGTTTTTAAGCCTACACACAATGACACACTTACGATTACGGCTACATCTCATATTTTGAAGAATGTTACTGGTTATTTGCCATTGAGCAAAGTTCCACATATAAGTCACATGATGGACAAACCTCAGACCCCCCTAGCAATTGAGAATTTTAATATACCAGCTCAAGTCGACCTTCCACTCGGCTCTGATGTTCTTGGCCGAGTTTTGGATGGTACTAAGGTCTCTTTGGGGCCCGGCAGGCCTATAGCCTTCGGCACGATCTTTGACTTTGCATTACTGGGACCAGTTCATACACTCAACTCATACCCTCAGCCCTCTCGGCTGGGATCAGCTCATACCCTCAGCCCCCTCGGCTGGGATCAGCCCATAAGCTCAGCTCAAATGTAGCTCAGGTCAAATCAGCTCATACACTCAACCCATACCCTCAGCCCTCTCGGCTGGGATCAGCTCATACCCTCAGCCCCCTCGGCTGGGATTAGCCCATAAGCTTAGCTCAAATGCAGCTCAGCTCATACACTCAACCCATACCCTCAGCCCTCTCGGCTGGGATCAGCTCATACCCTCAGCCCCCTCGGCTGGGATCAGCCCATAAGCTCAGCTCAAATGTAGCTCAGCTCAAATCAGCTCATAAACTCAACTCATACCCTTAGCCCTCTCGGCTGGGATCAGCTCATACCCTCAGCCCCCTCGGCTGGGATCAGCCCATAAGCTCAGCTCAAATGCAGCTCAGCTCAAATCAGCTCATACACTCAACCCATACCCTCAGCCCTCTCGGCTGGGATCAGCTCATACTCTCAGCCCCCTCGGCTGGGATCAGCCCATAAGCTTAGCTCAAATGCAGCTCAGCTCAAACTCAGCTCATACTCTCAGCCCTCTCAGCTCATGCGTTTCAGCTCAAACTCATGCTTAAGCTCAAACTCAACTCAGCCCAAACTCGGCTAATACCCTCAGCCCTATCAGAGGGTATCAGTCAAACTCAACTCAGCTCAAATGATAATGCTCAAGAATGATAGAGCCCAGGAATGATAGAGCTCAGGAATGATAGAGCCCAAGAATGATAGAGCTCAGGAATGATAGAGCCCAAGAATGATAGAGCTCAGGAATGATAGAGCCCAAGAATGATAGAGCTCAAGAATGATAGAGCCCAAGAATGATAGAGCCCAGGAATGATAGAGCTCAGGAATGATAGAGCTCAGGAATAATAGAGCCCAAGAATGATAGACGCCACTCAAACTCAACTCAGCCCAAGCTCGGCGCATACCTTCAGCCCTATCAGAGGGTATCGGCGCCACTGGGGCCAAACTCAGCCCAAACTCGGCTCATACGCCACTCAAACTCAACTCAGCCCAAGTTCGGCGCATACCCTCAGCCCTATCAGAGGGTATCGGCGCCACTGGGGCTCAACTCAGCCCAAACTCGGCTCATACGCCACTCAAACTCAACTCAGCCCAAGCTCGGCGCATACCCTCAGCCCTATCAGAGGGTATCGGCGCCACTGGGGCCAAACTCAGCCCAAACTCGGCTCATACGCCACTCAAACTCAAACTCAGCCCAAACTCAACCCACTCAAACCCGGCCCAGCGCAAACTCGGTTCATATCTTCGGCCCTCTCAGCATATGCTTCAACTCAAACTCAGCTCAGCCAAGTGCAATTCATTTGTCTCTCAAACGCGGTTCACTTGTCTCTCAAAACACAATTCATTTGTCTCTCAAACGCAGCTCATGTATATCTCAAACACAACTCATTTATCTCTCAAACACGATTCATTTGTCTCTCAAGCGCGGTTCATTTGTCTCTCAAACGCAGCTCATGTGTATCTCAAACACAACTCATTTATCTCTCAAACACAATTAATTTGTCTCTCAAGCGCGGTTCATTTGTCTCTCAAACGCAGCTCATGTATATCTCAAACACAACTCATTTATCTCTCAAACACAATTCATTTGTCTCTCAAATGCAATTCATTTGTCTCTCAGACGCAGCTCATTTATATCTCAAACAAAACTCATTTATCTCTCAAAATACAATTCATTTGTCTCTCAAACGCAGTCCATTTGTCTCTCAGCCCGCAACCCATTTGTCACTCAGCCCACAATCCATTTGTCACTCAGCCCACAATCCATTTGTCACTCAGCCCACACTTCATTTATTTCTCAGCGCTCAATCCTATCTCCACACCCCTCAAACCCGCTCTAAATGGCTTTCACCATCCTCCCCTCCTCAAATCGGAGAGCTCGTCCTAATAAAGGAGGACAACTTGCCGGCACTGAAATGGCGACTTGGACGCATCACCCGCACCATACCCGGCAAAGATGGAGTGCCACGTGTTGTGGATCTGGATGCAACCAGTGGACACTTGAGAAGGCTGGTTTCAAAGCTAGCCCGGTTCCCGTTGGAGGTCCTCCCGGCCCCCCAGGATGTTCACGCCAAAACCGGCGTGACGTAAAATCAGCTCAGATCCACGCGGGCGGAGCGTGACCGTCAAGTGATGTGGGGGTAGACCAGATGGCCATCCACGCGCGCGGCGAGTGTCATCCCCGAGACGGGCAGTCGCCATCCACGCGTGTCGGGAGTGTCATCGACCCGGACGAGTGTACAGGACCATTAAAAGGTGACGATTTCTCACGTGTATTTATGTACTCATATTAAAAACGCGTGTGTTACGTGCAGTTGAAATTTACTATATGTGGGCCAGTACCCAGTGCTTATAGGATCAACCCAAACATTGTGATAAAATAAGTGTGGTGTACATACGTCAACCTTTTAGCTCGAAACGACTTCCGCGCCATCACCACTAAACCTGTAAGTACCATTTCCTTTCCCATCGTGTATTGGTTTTGGCGTAAGCCAGACCGGTTTGAATGTTTTATTTTTTTATTTAATAAAGTAACGTATAAGACAAATAGTTGCCAAAGGCCATATCTATATACACATTTATATTTTAAGAACTAATCGTAATTTAATTTATGAATTAACTTAATTTTAATTTCCTACATGTCATTTTATTTTTAATAATCGTAATATTTAATTTCTTAGAAAAATACCATATACTTCTTCTTGCTAGATAACAATTTTTACAACTAATTATTTATATACGAATTATTGCACATTCCCACCCGTTTAGATTGCGTTTTTCGGTCCGAGGTAAGTCAATTACTGATCCCTGCTATTAAAACGTGCCACTAATATCCTAATCGTCGATATAATGGATTTTTTTTGTGTAAACTGACGTCGATGTGTTTGAATAATTGAGTCTTAATTTTAGAAATTAAGTTCCATCACCCTTTTAAGTTTCTTATGTTCAGCCTATCACTTATCGTAAGCCCCTTGATTCGACCGTGTTAGCCGTCACAGCTTACAAGCACCATGCATACCACGTACTGACTGGGTGTTGGGGTGTCCGATCATCTATCATATGGTGATTACTTGCAAATACCACGCATAAGGAACATTTTGTTACAATATGCACAGGTATATTACTCAAAAGCAATGGTAAAACACAGGTGATACATTACTGTGACGTCCGATAAAAAATATTTTCATACAATTTTAAAGTCATGCTTAAGTTTTAAATAACAACTTGAAAATGTCTTTTAAATTATGTGTAGCAAAATAATCTCGATCAGTAAAATTACGGCGATATGAGCGTTGTGTTCGAATAATTGACTATAATTTGCGAAACAAAGTTCAAATTCTTTCGTTCGTTTCTCTATTTTGTAATTTTTTCTTAATAAAACTTAAGAATGCAAGAAAATCCACAAAAAAATTATTTATATTATTTATATTTGAAACTAAAGAGAGAATGACGTGCCTTCTTTTATTATAGGAGAACACAATAAAAATTTATAGCAATATAATTTTAAACGAATCCTCAGACTTTTAATGGATGGGGCTATTTTTAAGAAATGGGTATCGTACTAATGATACATTTGAATAGCCATATATTTATTTCATGTATGAAAGAAGGAAAATATAAAGGATTCATTGTGAAGAAGTAAAATCGGTATAATAGTCTTCGGTATAAAAAGAGAGGAAAGGAGTATACACGTGGCAGTCTTTGTATTGAGAGCAAGCTTTTTTGAAGTCAGGATTGAAGCAGGCTTGTGTAGAAAGTTTCCACGTGGAGAAGTAGTTTACTCCAGAAGCCACCATACAATGGTAAAATACACTGTACAAGTAATGTTTTCCATTCCTTTTGAAAACGTTTGCCAGGGAATGTTCCTTTGCTACGAGTCGTTGTTTTAACGTTTTAATGTTGCCTGTCAATGTTTTTGTTAATTACTCATAATTCATATATACGTATATATCTTTACGCTATTTTCCTGTCGGGATAGGCAGAGATGACAGAGGACCAGATTTTATTATCTTACAAAAATCCTTTGTCTCTTTTACATCCATATATCTTCTCATACTACTCCTTCGTTTCGTTCCTTTAAAATATCATTCACTTAACCCAATCATGCTTTTCTCGCCCTTCCTCTTCTACGTCTTCCACTATCATAATTTTTTGTTAGTTTTTCCCAATTATTTTTTTCAAAATGTCATAACTATCTCAAAGTGCACTTCATCATCCTTCTCAACACATTAGCTTTAAGTTGGCATTTATCCCTAATCACCTAATTGCGTATTCTGTCATACATTGTCACCCCGTGTAATCTTCTCAGTACCAAGATTTCTACAGCATTTATTCGGCTTCCTTTTTTCACGTTCACCTTTCAGTAATAAATACTGTAGAAATGCGTGTATTGAGAAGAATATATGGAGTGAAAATGTATAAAATAATAAGGAATAAAGTGATTAGGGTTATACACGTATGTGAACTTAAGGCTGATGTGTTAACCCTTATCTTGGCAAAGTTCAATTTATCCAAATATTAACGTTTTTCTTTGGTGATTCCTTGTTACGAGTATATGGTAAGTTATGAAGGAAAATTGAGAAAAAATAATCACAACTTTTCCTTATAGTTTTTTTTATATGTAACACCCACGTTACATTGCCAAAATATCAATTTTTATAAAACACAAAAGGGGCTATAAAATGATTCTATAGTCTAAAACAAGAACAATATTTAGACAGCTGAATTATCAACAAATAAAATGGTTTGAATAATCTTTCTCTACATACTAATAAGGTATTTTGATTATTTACCCCAGTTTTCAAAACGCACCCACGCTGTCCAGACATGTTGACCCAATGTCGTTTTTTTTTTAAATCCAGAAATTGTAACGTAATTTCAAATATGGCAACACATTCAAATACTATACATGCACTATTGTGTGCAGTGGTATCATCTGGTGATAAATACTGTCGAAAGCTTGTAGCGTTGCCAATATTTATCACCAGATGATACCACTGCACACAATAGTGCATGTATAGTATTTGAATGTGTTGCCATATTTGAAATTACGTTACAATTTCTGGATTTAAAAAAAAATCCTAAATTGGTGTAACACCTGTGTTACAAAGCCATGATAAGGGTTAAGTAAGTTAAAAAATAATACACTGAGATGGTTTGGGCACGTGGAACGAATTACTGAAGAAATACTAACGAAACAGATATATATGTTAACGCAAATGTGAGTAGAAGGTTTGTGAGAGGAAGTGAAGAAAATTATGGTTGGATCAAGTGAATAATATTCTGAAAAAAAACTAGAAATTCAGAGTAATGGTAAAAATTGTGTGAGAAGGTGTATGGATGTTGAACAGACTAAGAATGTATGTAGCGCTCCCTTATCTTTAATAACAGGTGCAATTAGTTACAAAAACTCTATCACATCAAATAATTAAATAATTTCTTGCAGTCAAGGAAAAAACCCGCATAGTTTCCTGTCAAGTATGATAGTTATGTATTTTATTAATACACAGTAAATAATGTACACTAAAGATTGGTTATGTAATTTCTCAAAATTAAAACTAATTTATTAATGGAATATGGTCTAGTATTTTTCTTTTTCAAGGATTATATAGTATATATACACGTATCTAGTTTTAGATTGGCGCTCTGTCCTCTCTGCCTATCTCGACAGGGAAATGGCGTGATAGTACGTATGAATTTTATATTGTACATATATTCCCCACCTTCCACTTAAAACTTTGTAAAACAATTGTATGTTTGGTTGGAAAATTTTGCCATTTGACAATCAACACAACTTATTATAAAAATTTACAAAGTTTCAAATAAATAAATTCTGTGTAATATGTATATTAAGTACAATATACAGTAAGTATAAATAATACACAGTAATAGGATATAAATATCAATTGAATTTTTCACGTTATAGGTCCTCAGTAAGATATAGGCAATAACCTAGTTTACTGCGGATACGACAAGTGAAACGCAACAAACCCAGATTAATTATAATGATTTGTCCACATTTCATTACCTAGTGTTTTTTGATAAATGATATATTTATAAAATTTATTGTCATATATAACTTAATAAATAAAAAGCGAGTTACAAGTCCCAACACTTTATACACCTTTATTAAAAACGTGTATTTCATGCAGTTGAGTAGGAATTTAAAAATACCTAAAATCATATTATGCAAATTGTCGCAATGTTCCTTTAGAAGTCGTTCTACTCTGAAACCATGTTTCGTATATTTTAAATATTTTATTCCATGTTCTGTTATTTTTCTTTGTTTTCTTTTCTAGCTACTCGTAATTTGTTTCCCAAAAAATCTCTTTGGTAACTTATCTTTGCTTTCAAATTCATGTTACTTAAGATTATTCTAAGAAACCAAACCTTTGTACAATAAACTCCGTTAATGAAATGTATTTTCAAGTTAAATTAAAATAGCCTTAAGTAAAATAGAATTTCTTCAGACAGTTCGTCGAATTTTATATACGAGTATCTTCATTTTAATTTCTTTTTGTATTGACAAAATTTAAATAATTCCTAGCTATTAAATTTCGACATGAATTTATTAGTTCTAGCTGTACGAACTAAACTTAATATACCGACACCATTGAGTCAAACTTCTCAACTTTCTTTCTATTTACATTCACTGTTTTATTCTTGCTTTCCTATATTTTCATTTCAAAACGTTTAATTGTTTTGTAAGTAATTCGTAGTCATACAAAAAACACCGTAATAAATATTTTCTAGCTATCGTTGTTTATAAATTAGTAAACAATTTATCTTAATTTAAATAACACTTAGTTTTAAGTGAAATGCGTGATACAAACTTTTTTAATGTGCCTCAAATATTCTTGAATTCAGTTGAGAGTTAAAACTGAAACCATCAGACACGAATTGTGGTATATTTTTTGCGTGAAGCAGTACAAATAAGATTATATTAATAGTGCTCTGGCAATATTTTGGCAGAACGCTCTTAACCACAACACAACACACAGCTTGGGATTCTCTCGAGTTTAGGAAGTGAGATTATACGTTAACTTTTCAAGAGTGGGGGTTAATTCCAAACGTTTAACTTAGTGAGGCCCCTGTAGACCGTGAAGCATGAGGCCTAACTGTTGGATAATTTTCTATTTGTATCTTATCTCGTCTATGACAATGGTTATCAGAGTGTAGTCGTTGGTATAGAGTGGATAATCTGTTGGTATAACTTTATGTGTTTTTAAATGGCATGTTCTCATTTCTTGAATCTTAGAAAACACTTTTGTTTCACTTTGTGGTGTCATGTTTAAAATTTTTCATTTTAATTAATTTATTTATCTATGACAAAAAACCTTATAAATACATAATTTGTGAAAAAACAACAGATAATTTAATGTGGATAAACAATTTTAATGGATCTGGGTTTGTTGTCTTTCATTTGTCGTGCCCCTAGTGAACTAGGCTTTTGCCTGTATCTTACTGAGGACATATAACACGGAAAAAAATAACTAATATTTCTTTCCGATTTTAAAGTACACAATATCCCATTGCAAACTCTCATCAACTCGATAAACAGTGACACTCAAATATATATGTACTCGTATATATCACGCGAATCAACCCCTACATACTTCATCACTCCAGACAGGCCAAAAAGTGCATCCCACAATGTGCCGCACATAGTCATCAAAAATACACAACTCTTAAGAGTTCACACATACCTTTTCTTCAAGTCGTTCTTCCTGAAAGCCAAAGTATTCTAATTCCTGTCACAATAATAACCACGCTCTGATCGACTGCCCAGATATAAATAAAACGTTTATTTTTTATTAACCACTGTTTTATTTGAGTTCTCTACTGGTTTCAAAGACCTCCATGTTGCTTGTCAGGGAAAATGAATAACATCAGGTCTAAAATATATTTTTTCTAATTGTAATAGGTATAGGCGTGTTTTAGATGAGAGAGAACAACATGTTTGTATGTAAATTCAAATGGTTTCCGTGTAAATTTCTTTTTTTGATAAAATATAGGCATTTGAGTGTCCTTTAGTCGTCATGGGAATATTTATATAACAAAAATGTATCGATAGACAAACTTGTGATTCAGCATGCATTTACAATTCATAACTTACAATTCAGGATATGATGCTTGAAGTAAAAACAAACAGTATCAAAGCACATTGTAAGTTAAAAGAGAACAATATTTTATATTTCTCAGGGGATGTTGTTAACCACCTCTTCCCAACGTGAGAAGCAAATATTATATTTCTTGCTCTACATCTAAATCGTATATTACAAGTGTTCCAAGTGCATTTTAATCTTCTATCTAGGTCAAATTCTGGGAGAAATAAGAGAATATACATAGATATGAATAAATGTGGAGATATTTAAAAATATATGTTACCGATAAGCAATAGGAAAGAATGTCAACGAGGCACTTCAACTTATATATTTGAACGAGAGAGTATCAAAATTTGCAACGATGATAATACACAATAGTATTTTAGAACCAACTTGATGGGAAAATGAAAACTACACAACTATCTTCAACATCACCATCTTACTTCGATAGCAATATATCACTACACTAAATAATAAAATAAAAAAATGGTTCAAAGGACGATTTAGATTAGATTAAGTCTTTAAAAATTTAATCGAAACATGTCACTATAAAAACACTATATATTTGTCTTTATTTTTTTTTATTACACTGTTACCAAACAGCGAGACCTTTTCTTAAAGAGAGCTGATGAGTTTTACAGAGACCTATATACTGATACAGATATACGTAGTAACTGTACCTGATACAAACTTAGATCTTAAAATAATGGAGGACGAAAATATCCTGATGATCTTATCTTACCAGGATAAACCAGATACAATATCAAATTTATGAAATCAGGAAAGGCCATTGGTAGCGATTGTTCGTCCATTGATGTACTTAAATATACGGGTAGAAAAGTAGATACTATCTTATCAACACTCCTCAAAAAGCGCCTTCTAAAAAATACATTCCAGAAGATTGAAAATCTGCAACCGTAATACTTCATAAGAAGGTGATCAAGAGGATCTTAAAAACTACTGTCCAATCCCTTGTTACTCTGTACGAAATATTTACCAAGATCTTAACTTACTAGTTTTAGACAGATTTTGAAATGATCCAGCCACGAGAATAAGCTGAATTCAGCAAGAGTTATAGTATCATGGATCATATTCAAGTGCTGCAAGAAATTACAGAAAGCTTTGAAAAATACGAACTCCCTATATACCTAGCCTTTGTAGACTACAAAAATCTTTTGACTCAGACAAATAAAGCTGCCACGTTAGAGGCTCTTAAAATACGAGACATTGATTGAGAAGGTATCCATTAAGTTGTTCAATAACATTTATAAGAATGCAACCCAAAATTACATCTCCACAAATCTTCTGAAATCTTCCAAATTGGTAAAGGAGTTCATCAAGGTGATACTATTTTCCTAAAAAAATATTTACAGCTTCATTTGTATATGTCTTTAGTAACTGGAATGGTACAGTAATGACTTACTAACTGACAGTAAATACATGAATGGTTTGAGATTTGCAGACGATATTGTTATATTTTCACAAAACCCGAATAATCTGCAGCACTATTTGCAGGAATTGGCCGAGGTCAGCAAAAAAGTTGGTTTCATAATGAAAATAACAAAAATAAAATATATTATATGATGAGCAGCTTTGCAACACCAACAACTGTACAGGAGCTGGAACTTGTCCAGGAATATGTTTATTTGGATCAAGTTATTTATATTGTAGGTGGCATGTTGGAGGAAATAGCATAAAAAACTCACATGGAGCTTATTTTGACGTCTGAACAATATCTTCAATAGTGATCTCCCAATATATTTGAAGCGAAGGTACTATAACCAGTATATTCTCACAATCCTGATATATATGGCTGTGAGGTATGATATATATACAGAAGCCACGCAAATGAGCATGGAGAGATGCATATAGGGATATACTAAAAAAGACCGTAAACGAAACTCTTGGATCTAATGATCTTAGATCTAATTAACGATATCGCAGAGGTCATCATTTCCTTCATCTCTGGGGTTGTGGGTGCCTGTCTTCTAGCACCGTAGGTAGCGGGTTCGATTTCTAATTATTTTTTAATTATTTCAGACTGGTTTTCACTTAGGGCTAGTTGCAAGAAATGATAAGAATCTATAAACTAACCAGGTTGTATACAATAAAAGTGTAAAATAATAATACAATATAGTGATATTTAACCTGTAAAATATGAATTACTGAAATGAAGTATTATGTCTGGTGGCTTTACATTAACTCAGATATAATAATTTTGCATTAGAAAAGTGTTTCCACAGTGTTAAATTTTATAAGTTATTTGAACAGTTTTGAGAAATAACATAATCCGTCCAAAGATCCGTAACAAAATTTAAATACAAAAGTTTTGAACAATCAAATTTAAAAACAACCCTTTATTTCTATCATCATTTTAACGTATTTTCATTTTCTTTTTCATCTCTCTTCATTGTAGCTCCTTAAAAACAATGAGATGGATGGGAAACAGAGAGCGACTTCCGTAATGAAATTTAATACGGGAAAATTATTCATCCCTTAAAACTGCTGCCTGAAAAATCTCTTTCCTTTTTACTAAACGGATTACTATCATCAAAAAAGTACTTCAAATAACAAGTGGATTCCTGGGACCAAAATGTTTATTACTGCTTTTAAAGATACTTTTGAAAAGTGGTTGGATTCATTCGTATTTGAGTGTCCGGAAAGTAATTTTGTATTTTTACGCCGAATTCAAAGGCTAAATAACGTCTAATACTTTGTGAACAGCAGTTTTCGACATTTTTAGTATTCACCAATTTGTCCTATTGAAGGCGCTGGTTCAATCCAAAGAACAATTTTAAAAAGTTCCGATAAGAGAGCAAAATTTTCTCAAAGGCGCTTTACTGGGAACTCTAACACCTTAATATGAAATAAATCCCATCTGGCAACTATTACAGCGTCCGAGTGAATAATGTATAAAATTTTCATAGTACATAGTACAACCTTGTGAGATTAGTGTCATGGTGCTATTTCCTCCAATCAAACAGAAAGCTGTTTATTAGACCTTAAGTGAAAATTAGACATAAAAATGAAATCTAAGTGCCATGTAGAAGAATGAAGAAATAAAGACTAACGGTTTGATACTGATGAATCACTTCAGCAAGGGTGCACTATTTTATAAATTTACTAAAAAAACATTTACCACAGTGTTTGGAGCGGACAAAGTAATTCAGTGAGTGTACAATTTTTTTAAAGATTTATTGATGTATATTAGCCGCAAGGTTTGGTGTGGACGACTCGACTCATCAAGCGTGGAAATGGCGGCGAAGCATTTTATAATCTCAGTTTAATTTTTCTTACTTAATGAGGCTGGAGTTTGCCAGGTTTGAAAAATTATTTCTCGAAATGTATGAGTCTCTTTCAAGCCCCAGGTACGTAATTAAACGTGTTTGAAACTCTTTTTTTGAAAATTCTGAACCTTTAACTTATCATTTGAATATATGAATATACAGAATAAAAAAGCAGTTTCGCTTCATACGTGAATTGACGTCGGAATGGCGAGAGGAGTCCAGCAATGATGGATGAAGATCTGAATGTGACTCCGGAGTTCGATAACGATAAAGAGAGGCAACTCGTCACGTATACTCCGAAATAATACATAAAAAAATGCTTGGAAGATGATTATAATCATATACCTGAGTATATTTCAAATGAATTCTTGAAATTGGTATTTTCTATGATACGATGGGAATATAAAGGTATTCTTGGAAGTTTATATTAGGACAACTGAGCCACTTCAAAAGAAATTATCTTTTGCTTAAGATAAGCTTTTCAAGTACTATCTCAAATAATAATTATTTTCACTTACAATGAAACGACTGATGGATACTGTAAGGAGTCGAATAAATTCTTTGGAAATAAAATGAATTATATAAGGGGTGACAATCTATGACACAATACGGAATAAAGTGACTAAGGGTGAATGTGAACTTAAGACAGATATATTAAATAAGATAAAAAAAAAGCACTCTGAGAGGGTTTGAACATATAAAATGAATTAATAAAGAAAACAAATATACAGTGCAAATGTGAATGTAAAGCATGGTAGAAGAAAACTAAGAAAAGTGTGGCTGGATCAAGTGAATAGCTGATAAGGTAGAGAAACCAGTAATACATGGTTTGAGCTCGTTAAACGAATGAATTGAAATTTACTAATAAAGTACATATACAGTGTAAATTTGAATGGAAGACGTGATAAATGAAGACTAAGGAAAGTATGTTTGCATCAAGTAAATGATAATTTGGGAAAAGGAAATGTGAAAGTTTGAGAAATCGTAGAAGTTTTTTGTGAAGGCGTATGGATGTAGAAGAGTCGGAATATATGTGTGTCAATGGAAAAAGTTCGGCGTTCTCTACTCTCTATCTACAACTATAGGGTGACGGCTTGGTGGTATGTGTGTATAATGAAATAAGTTTCTGCAGAGAAGAAAATTCTGCGAGAGGCAGTGAAGAAGTAAAATAAGAAATACTATAGTAATTGAAGACTGCGTATTAAATCATATGAAAATCTCTAAATCATGTGAAATAGCATTATATCAAATGAAAATCTCTCAATCATGTGAAATAGTATTATATCATATGAAAATCTCTCAATCATGTGAAATAGTATTATATGAAAATCTCTCAATCATGTGAAATAGTATTATATCATATGAAAATCTCTCAATCATGTGAAATAGTATTATATCATATGAAAATCTCTCAATAATGTGAAATAGTATTATATCATATGAAAATCTCTCAATCATGTGAAATAGTATTATATCATATGAAAATCAAAAACAAGGATTTCTTTAAAATATTTCATATCAGCTCACAAACTAGAGAGAGGACTAGCATATTGTCTCAGAAAAAGTCAAATAAGCAATTGGAATTGTTGTACGTGTATGAGGAGAGACTGTATAGATGTGAAAAAATTGAGATGAGATTGACAAAACGGGTCATTCCAACATTAATTGAGTTTGTAATTGAAGATGTGCCGTGGAGTTTTTTTAAGTAAGTGAGTCGTTGTACATCAGCCAACTCACTGGGCAGACCACTGTACTGGGTCCGATGGCACACTGAAATGAGGCGACTAGAGTACATCAATATGTTTTTTTAAATTTTTCTTGGCAATAATAGATCTAATTGAAGTCAGATATTGTTATGCCTTAAATACTAGGCGGAAAAAATCCTGAGTCATTGGAGGGGCGTAGGACAAAGCGGGACTCGAACCGATGATCTTTCGCACGAAGTCCTGTGCGTTACTTCGTGATCATGCATCTTGAATCGTGATCTCTCCGCTACAAACGAATAGACAAATCTCTTAGCTACATCATCGCTTTGTGAGATTATTATTTTGATTTCACACAATTCACCTGGGAACAAGTACAACTGGCAACGATTTGATTCATGGTCTGCAAAATACCATACTCAAAAATAATATATTCCACAAGATATATCTATCATATACATAAGATAAGCGCAGCCACCATGATCAATACGACAACAATTAAGGGTGCACCATTACCTTATCGGAACTATAATGCCGGATAAAGCCTTCGTTGGCGTTATTAAACTTTCATTAGTTTTTTATGTATTGTATTTACTTCATAACTACGAGTATATGCACAGTACTTGAGTTATGCCTTTTGTTAAATAGACGCGATACTTTGTTTTGAAATTTCAAACAACGTGAACTCATAAAACTCGAATGTAGAGGCTCACGGCTGCCAAACCGAAGTGCTAAACCAAAAAGCTGAGAACAAATTACATAGTCTTCCTGAACAATCCACAAACATCGTTATGTTATTTGTTATTGGGTTTAACCTGTAAACATACATAGTATCACGTCGTTACACTGTCGGAGTATGTGGAGCGCCAAATTAGCTACCGCGAAAGAAATCTCAGCTCATATTTATCCATACACCTAGCCACACAGGTCTTACGATTTATCTAACATTTTACATTTCGTTCTCTTAAAAATATTCTACTCACATTTGCTGTTTTTTGGTAGACTTTTTCATTCATTCATTTTACATTTTCAACTCATCTCAGGGTGTACTACTTTATATTACGAGTACTTAATACATCAGCTTTATGTTCACATTCATCCCTTATTACTGATTTACGTATTTTGTCATAAATCTATATATATGAATTAACTGTAAGGCACACTTATATTAACTGAAAAGCACAGTTTTATTATTGAATATCACGCGAAGAGAGCTGTGTTTTTTGTATTTACAAATCATTCATAAGAGCGTGGAGCGATAGGAAACGAAGGCAAAAAGTTGTATAGACTCGAATCGGGCAGTATCAAAATATATTAAGCTGACACAATCTTTAAGTAACAACTGTGATATTGGGAGTGAAACGAGAACGTGGAAAATACTGAAAAAAGTATAATAAATTATGTAGAAATGCGTGTACTGAAAAAATACATCGGGTGACAATGTATATTTGCATGAAAAAAATAACAAAATTTATATATGTAGTGCAAATATGAGCGGAATGCGTAATAAAATGATTCAAAAAAAGAATACTTGGATGAAATGAATGACATTTTGATAGAAGGAAATGGAATATTTCAGAAAAATCGTAGTAGTTTTATAAGATGTATGGATGTTGATAAAAAAAGTCTTGCCCTCTTTCGTCTTTCCATCCCTAAGAGAAAAACGGCGTGATGGGACGCATGTAATTAAATTCGTTTTTAATTAAATAAATATATCATTTATGAAGGATGGACATCCCTGTTGGAAACAAGTTTCTTTTGAAATAAAGGCTAATAAAAACACTTTAAACTTTAATTTTTGAGAACTTCAGAGTTAATGATTTAATATTCTTGCACAGAGGAATAACTGAAGGGTAGAAAATGTTCAGGTTTCAGGTATTGAATACTGGAAATGAATTAATATTTGAGTTCCGAAACTCTTCAAACTTTAGAGCTGTTAAATTCTGCGGTTGCCCAGTTTACAAATGATTCATATTTGATATGCTTCACGTGATCTTTTTATATGGTGCTCACCATAAAGTGTTTCTCAAATATTAATATTATAATTCATGATATTTTGTTATAATAAATTATAATTGGAATCCATAATAATGATTTCGATTCTTACATCAAAATTGATATTTGTTTTTCCAAATGTGCTGTAATTACTAACTAGTTGACTAACTGCTTTTAAACAATCTATTTCAACCAACCAAAAATACTAGAATGTTATTCAAATTTGGGTTCAAACGATAGTCGAACACCCTTCCCCTAGATTGGAAGATATGCACCTTACCAACTGGGCCACATACATCGTCATGCTTTTAAAAGCCAGAAAGATTTTTATTTTAAATTATTTTCTAATGAACTAGGACAATTGTGTAGACTCGTCTTAATATGGTAATAAAGTCATTTATTGCTGTATTGGAATCTCTTCCAACGAACCGGAAATATGCTGAAAGGCTTTAAATTAAAACTAGACGGAAATATATATTTTTGAATATGGGTACTAAAGGAAATTGAGTCCACAACGACGTCTTAATAATTATACCACATTTGTCACAACTGACTTCATATATTATTTTTTTGCTAGTGTATATACTAGGTTAGTCAAAAAGTTTTGAAAGCGGAAATGAAAATACATTTTTTTTGGGGGGAAATCACTTTTATTGCTCAGTATAGTCTCCCATAAGATCAATACACTTGGTCCAACGATCTTCAAATTTTGTTTTCCCATCACGGAAGTGACTTACTGGAAGGCCTGCAAAATACTCCTCTACGACGGCTATAACCTCTTCGTTTGATGAAAAATGCTTTCCACGAAGGAATTTTTTGAGGTGTGAGAACAGCCAGAAGTCAGAGGGAGCTAAATCTGGCGAATAGGGTGGATGCTGCAACAATTCGTACCCCAATTCACTGATTTTCGCGATGGTTTTTTGAGCTGTGTGAGCAGGTGCATTGTCTTGATGAAAAATGATTTTTTTCTTCTGCAAACCGGGTCTTTTTTCACAATTTTTTTCATCCAACTGGTCCAAAAGGTCACAATAATAATCAGAGTGGATTGTCTTACCAGTTTGGAGATAATCTATCAATAAAATTCTTTTTGCATCCCAAAAAACTGACGCTTACACCTTCTTGGCCGATTTCTGGACACGAACTCGCTTCGGAACCAAATTGCCTGGTTCACACCACTCCTTAGCCTCTTGTTTTGATTCAGGATCATGGTGGTAGACCCAAGTCTCATCCATAGTGATGAATCGACGCAGAAAATCCTTTTTATCTTTTCGAAATTGCTCCAAATGTTGCTCAGAAAGTCGCATTCGAACGTGTTTTTGTTGCATTGTTAGCAAATGCGGCACCCATTGTGCACACAGTTTTTTGAAACCCAAAATTTCAGCCAAAATATGCCATGTTGTTCCATGTGAGACGCCTATGGTGTCAGCTATCACATCCACAGTCGATCGATGATCTTCCAAAATGATATCCTGTATTTTCACTATGATTTCTGGTGTTGATGCACTTTTTGGACGTCCTGAGCGTGGATCGTCTTCAACGCTTGTACGGCCACGCTTAAACTCCAAAACCCAACGGTGAACGGTTGGAAATGAAGGAGAAGACTCCTTTAATACTTTCACCATCTTTGCATGGATCTCAGTAGCCGATAAACCTTCCAAAACAAAGAATTTAATCACTGCACGATATTCGGATTTTTCCATTGTTAAAAAATACACTGACACGTCAACTTCAAATGGCTTGTAAACAAAGAATGAATTGACAGATCGAAATGAAATTTTGAGTACGTTCTTATGAAAGATGAAATATTAAAATGGCGTAGAAATTTTGGTTTTTCTACTGCTCCATAGATGTCGCTTTCAAAACTTATTGACTAGCCTATTAGCTATCTCATCTCTTATAGAAGAATGAAGAAGCTTAAGAACGCATAATATTATTATAAATTATAATTTTACAATAATCGTACATGATAATATCTCTATGATTTGGATTTATGATCTGGTTTTGAGATCTATCCTTGACTTCGAGGTTAGGCTTTGAGATCCACCCCCCAATGAATCGGGTCAGTAAGCAAAACAGGGCTAATTAGTAAAAAAATCAGGGGAGAGCCTTTTTTGTAGTTGAACTATTCGGTGGAATAGCTACGCACTGAGATGAAAATTTAAGTAACAATGACACAATTTACTAAAATAATAATAATAAAAACATTGTAATTTATTTTTAACAAACACTGTTTATTCCACTTTTTTATGACGGTATAACCCTACCGGTTTCAAGGCTTTCACCTCATCTTCAGGGGAGCGCAAACAAGACTAAATGCTGTTCGGACTGGTACCGATATAGACACTTCAACGGTTGGAGGCGGGAGGGGTGAGGGGAAGGCTAGGTATTATTTCGGCCAAGAGCGGGGAGATTTTGGGGAAATAACTATTCAACAGATGCTCTGATCTGTATATTGACTTAGAAATTTCTAGGGCCTCCAATCTGTCCAATCTATTTCCGTTGTCGCTAATATGTAAGAATTTGGCATCATTGATAGAAAAAGTATGATTCTCACGGTGACAATGATTAGCCATTTCAGAATAAATTAGAGGATTTGTTAAGGCAGATTGGTGTTCACGAAATATAAATTACAATGTCTTTAAACCTCCACAACGTTAATGCCTTAACTATAAACAACATAATAATAAAAAGACAATTTATATAGATTTATTAAGATAACAATTTTTCTTCAAGAGCGCTCTAACTTGGTAATAAAACCAACTGTTAAAAATATTACAAAATAAATATAATATATTTAAGTAACATGAAAAGACAGGAAGGTGGTAACTATGACAGTTAAACAATGAACTCTCCCGCATCTGCATATCGTCCCCAATACTACAAGAACACGTATCTAGTTCAAATTTTACAGGGGAGGCAAAAAACTATTTTTCTGCAAAAATATAATAAAATAAAAAATGATTTGGTATAACAGTTACGAATAAATGCGTTCCGCGTTGAAATAAATATATGTGTTAATGCGAAAATGTGTCATACAAGAGATGATAAAAAAAAGTTACTTATACCAAAAAAATCGAGTTACGTGTTCTTGCAATATTGGCGACGATATGTTTAAAAAACATATTTAGTAATAAACCGCAGAAAACTTACCAAGGGAAGACCAAATAATTTTCTTTAGATCTTCTAATACATGATAGTATCATATTCGGCTTTAGGTGTAGTGTATGTATGGAGCAAACTCTCATCAAGGGTTCTTTAACTCGGTATTTAAACCCTCTATTCTTAACATATTAAAAATATCACAAAATAAATATGTAGGTTGAATATAAGAAAAGGAAATTGGTGGCTATGGCTATAAGATACGTCCCCACATTTGCTTATGTTTGTAAAAAGAAATATGGTAAGAAAACCGCGGAAAACTTACCAAGAGAAGACGAACAATTAAGAAACCTTTGTAAATCTTCCTGTATGTGAAAACATATTCTAATTAAGGTTGAATATACAATAGAATATAGGAGAAATGTTTACATAAAGTCATAAATTTTGATAAGTCCTTTCAAATAGGGTGGTTTTCAAGTGCTTTTTAAAGTTGCATACGCCATCCATATCTTTAACACTTAGAGGAAGACCGTTCAACAACGCAATGCCAGCGACGGCGAAAATTCGAGCATAATACTCCACCGTTATCAATCATTCCGGAACAATTAATTTATTTGATGAAGGTGAAACATCCCTCAAAGTTCTACTCCTCACTGAAAGAACATCTTCCCGACATCGATTTGAAACATACAATGAAGGCATCCTATTAATGAACATTAATAGGATGCCTTCTGGTTTGACACTGAGATAATAATACTCGTACAATGAGACAAAGTCAAGTTAAAATGTTCAGATGACATGAAAATTTTAAATGATCAAAACGTAATATACTGAATATATAAATAATGATTGAACTACAAGGTGATAGAGAGTTTGTAAAACATTATTATATTAAGCAATAAATTACTTTTTATTACAATAATAATCCCTACACGTATTTCGATCTCCTATCTCGAGGCTTTCTGTAGGTGTTAGTCTTGAGACAGAAAGTATAAACACTTGTTGCGGTTACTAATGTCTTCGTCATTGTCGTTGCTTGGCCTCGTAGTTGTTGTCGTTGCTTGGCCTCGTAGTTGTTGTCGTTGCTTGGCCTCGCCATTCAAACGTCAATTCATTTGAAAAGCGAAGCTGCGCCATGCAGTCTGTTTTTTTTAAGTGAGTTACCGCTACACCGCTGAAGTAGTTCCAAAAGCACACTGAAGTGAGTAAAAAAACATCCTGATCGGAGCACATCAGGATGTTTCTCTCTTTTTTTATAAATAAAATATGACGTCATAATTGCCCACTCAAATAATACTGATGTCATAATTGCCCACTCAAATATTAGGCGGAAAAATTCATCTTTCATTCGAATGGAGTGGCACATCGCGAGGTTCAACCGGTGACCTCCGCAAGTAAGTCCTTAGCGTTACCACGCGGCTATGCACCATGATTATTAATGTTACGAGTGGAATAACAAAGTAATTTATTAAATATTCTAAAATTGAGTTTTCTAAAGTTTAAGCCGAAACTCTTGATAAAATGTTTTATTTCTTCATTGTTATTCTCCTGTGCGCGGTATAAAGCATAATTTGATTCTCGAATGGCTTCCCACATAAAAATAAAAGACCTTTTTTTCCTACAAAGAGTTCATTTTTATTTTCCACAAGATTATAACCCTTTAATGGTAGTCAAAAGTAATTTCGGTAAATTAAAAAACTTTTTTAATGTTTATATTTTAATTAGAAGAAATAGCGCATACCACATGAACATAAATAAAGATGTACGAGTACGTCGGTACATGAAAAATAAAACATAATACATTATAATCAAACAATAAAAGTTTATTACACTTTCGCCTTTAAAAAATGTATTCATTTAGTCATACCATGTTTTTAAGGTCTTCTCAAACTTCTTGTACCTACTCGTGTGGACTATTTTTGTAAATCTTTCATCATTCATCATTTTTACGTGTCCAAACCATTAAAATGCTCCTTTTTTATCATAGGCATATAAAATTATTTAAATTTTAGAGAAAACCCCTATTCGCCTCATTTACGAAAGTGTTTATTTTTAAAATTCGTTACCTACTAAAATAATAACTTTGTTGTATGGAAATGAAACGTGGACGTGGAAAAGGTCTGAAAGGAGTCGAATTAATGCTGTGGAACTACGTGCACTGTTAAGAAGAAATAGGTTGACAAGCTGTGACAACGAGTGAAGTGATAAGGAACGAATGTGAACTTAAGGTTGATAAAATATGATAAATATGAATCATTCTACATTCTTTCCCATGTCCTTATTCCACATACTCTATGTACTGCTCTCATTACTATCTCATTTAACTCATATGTTTTTTGCCACGTCCAAATTTCGTTTACGTCTTAATATTGGGATCATGATTCCATTATGGGCAGCCAATTTTACTTATCTTGAAATGTTCCGGTAGGTAAACACATTGTGTAGCCCACCATTCACTCTATTGACTGCTACTATTCTTCTTTCAATGACACATTTCACGCACCTCTTGATGTCAACATACGTCTAAGATTCACATTTGTTTTCTGGTTTTAAAAATCTAGACATGACTGAATATGTAAAAGAAATGCAGTATTTGGGTGAATATTTTTTTTTCTGTATCATATATTGTAGTATCTTTCAATATATTCAAATTGGTGATTTGGAAATATTAATAGCGTGCCTTGGAGACAAAATTTTATTCAGTCTAGAAATTTTCAAAGAAAGAAAAACAAAGAGAACAGAAACAGAAGTTGCTGTATGAACGTGGATTAACTATTTCGTGATAATAAAATTAGGCTTGTCGTCCTCTATGTCTACCCCAATAAGGGAATGACGTGATGGTGTGTATGCATGTACGAAATAATAAAAAATATTCAAATGGATCTGTAGCTGAATTAGGTACATTTCTTGAATTCTTTTTCAAAATACCTTTAAACTGTAATGTGTTTTTTAATCATCAAACTTCCCTGTAAGTATGTCTTTTGAATGTTACGCAAGTACAAATTGCGATTACAATATTCGCACTTACTCTGAATCAGGGTGGTTGCAAAAAGCCAACTGGCTTATATTTTCATTTGAAAAGTTTCCGTCTTAACAATTAATATCAGGTTTTGACGCATGTCGGAAGTAACACATACAGTAGAATACTCAAGCGTATAATGCGAACACTTAACTTATTATTGAGTTATTGCTTTTCAACAATTTATACTACGCTACTGCAGAATAAAATATATTTATTTATCATTTATAGTTAAGGGATTGCCATTGTGGAGGTTTAAAAACATTGTAATTTGTTTTATCAATCACTGTTTATTCCACTTTTTGTAACGGAACAACCCTACAAACAAGACTAGTTTTTAGCTCCCCTGATGATGAGGTGCAAACCTTGAAACCGGTAGGGTAATACGAGTACTGTATCATGAAGTGGAATAAACAGTGTTTGATAAAACAAATGACAAGATATTTACTTGTTTTTTTTTCGAGTTGTATTGTTTATGATATTTTTCTAAATAATTGTTTGTTTTTTGGTATTTTATATTTTGGTTCATTAATTTAACTCTGCGTATGTGTTATTAAAGCAATCGATGTTTCTAGTTTATTTGTATGGCACACCTATATATACTTGTTTGAACCAAATTTGAGTATTTTTATCATAAGACAGTTTGAAAATGAATATTTAGGTTTTGAAATGATTGTTTATATATTTATTTACACAATAAACGACACATAAGCGTCTTTTTTATAACACAGTAAAACTTAAAAATCTAAAGCTAACGTATCAACATCAATTATATAGCAATATCAATATGATTCTTAAACATATCAATACACCACAAAAATAATCAAAAATACTTTAAAAATATAACTTTGATTTAAATTGAAAATAAAATCTGTCTAAAAGGATATATGATAATAGGACAGATAATGTGTAAAAAATATACTGTGGTTAAAAACAACATAATTAAAAGCCTACTCGCCAACACCTTGTATTGAGAAATTATGGATAACAATGGGTGTACAAATATCAATGAAGAGTAGCAAGAAGAAATGTATAAATATACCCTTTACAATAATAAAGACCTCGAATTCAGGATGTCTTCTGCAGCGTTGTGGATAATTAAAAAGTGTGATTTGCAGAAACAATCTATTTTTATTCTATTAGGGACTATATTTATTATCTAGAGAGCTTCGTGCAACTCTCATGATTTAGAAGAGTGAATTTAAAAGAAGCCAAACAAAGAAATCACGATCGTCAAAACTGTAAAAACCTATTGTAATTTGTTTAGTCAAACACTGCTTATTCCACGTAATGTAATGGTATAACCCTACCGGTTTCAAGACCTCATCATCAGGCGAGAACAAACAAGACTGAATTCTGTTCGAATTGGTACCGACATACACGCTTCTAAGGGTTAAAATTCGGGTTGGGGATTGTGGGTGGAGGGAGGCAGGAGACAACGTCAGCAAGCAGCAGCGAGATCCTGGGAATATATGTGTATGCCAGATGTTCACTCCGATGCACTGATTTGGATATTTCTAGGGCCTTTAATATGCCCAATTTATTTCCGTTACTACTGACATGCAAGAATTTGGCATCATCGATAGAGAATAAATGATTTTCACTGTGACAATTATTAGCCATTTCAAAATAAATTCGAGGATTTGTCAAGGCGGATTTGTGTTCAAAAAATCTCTTTTCTATGAAAATACTAAAAAGAGCCGACTAAATGCAGTAGAAATGCGTCTACTTAGAAGTATACATACGGTGACAATGTATGACACAATACGAAGTAAAGTGATTATGGATTAATGTGAACGATGAAGAGCCCTCTGGTGAGGAACACTCTTAAATGGTTTGGGCTTTTAAAACGAATGAATAAAGAAAGACTAACAAAACAAATATATAGTGCAAAGGCGAGTAGAATGCGTGGTATAGGAAGATTCACTCGGGCGCTGCTATAGTTGCCAGACTTGATTTGTTTAATAGTAGTGAGTTCGAATCCCAAGTTAGAGCGCCCTTTAGGAGAATGTGCTCTCAAAAATGCGCTGTATAAAATTGCCCATTGAAAAACATAAATAAAACCACCAGATGTATTATATATAAATGGAAGTATTCAATTAAAAATAAATTATTTTCTTTATATCTAAAGCAAACATTAGGGACTGTAGAGTGGCGAAAGTGATCGGGCAAAGAAGATTAAATACTTTTGGGTACATAACGGGTTAGATACATCTATCCGTACTTTAGCTCGAACGTGAATTCAAAGTTGAGGCAAACGGCTATTCCAAGTTTTAGAACCTTAAGTTTCATCGCTTTTAAAATCCAAGCTAGAAATTTGTGAGTCGAGTCGTCACCTAATCCGGTTTCAAGTTGAGGAACATTCTGAAAACCTTATTTTATTATACAACAGAATTTTGAAAGTAAATAAACAAATATTAAGTAAGGTTTTGTTCAATAACAACAATAATAAAATGCCAATTTAAGTTCCGTTCTTTAGAGAGTAGAGCCCATGAAAGGGCGCTAATTTAATGATCAAATGTTCATGCAAAATAGTGTAAACACTACCAAATGATATCTTCAGGATGTCAGCTATTTCACGCAACTTTACTTTGCAATTTTCCATCACGGTTTTGAGGGTTTTTTATGTTTTCTGGTGTAACAGCCTCATTTGGACGACCAGAGCGTTCAGCATCATTTGTTTACTATACGACTATTTCCGACCGCGTTTGAAATCAGCATACCACCGACAAATGGTTGTTTTCGACGGAGCAGAGCCCGGATAACACTTTTCAATCCATCGCTGAGTTTGAACGGTATTTTTTCCCATTAAAAAGCAATGTTTTATCAACACACGAAATTCGGTTTTTTCCATTGTTTTGAAAATAGCAAAAGTAGCGTCACTCAAACTACTGTAACTCAATGACACAATGTCGGAATGTCATGAAAGTTTGACACGTAACTTCTAAAGGTTGGTACTAACTAAGAATGGTATGGATTTGTTATTAGAGGCACCATCTGTTGGTTAGTCCCGGAAATTGCTGATTGATGTATTATATGACGGAAGTCATAGGTAACCTTAAATATTCAAATACTTGGCAGAAAAAATGCCTGTGCTATTCGAGGGGAGTACCGAAGTGCGGGACTCGAACCGGTGACCTTCCGAACAAAACCCCAGTGCGTTACAGCGCGGCTATTCCTCTCGTGTATAATAATAGGAAGGTGGTAGCTGTGGTCATCAGATTGGGTACTTGCATATGTTTAGAAAAAATATATATTAGGTAAGAAAACCGTTGTTAACTTACCAATAAAAAACTACTTTAGTTATTTCTCTAAACTTTCTTTAAAAATTTCTTTTTGTATCTTCCGATGTGTGATAGGAACACGGTGTAATCTTTATTTAAAACCTGCCTTAACACTGGTATACACTTAACATAATTAAGTAGGGAAGTGTTTTGTACGCTATATTTTGTTGTAAAAATTAACGTACGTACATACCATCACGCCGTTTCCATATTGATGTGCACAGAGAAGAAAGAGCGCCAGATTCTTTCACATCCATATATCTTCTCATACGATTCCTACGATTTATCAGACTCACTTAAGTAATTTAATTTTTGTGTATTTATCCTTTTGATTTTTACTATGTTATAAAACAAAGCTCTCTTCTGCCTGACTAGGCGTGTCCGTCTCAAGGCAGATTTTAATCATTTTTTAACCAAATAAACAAACAAAAAATTATATATTTTCTATTTATATGTATTATTTATTTTATTACAGGGATACCATAAAACGCCTCCATCCAAGTTGGTCCAACCAGCTCCCAAAATATGTATGGCTATCCCAATAATTGATTTTGAGGACATTGGATGATTAACCCAACGGCCCCGAGACCTAGAGAAATCCTAAGGATGGTTCACCCTGGACTTTTATTTTCTTTAGAAGCAAGGAAAATATGAACTTTATATTTATAAGGTACATTGTACCGTTTACTTTTAAATAAATAAATATATACAGACTACCTGACATACATGATATATAGTTCATATTCTCCTAGCGTCGCAACCCTAAAGGGAACTATTTAAAACCAACTAAAATAATTCAGTATTGTCAAGTTCAGACAGTTTTCCTTGAATATTTTGTATTGAGGTGAAGCATTATTCCCAATAGAAATTGATATCGATTTCCATTACCAGGCACGTCTAAAAAGCCGGCTTCATTGGTAAATGGGAGCTGGAAAACATTTTAAACACTGTTTATCGAAATGTCACCTTTTGTCTTTAGACATTGTCACTTCTAGTATAATTGTGAACACAATAAATTATTGTTACTTGATTTCATATTGTGAAACTTCCATTATTTAAACAGCTTTCATTATTTTAACATGCTAGTCTCCGTGAAAGCTTTGTTAAAGCGAATACTTTGATTTTTAGACATTGCCATTTAAATACGGTCATTTGTTTCTTTGGGCAGTTAGAAATAAATCTGACGAACAAAACTATTACTTTTTTTTTGTTTTAAGGATAGATCTATGATAATTTAAATTGTAATATTATTTTAATTTATATATTATCATTTAAGTTTTTGTAATGTTCTCATCCCGTGCGATGAAAATAATAATATTTTCTTTTGAAATATAATTAAACTAAAAAAAGAGAACTCTTGAACCTGTTATCAACTATTGTAAGACGCACCCAATTTCATAAAAATCTTTATTAAAAGTCACTACTAATGTTACTTATTTCACTCTCATTTGCCTTTCTTTTCTCATACCTCTTCTTCTTGTGGTTCCTAATTTTTATTGTAATTTATCTTCCGTTCCTTCCGTGGTTGCAGTCCTAAGACTGGTTTGCAGCAATTTGAACTCTTCTCCTCCATTCCCCCCTGTCCTGTGCGGCTCTTTTTAAGTCTGTGTATGTTGAGCAGCGCACGTCCACCAACAGGTCCTCCAGGTACTCTCGGCGTGGGCGTCCCCTAGAGTTTGTCCCCTCGGTCATGCCCTCCATTATGGCATGCAAGAGGCCCTCTTGTCGTATTATATGACCGATCCATCTTGCACGCCTTTCGGACAGGATCCTGAGCAGGTGCCTTCCTCCTTCGATTCGTTGGAGAACCTCTTCATTTGTGATGCGGTCTCTCCAGGAAATTCCTAATAGTCTTCTATAGGACCACATCTCAAAAGCCTCTAGTCTTCGTCTATCTCTTTCGGATAGGCACCATGTCTCGCAGCCGTACATCAAGATACTCCATACATAGGTCTTGATGAGGAGTATTCTCAGTTTAAGGTCTATATTATTTGATTCTATTATTTTCGACCTTTTATTAAATGCAAGTTTAGCCTGATGTATACGGCTATCGACCTCGCTCTTGGACCGACCGTCCCATGTTATTTTGCTCCCGAGGTAGACAAACTCCTTGGTGTTCTTTAGTGGTTTACCCGACATCACTATTCTCATCTGGTGCTGCGCTCGGCCTACAGTCAGCAGCTTTGTTTTGTCTTTATTTATCTTCATACTGTAGTTATTTTGAAGAATGCTTTCCATAGTTGTTAAGGCCTCTTGTAGTTCCTCTTCACTTTCAGCAACCATAGCAATATCGTCAGCGAACCTTATCATGTCCACCTTTTGCCCGTGTATCTTTACACCTTCTCTGTGACTCATTCTCTCTCTCAAGTCGTCAATCGCGCTCTGTATATAGGCGTTAAAAAGAACAGGTGACAGAGAGCATCCCTGCCTTACCCCTTGTCTTATATTGGCTTTCTTTGTGTCTTCGTCACATCTGATTATAGCGGCCTCATTCTTGTATAGCGCCTGGATTATACGTCTATCTCTGTATTTGATATCAATTCTCTTCAAAATCTTGAAGAGTCTTTTCCATTCTACTTTGTCAAAAGCTTTCTCCAGGTAATTGTAATTTATATCGTTTATAAATTATGTAAAAAAATAATAATAAATTTTTTTTTCGGTCATGTATTTCCCTGTTTTAATTTTGTGTAGTTGATTGGAAGAAATTACCACCTGGTAATAAATTTGCCAGATTGTTATGATCAAAGTGTTATGATAAATTTTTATTTATTTATTTATTATTACACATGACAAGAAATATACACAATTTGAGAAAAAACAACAGGTAATTTGATTTGGACATACAATTTTAATGGATCTGGGTTTGTTGCCTTTCATTTGTCGTATCCCCAGTAAACTAGGCTTTTGCCTGTATCTCACTGAGGATATTTAGCATGAAAAAATAAATCGATACTTCTTTCCGATTTTTGATTACACAAAAACAAAACCCCATTACACGCTCCCATCAACCTGACAAACAGTGACACTCAACTACAACTGGAAACATCTTGCGAAATTCAACTCCTCACACATCATCACTCCAGAAAGACCAAAAATATTCATCCCACAATATACCGTACACAATCATAAGAATAAAAATTAAAATTAAAACAAAACAACAAAAAAATGAACAAAATTCTTTGAATATCAACTCATTTGAAGGATGCAGCAAGAATAATTGTCAATTACTTAACAGAAAGGCAGTATTCATAATAAAGAAAGAAATCTTATAGAGTAAAAGTTTGTTAACGAGGTCAGTTAAAAGTTAGTATCTAGTAAATAATATGTTATTTTAAGAAATTTAGGACACTAGTGTAACGAATATAACTCGTGTTTTCACCGAACGACATAAAACAGACCCGAGCTGTGGCAGTAATCCGGTGTAAATCCAATCCTATAACGTGTTTCCTAACTTTGGGTGTTCTTGAACTTGTTACGCTGTTTACTTGCGACATTTCTTGGATGACAATTGTATTACAGTATTACAAATAACAATTAACTAAATTATCATCGACAGTAATTTGTTATTCAGGTGTCAACTGTTTTTGTATATGGAGATTTTTTTTTTTCACTCTGGAGTGTTTCGCAGAAATCTAGGTATTTACATTATACATAATAATCATTGTAATTTGTTTTCATCAAACACTGTTCATTCAACTTTTTGTAACGGTGTAACCCTACCGGTTTCAAGACTTTCACCTCATCATCACGGGAGCACAAACAAGACTCTTGT
This sequence comes from Odontocerum albicorne, assembly GCA_949825065.1. Taxonomy (NCBI): domain Eukaryota; kingdom Metazoa; phylum Arthropoda; class Insecta; order Trichoptera; family Odontoceridae; genus Odontocerum; species Odontocerum albicorne. The sequence continues at coordinate 22,502,383 of OX463856.1, forward strand.
TTGTGCTCCTCTTATAATGAGCTGAAAGCCTGGAAACCGGTAGGGTTATACCATTACATAAAGTGGAATAAACAGTGTTTGATAAAACAAATTAGAATGTCTTTAAACCCCCACAATGTTAATACCTTCACCATAAATAATATACATAATAATCATTTCTTTTATTGACAACATAGACAAATTAACAAATGAAAAAAACATACTAATATAAGTTTCACACGATTCACAACAAAACAACCCAAACAAGATATTAGCAAAGTATCTGGGCTCGTAATGAATGACTCGACCTCAATCAGGCATCACCCTGACGTAAAGATAAGAAATCCGACCGGGGGCATCAGATATGTTTTTCAGCCCTTACCTTCCTAAAACAGAAAAAAACTATGAAGTATTTAAATACAATTATTAAAAATATTTTTTATACATTATCAACCGAATAATGTCAGTATATATTTATTCTCGTATTCGAGATAAATATATTCGAGACTTGATAAAAAGACAACGAGAATTTTCATTTTTATTATTGTAAAAAGTATTTATTCAATCATTAATATTAATATCGTCCCCTTTAAAGTAGTCCGGATAAAATAAATTACACTTTTGGCAACGTTTTCTTCCAATCCGCAAAACAATTGTGTAAGACATTTTTTGGGATAGCCTTTAGTGGACATAGCGATATGGCCTTTATCTCCTCTATGGTTGCAAAATGTTTTACATTCAATATCCTCTTAATCTCCGGGAACAAGAAAAAGTCGCAGGGGGCATATCTGGTGAATACGGTGGCTGCGGAATCACCGTGGTGTTGATTTTACCCAAATGTGAAATGTGAGCTGGTGCATTATTATGGTGCAAAATCCAAAAGATAGGCTCAATTTACATCTCAAATCCATTCTCTGGCACTACCATCGAGAGGAGGGGAAGATGCAAACTCAGCAGACACACATGACACGCATGGCAACTAATGAAATGTTCACCATCCCTAGAGTTAAAACCTCTTTTGCCCAAAGGCAATATGCTTATTTGGCTCCCATTACATACATAAAAGTAAAGGTAGGAAAACCATTTAGACAGTCGATCGGAGCGTGGTTGTTATTGCGACAGGATTTTGAGTACTTGGGCTTTCAGGATGAATGACGAGTGGAAAGGATTTATGTGAGCTCGTGAGTGTGGGTCTCTTATTATTGTTTTAATTTTGGTTGTTATTGTATTTGTGTTTCTGTGTGTTTTTCTTTTTTTTGTTTTGAATTTGTTTTGATTTTTATTCTTATGATTGTGTGCGGTATATTATGGGATGAATATTTTTGGTCTTTCTGGAGCGATAATGTGTGAGGAGTTGAGTTTCGCAGGGTGTTTCCAGTTGTAGTTGAGTGTCACTGTTTGTCAGGTTGATGAGAGCGTGCAACGGGGTTTTTTGTGTTATCAAAAATCGGAAAGAAGTATCGATTTATTTTTTCATGCTAAATATCCTCAGTGAGATACAGGCAAAAGCCTAGTTTACTGGGGATACGACAAATGAAAGGCAACAAACCCAGATCCATTAAAATTATATGTCCAAATCAAATTACCTGTTGTTTTTTCTCAAATTGTGTATATTTCTTGTCATGTGTAATAATAATAATAATAATAATAATAATTAAAAACAAACAACCAACGAAATTTAAAAAATCTCGTTGTTCTTTCATCAATAGATATTAACATTTAAAACATATAGACACCCATTCGCATCCAGATATGTGCATTCTTAAATAAATTTATAAATATAGTTTTTTGTTAGCAAACTTTTTAACCTTCAAAGCATACTATTCGGGTGACATCTGTTTCTAGATTCTTGACATATTTCAATCAATTTTTCACTTCGGATTACCTTCAGAGCGATCTACATAGATAAATCTAAATAATTATTTCAAAAGATTTCATCTATATTACGTGGAATCGGGGAAGTCCCCAACTTTTCGGCCGCAGCTGTTCCGTTACTTTCCTTAGACTCTTTGTATTGTTTTAGTCTTTTAATATTTTGCATCCCGATAACATGTATTCACGTGATAAAATATATTTGCTTTGATACCCAATCCTATATCGATTCGTCGACCACGTGAAAACCGACATCCAAAAACGAAAATTAAAACGTGACTTACATCAAGCAAATCCAACCTTTAAAAATGACCGTCTTCTGATTTTTAATACCCAATTTCAGACATGGATAATGCCTTAAATAAAGAAATGCATGAATTAATGTATAATATGATGAAGATTCTGACGTTGCGTCATCAGTTTGTAGTGAAGTGTCAGATCTTGAAGATCTAGCCCTACGTTGAATATCTTTTGAGAGTAGATATCTTTGTCCCCGGCAGCCCGAAAAAGATCTTCAACGCCCCTTATGCCAGTCCAATCACGTATATTGCGGAGCCAGGAGATTTGCCTCCTGCCAACACCTCTTCAGCCTTCTATTTTGCCTTGGATGATCAAGTGCAGAAATTTGTATTTTGCTCCTCTAAGTACATAACCCAAGTAGGACACCTTTCGGATTTTAATATTAGTCAGCAATTCTCGATCAACTTTGGTTCTTTGAAGAACCCTTGTGTTGCTGACCATATCCGTCCAGGGTATCATCCACATTTCGAATGCTTCCAGCCGGTTCATACTGCTTACATAAACTAAATTATTAAAGTATTTCAAATGAAATATATAAAGTTTTATTACAATATTCCGAATATTTACATAGATGTAGTATGTTTTAGTAACCCTTTACAAAAATCAGAACATCTAACTAACAAGCCGTACACTAGAAAAGGTTATCTTAATTTTGATCGGGACTAAAGTGTTAAGAGGGTTTTTGCCCTCCCGGGAAAAGGCTCCAATGAAATAAAAACTTGTAAGGATTGCATTGATGAACAGAAGATTAAACCTTTTTACTCGTTAATTTTATTTTTTGAAGGTTTGAACCCATAATATCTCTTGCTAAGGAAAGCGATTATCTTTGAGGACATTTATAGCGAATGAATAGGAAATAAATAGTAAACGATACCTAACGGGATATAAAGCTGAAATATTATAAAAATTGTGCCATTAAGTTTAAGTTTTTACATTTATATCATGTTTGCGAAAAATATTCATGGTTTCATCGGCTCTTAAGCTATTGATCATCAACATTTATAAATCCTTTCATTCGTACGAACGTATTGTATTTAGAACCACTGGAATGGGCAAATTACTTACAGTTCCCCATCGTTTGTGTTTGAAATACTATCAGTATTACTACCAGATGAATTCTTTAACCAGATTTTTTGGTTTCATCGGAATTTGTACCTAAAATCCCAGAGTGGAAGACCAGTGTCCAATCAAGTATGTGGTGCTCAAAGTATGATAGAAAAAACCCGTCGAAGTGGTTTGGACATGCTAAAAGAATGGGCGAAACTAATCAATTGAAGTGCAATACAAACGTAAGTTAGAGTCATAGTTAAGATGACCGAGAAAAGTATGGTTAGACCAAGTGAATGAAATTTTGAAAGAAGGAAAGTGATCTGGCCACGTAAGTCGTCTTATTATATCGATACATACCATCCCATCATTTTCCTGCCAGGGTAGCCAGAGAGGACGAAACGTCAGACTTCCCTATATCGACACATTTTACCTCCTCCACATCCATATACACTTTCACACAGCTCCTACGATTTCTTGAACTTTCTTTCAAAATATCCTTTACTTGATCCACTAATACTTTTTTGGTTTGCATTTACTATTCCTTCCATTCACACTTGCATTTTAAATTTGTTTTGTTAGATTTTGAAGATTGATTGTAAGATTGAAACATCAAAGTGAATATATAACTATATAAATTTGACACAAAAATTAGCACAACACCATAAATATCAAAATATAATCCATACCATAAGTTTAGAGTAGGAAAAAAAGTTAATGTCTAACCATACATATTACAATATATTATATGTTACATACCATCACGACATTTCCCACCATTGTTGGTATAAACCAAGAGAATAGAGTGTCAATAGTGAATGTTGTATTGTATTATACTTTCGTTGTATACAGTAAAACCTGGCAAGTTTATTGCCATGTTGCAATATCTTCCAATCAGAAATAAGTTTAAGAAGCTTTAAGCGAAAACTAGACTGAAATCCTTTTTATTTAAATCAGTTTTCCAACGGGAATCAAACCTACAACATCCAGATTTGAAAACATGCGTCTTACCAACTAGATCACGGAGGTCCACATCCATACATCCTCTCATACTGCTCCTTCTGCTACTCTTACTCCTTACCCTTCCTTATTTAAAAAACTTCATCCGTTTGGTCCAGCCATACTTTTCTTGGTATTTCTCTTCCCTAAATCTCACTTATGCTTGCATTATAAATTTGTTAAGTCACTATTTCGTCACTTATCGGCACTAATATATTGTGGTCAACCATCATTTTAGCAGGTCAGGATAATGCTAAGTTTGAAAATATATACACAAATAAACTGGATATTTTCTATAAAATGGAATAAAAAAAAAGGTTCAATCCATAATGACGCCATTGTACCAAAAAAAATATATTATGTATAATATTATAAAGTTGTATGTAGTTTTCCTTTGTTTACCGTAAAATTGACTTGGTCAAATTTTAGTTGAGTTTACTGAAAAACTAAACATTTCATGATTTGAAAAAAAAATGGGGCTTTAGGTGAACTAACATCTGTTATGTGTTGAAAGAGTCTAAGTGGATGGATTAATTCATATGGGGTTGTGCGCAAAGTAATTGTTCCTAGATTAAATTCAAACACAAAATTCACCAAATATTTGAAGACGGTGGTTTTTGATATTTTCAGTATCTAAGCAATCTCTCGTGTCGAAGAACGCTGAAAGTTCTCAATGAAAGCCTTGATTTGGTCGTCATTAGTGGTAATGGGCCTTTCAGAGCGGACACCATCTTTGAGTACCGTATTGCCATAATGGATTTTATATACAAATATTAAAACTCTTGCGTTGTCTTATGGTTTGAGTGATCTGGGCTGTTGAACCGTCGTTTCAGTTATATAAAAACTGAAAAATATGTCATTTTAGTAATCACTATAAACAGTGTGTATTATTTTTGATGTAGCACAGAATATTGTTTCAAATAAATTGTGAAAAGAGGGTTGAAAAAATAATAATCATAATGTTATAATTTATTAAGCTTTTATAAAAAAATAACATAGCTGGTAAAACACTTTAAAATATGAATATTCAATTTAAGAATAAGTCAACCATTTTAAGATGGTTGAATAAATTATAATTATTGTATTATATTTTGCTGTTTTTGTATACAGTACAAGCTGGCGGGTTTATTACAATGTGTTAATCTCTTATAACCAACCAGGAATATGTTAAAGAGGCCTTAAGTGAAAGCCCGACTGGAACCCTATTTAAAAGAAAAGTGTACTAACAAGAATCGAAACCCGTAAACTTTGGGCTAGAAAACAAGCGTTTTAACAACTAGGTCACAGAGGTTGTTATGTATTTGAGCCAAGAAAAAAAGGGAATCCATTTTTTTTTACGATAAAGCGATAAAGATTCAAGACGACATAATTATGAAAAAAGTTGGGGAAAAAATGGACAGCATCCAAAAATTTCTGAATAATTTTGTATAGTTTTATTCTTTTTGTATATATTTGACACTGTCAATAATATTAATAAAGTCATCATATACACGGATGATCTCCATGGCCCAGTTGGTAATAAGTTCTTGTTGTAATCGGGGGTTTCGGGTACGATTCTTCTTCTTCTTGAATAATGCCCGTGAACTCCTGTATATGAAAGAGTATACGCCAGTGTCAAGTGATGTCCACTTGATAGGATCTCGATAGTTTTATTCACATCCGTGGTTGATATTTTGAGTATTATTTCGATTCTTGATGAAACCCGAAAAAAAGGTCCCAAGTTGAAAAAAAGTTCATTTGGTGACAATTCTCACAAACACTACAAGTGTTTAGCATACGAAAATATTTCAAAGAAACTTCACTGTCTAATAAAAAAGTCCGTGTGATAACCATTTCACAAGCACAAGTGTCTAGCATAAGATTTTTTTTAAATTTCCCAGTCTAATATAAAAATTTGTCTGGTAACAATTCTCACAAGCACTAAAAGTGTCTAGCAAAAAAAATTTTTTGAAAAATCCCCAGTCTAATCTAAAATGTGCGTCTGGAAATAATTCTGACATGCACTACAAATTCTAGCACACGAAAATCATTAAAAACTCCTTAGTCTAATGTAAAAGTTCGTCTGGTAACAATTCTCATAAGTACGACAAGTAACATGCACACGATTAAAAAAAAATCAGTCTGATGAAAAAGTTCGTCAGGTAACAATTTTCACGAGTACTACAAGTGGCAAGCATACGATTCAAAAAAAAATCCCTAGTCTGGTAAAAAAGTTCGTCTGGTAACAATTCTTACAAGCACTACAAGTGTTTAGCATACGGAAAATATTTTGAAAAAATTCCCAGTCTGATATAAAAATTCGTCTGGTAAAAATGTCCACGAGCACAGCATACGATTTAAAAAAAAATATCGTTGTCTGGTAAAGAGTTTGATTGGTAACAACACTCACAAGTGCAAGATGTATGTTAATGTTAACTTTAAGTACAGGGTAGTATTATCAATATGTACTCAAGTGGTTCAGCGCTCGAAGGTTCGATGAATGGGACCGACGAAAATATTGTCTCATCCTCATCTTCCGGATATGTGTAAGGGTACAAATAAATTATAATCAGTTAATTTATGTTGAGGGGTACTATATAAACAATGAGTAAGTGTGGAAATCTAAGTACATTAACCGACTACGCATATTAATTGGACAGCTCTGTGATATGACGGAACAGATCCGCTAACGGTGATCTTGTTTGCTGATAATCTGATAATCCACCATCCAAGCTTCCGGCTGACGTAAGCCTGGATCAATGTATGTTACTCTGTCTATGTGTTATACTACATCCTAATCACTATATATACCCTTATCGGCTTAAACTATTGATCGGATGTTATGTGACATAATTCACAATGTTTCTAATTCGTTTATTTTTCGGTTTTGTCTTACTATCTAGTATTGATTTTCAGTATCTTATGTAGTTTCAATAAAACTATGCCATTTCTATTTTATAATTCCTTTATGAATTGATCTAAATATACCCAGCTTTTGGTTGTTTTTTCCCTTTACACACGAATGTAATATTCCTATATCCACACGACGATGTGATGAAAACTGAGAAACTTTTGAGCTCATATGTTATAATAAATTTTGTTAGGTTCACTCATAAATGTGTACAAGTGCTTCCTGAAACTTCACACGTCATTTACATATCAAGAAATTATAGGTAGACTATTCCATGCCAGTAAGCGAAAAGGTTATAACACCTCATCATATTAGACCGATTTGAACCATCAATTTATTTGATGAAATTGAGATCGATCTTAAAGTTTGCGTTTCTCCGAAGTAAGACGATTTCAGACACAATTTAAATTTTAACTCCAAGATAACAGAAGCCAAAAGAAACTGTATAACCTATTACCTTATCAACTAAGAGTTTACTTTCAAAATATACACCAAAAAAAGATAAAAGTGTTACAAATATTCATAGAATCTTTCGTATATACTCACAAAATATTTCATATCTATTCAGTTACGAGTAACTTTTGTGTCAGTCAAAGAAGTATCAAAACACACACACTCCAATTAAATAAGAATACTTAAGACAATGTTTGATAGTGATACAAGTCAGATAAAAAGACAAAAACATCTTCCTAAGTGCTTTACTTTTAAGACAGGGATCACGAATTTCCATATTTGAGCTAATATTCGGAGGAAATTGTGTTCTATTTAAAATTATATTTTATTTTAAATGTTGATATGTGGTAATTTCACATTTAAATAAATATAGTTTAATTTATAACAATATAGTTCGAGTATGTACCATACATATATACATACATTCCAAAATAAATAGCAGAAATTATAATTAAGAGGCAAAAATGGAATACTTAACAACAGCGGTGTGTATAAACTTTTATGTGCTGACTGTGATAATTTCTATATAGGTAAGACAGGAAGATCTTTTGAAAAGAGATTTCGTGAACACCAATCTGCTTTAACAAATCCTCTAATTTATTCTGAAATGGCTAATCATTGTCACCGTGAGAATCATACCTTTTCTATCGATGATGCCAAATTCTTACATATTAGCGGCAACGGAAATAGATTGGACAGATTAGAGGCCCTAGAAATTTCTAAGTCAGTATACCGATCAGAGCATCTTTTGAATAGTTATTTCCCCAAAATCTCCCCGCTCTTGGCCGAAATTATACCTAGCCTTCCTCTCACCCCTCCCGCCTCCAACCGTTGAAGTGTCTATATCGGTGCCAGTCCGAACAGCATTTAGTCTTGTTTACGCTCCCCTGAAGATGAGGTGAAAACCTTGAAACCGGTAGGGTTATACCGTCATAAAAAAAAAAAGTGGAATAAACAGTGTTTGTTAAAAATAAATTACAAAAATTAAGAGAGAAGTTATCAAAAGGTCTGGACTCATGTCATAGCATCCTCTCGGTCGAGATCGACCCACCAATATAGGACGAGCCCGGCCGTGAAAACATTACATGTTTTTCAGTCTACACCCATTGTATTTAAGGTCAATTTAGAAAAAAAAACTTGACAAGAATATTTTTTCATGTCATCTTAAGCACCATTGGGAATCAAATATTAAACTACAGAGTAAAAAATGAAGTGTTCTACTCGCATATTACTTGTTTTACTCGATAGTCAAAATCGTAATGGGATTATTAGACCCAGACCAGGACATGAAGAAGTGTGGGAAAATCTTTAGAAAGATGGTCGGAGTACTTTGGAGAAGTGATTCAGCGCAATCGGAAGCTATGTGCACATGATAGCAACGAGTGGAGAAGCAGATAAGAGGCCTATATCCAACGCTGGAGCCAATTGGGCCCGTGATGTTGATGATGATGATAGACATATATTGCTTACATAAGCTCATTTTTCTTTCAAAAATAATTTGTACAGACTATCACCTCATGTTGCCTCAATGGTTGGTAGAGAAAACAGATCTCCACACCTTCCTATTCACATTTACTGCTTTTCATCATCCACACTTATAGTACATCGTCATTCATATACTCCCTACCTTTCCCTCACTATACTTTTTATACTTCTTACCTTTCACTCAGTAATTTTTTTACTACAATCTCCTTTCACCCTTCCTTTGGTTAACGTCCTCCTCGCTGCCATACATACTCGTATGTATGTTAAACATAAACGTCTATTTCGGTAATATTTCGCAACATATTCCCTCAATATGGGCGAATCATCTTTCTCAATATTCCTTTCTTAATTTTACTTTTATATTTCATCTCAAACAAGCAGTGGTCGTTTATTTATAATGTTGTTTTATTTTTTGTACTTACAATGATAAGCAGTTTTATGTAATATATAAATATAGACTTTCATGTAGCCTTATGTTAAAATTGTTTTAGCATCAACTTGAGTCATACTCATATATCAATTTAACTAATAAATAAAACAAATATTTTTTAGTAATATTGTAGTAAAATTTGTGTTTAAATTAATTCGAATAATACAAATATTTTAATTGGACCTCTAATGTTAACTACATTTTACAGGTATATTTGTTTTCATGTCAGACGTGAATATCATTAATAAAATTTTATTTATAAATGCTAAAATTTCAAGTTATTTGTTATATTTATTTAGAGCTGTGTAGTATGATCAATACTTGCAAAGACAAACGGCAAAAAACAAGAAAAATAAAGTATTTACTAACTGGGCTCTTTGATTACGAAGCAAGATTGCCGACCCCCATTCCAGACTTACTCAGCAGCAGTTCGCAACAAATTATCAATTCCAGTGATTTTCTAACGGGTAATATATTTTTAACCAAATGTTACTCTAAACTCACATCTTAATTCAAGTTTAATTCTGAAACATGAATTAATCCTGAAAATGTTTTCAGCAGGACGTTGACGAGTTTCAGGGTAGATAAATGTTCATGTAAATTCATCCTATTACGAAAGGCCCTGAAGCGAGGTTTTTGAGACTATGCGAAGCCTTACCGTGGTGGTGAGAACAAACGAAGAAATTTAAGCAGATAATTGCGAAAAAGATTTGCTAGAAAACCTTTCAACTTGGCAAATGGTAAAGTCAAATGGGTATTTTTATCAAGATTTAAACTTAAACATTATTTCAACACTCAAACATATATACGAATGGGCATTAAATACATATACTCAAATTAGACTGTATAAAAATCTCTATGATGGATAGTCCACAACAGTATTCAAGTACCTGATTCGATGTATGAGAGTGAAATGTGGGTGTGGAATAATATTAAAAAGAGCCGAATATATGTATGCTGTACAATTACGTGCACTGAGAAGGATACATGGGGTGACAAAGTATGACAGACCACGGAATGAAGTGACTAAGAATGAATATGAACTTTTACTTATTTTATTTTATTGATTTTTTTATAAACAGCTTTCATCACAGGTTAAAACCAATTACATACCAAACTTAAGATAAATTATATACAGCAACAAGAAAAAAATACGTACACAGCTTATGAGATGCTATATATAGCAAAAAATAAAAATTCATAAAAAATATATTAGTTAAGCCGAAAAAACTAACTTCCATTACTAACAAAGATCGAAATGGATTCTTAAAAAAAATCAGAAATGTTGAAGATGTCAATATCCGAGGATTCATTCAAAAGGGACAGCTCGTGATACAGAAGAACATCACATGGCACGTTAGTTCTACTTATTGTCAACAAAAACTTTATATTTCCAACATAGTAGGATTAGGTGTAGCTCCCGTTAGCAATATATAACAAGAGACCCTCGCTTCCCTCTTCCTCTAATAAGGTAGTATCCCAACATACCAAGAAGAAATCTTGTAGGATGTACCCACGAGCTTAAAGCTTATGTGTTAAGTAAGATGAAGAGCATTTTGAAATATTTTGGGCATGTGGAACGAATGAATGAAGAAATGCCAACAAAACAAATGTATAGTGCTTATGTGAGTAAAAAATATGGTATAGGAAGACCAAAAAAATTATGGTTGGATTAAGTGATTGATATTTTGAAAGAAGGAAATGTAAAATCAGAGAAATCGTACGAGTTGTGTGGATGTAGAAGAGGCGAAGGACATGTGTGTTGAGATAGGAAAGTCTGGTGCTCTGCCCTTCTTGCCTACCTTGATAGGAAAATATGGCCCATGTATGCATAGAGGACGAAGAAGTGGTAGATCGAGGAAAGAGAAAAGAGAGAAAATTTAACTGTAGGAAGGGAAGAAATAACATTGAATTTCCCAGTTCACTACTTTTTTCTCTTATTGCTTATGTTACTGTCCTGCTGTTAGACTTTGGAACCAGCTACCGGTCTTATAATACTCGCACCATCTTTGCGTGCATTAAAAAGCGAAATAAAAAACAGTACACTCTCTTTTTTACTACTCTCCCTTTTGCTACACATTTTTCCTAGTTTTCGATATTCTTTTTTTCAATGTCCCATCTCCTGGTCACCAAACTTTGTTAAATGTACTCGTATGTTTTTTTATATTTTGTTTTTACGTTTTTTCACTATATCTCACCTTACTTCTAACTTTCTATAACAATTGTAGTTGTTCGAAAGAGATTACCACTTGGCAATTGACCCACCATATTGTTGTATAGTGAAATTATAAATATTATAAACTGGAGAATGAATATTTCAAGTTTGATGGTTATGGACAAGGAGAGAGCTGTGTACATTCCAAGAAGAAAGTAGACATAAGTCCTTTATACCTACTCCAAAAGGGATATGGCTTGATGGTATATAGGTATTTTTACAAACGATCATCATAGTCATAATATAAAGTCACCTATCTTCTAACTATAAGAGTCGGGTTCGATCTCTGATGATTATCATAGGATTACACACATACTTTTCTTAAGTTCTAAAATAATGAATAAGTGTTGAAATATACTCATCGTCATTTTTATTTATTTTAAAGAATAGATATGACCGAAGTCATAGGTATCATGCATTTTTACGATTGATGACTTACAACGTACCTTTTTCTCCAAAATTACGACACAAAGAAGGAAAAAAATGGTTAAAAAAAACTGTACGCGAATAGGAATAATTTTTATTTAATTATATTTAAGAAAAACTTTATTTAAATATTCCTAATCCTCGTTTTAGACTTATATTTGACTACAAAAAATGAGTGATGCAAAGGAACGGTCAATTATCAACACCACTAAATTTTCCAACTTGTTTCAAAGAAAGTTACAACAATTATTTTCATGTAAATTAAATATACGAGTAAATGATTCAGTATTATACATTTTTATGTTATACATAAAACATTCTCTCTCTTAACACTTCTCTATTTTTCAGAAACAAGACCTGCTAACACCAAAGTGGAGTTTAATTAAGTTCTTTTTTCTATTTAACTAAAATAAACTTTTTTAATTTTGAACTTAAGGAATTTGCCCCACTTTTAAAACAGTGAGCTTAATTTAAACCCGACTTTAAGCTAGTTATCACCAACGTTCCCTCTAAGATGTGCGCGTGTGCGGCCGCACATCTGTTGAAAATTGTCCGCACACATGTTTCCATCTTCCGCACACATCTCAAAGAAAGGAACTTGTAACCATATTTTGTTTTGCGCAATTATATATTTTATGATGGGTTCTCAGGTTCCTTTCTTTGAATGTGTGCAGAACATGGAAACACCATATAGAATTTAGATGAATATGGATATTTGCGCACTTCCCTTCTTTTTTTCTTGCACATATAAGTTCATGGGCCGCTCACACAATGAATTAATTTGGGGGAACATTGGTTATAACAATCTACTGTAAAAAGTAATGTCACGTGAATGTGGTCTCTCTTTAAATATCTTATTGTACGGTAATCACCTTTTTTTGCGATGGTGTGGTAGATAAAGGGAGGGGAATGATGTGGACATTGTAATGTACCAATAGGTTACTTATAGGTCTGATGATACCTTGAAATATTATTGAACCGTTGTTAACTAAAACTGAGGAAAGCGAAACAGCGGGTAAATAGGAGCTACTGTAGTACGTCAAGACTTAAGCTTGAGGACTTAACATTTTCGAGGTATCCGGACCCTCGTTCATGAAACACTTTAGCATAAAGTTATTTGTAGCTTATAGAGGACCCGCATTGTTTAAAAAAGTATCTTTTAGGTCAGCTAACAAATTGGTGTAATGATGATGATCGTAATTTGAGGGAGCTCTTGGAAATTACAAGCCTGATATTCCTTTGAGTTGTTTCCAAAGAAACCACTCATTTACATCACAGAAGCGGATTATAATAAATATAGAAAAGCTAGACCCTTTTCTTACAGAATTTCTTGATTAATATTTTCTCAAAGGCATTTTCTGAGATGATGGAAGAATTACGATGGATATCGAACGGCACGTAGCGATAGGAAACTTAGTAAATGGGGCACTAGAAAAATATATATTTTCTAAACAGGACAGTGTCAAAATCTGCTACAATGATAGTTCATAATAATATTTTAGTACTAACTTTATTGTATGGAATTGAAACGTGAAAGTAGAAAGATACTAACAATTTGAATACTGAAAACAAAACATGGGGTGTCAATGTATGGCAGAATATGAAATGAAGGAATGAATGTGAACTTAAGAATCAAGAAGAAAATTCTGAGATAACTTCGATTGAATGAATGAAGAAAGATTAATAAAAATGTGAGTGGAAGGCGCGTAGACGAATGCCAAGAAAAGAATGGCTGGATCAAGTGTGTAACATTTTGAAAGAAGGAAATGTAAAAAGTCAAAGAAATCGTACGAGTTGTATAAGGTGCATGGATTAAGAATAATCGATAGATCTGTGTGTCGAGATAGGAAATCCTAGCGCTCTGCTCTCTCTTTACCTATCCTGACAGGAAAATGGCGTGATAGTATGTATTTAAACATTTGAATAAATAAGTGGGGAACTTGTTTAGGAATCTTAAATACTCCGTCTCTGGAGTCACAATAAATTATATTGTACGATGGTAAATTCGGTGATAGCAGAAGGATTGAGTCGAGGCAATGTGCCGACATTTTCAATAAAGTATTTTTTATTTAATAAAGTAATTTATAACACAAACATTTGCCAAAAGCTTCACCTAAATACAAATTTATATCTTAAGAATTAATCAAATTTATATATTATAACTAAAAAAATACTTAATTTAAACATGTGTGAGAACTGGTACTCATTTACAAGACTGGAATACTTTTTTATATGGTATTATCAGGAATCGAGCTCAAAACCTTTAGGTAGAAGCAAAGCGTGTTACTTAATAGATCACGGAGGTCTCCGTTTTTGTTTTGATATTGTCTTAAAAACTAAAACTAAGCACTACATTTATTTACTGATCATTAAAATTTACCTCCGTTTAGATGAAAATTACTTTTTTAAAACTTACAGGTGTTTAGGAAAAAAAATGGGATGTTTTCAGGTCACAGCCTGCTGAAAATAATTTCATGAATTTTGTGATGCTCACTGAGCTAAACAAGAAAATGATATAAACAACATATCCAAGGGTAGACTATTCCGCCCTAAAAGGACATTCTCTCACGTTAAACCTCTTGTTTATCCTTCCAGTGAAGGTGACAATTTCCCAGGAAAATATTGCAGGAAGGACACGAAATGTTTGACAAGGACACTTGACCGTAGAAAAATCTCTCATTTTATAATTATAATAATGAACATGGGCTTGTAAATTTAAAAGACTTAGACTAAACAAATAAATATTTGGGATAAGATTTGTCCATGCATTTTGTAAGAAAAAATATTTAATTTTGTAAATTTATTTTTTACAACAAACGGGTAAATTAAACTGGTGAGTAATATATATGGTATAAGTAAACTCATAAATGTCCTCAAACTCAAAATTGACGATAGAAGTTTGGATTAATATTATATGTAGGGGTATATAAAGTCACGCTGAGTGCAGGTTTTCTGAAACAACATTAATATAACCTTGAAGACTTCAAACTCTCATTAATTTCATTTTGGGCGATAATACTAGGGTTGCTATTTAAGTTTTGAGACAGACAAGTAAAAACAAATATTTATCATCGAAAATGGCTTTATTGTTTTTCAAAATACTCTCCATGAAGATCAATACACTTTTGCATGCGTTTGAACCAATTTTCGAAGCACTTTTTCCACTCCGAATGAGGTAACTTCAAAACATGCGTTTTGAACGCACCAACCGCTTCTTCAGGCGTCGAGAAACGTTGACCTCGCAATTTATTTTTGATGTTCGGGAATAAAAAGAAGTCATTGGGTGCCAAATCAGGGCTGTACGGCGGATGTCCCATTAATTCGATGTTTTGAGTGCTCAAAAAGTCACTTGTTTGAGCCGGTGTGTGAGAGCTCGCATTGTCGTGGTGGAGAATGATCCGTCTTCGGCGGTTGGTTTTCCTCTTTTCTCCGAACACTTCTGGCAAACAAATGGTGGTGTACCATTTAGAATTGACCGTACGACGTTCCACTAAAAGCGCTGTTACGACATGGCAATTTATACCGAAGAAACAAGCCACCATTTGCTTCGAAGTGCTTCGTGCACGAACAACTTTTGTTAAAGTTGGCTCGTCTTGAGAGACCCATACAGTCAACTGCTGTTTAGTTTCTGGCTCATATGCATAAATCCACGATTTGTCGCCTGTCACGATCTTATAGACGTCTTTCAAAGCACCGCAATCGATTTTTTTCAAAATTTTCTTGGACCAATCGACAAGAGCCTTTTTTGAGCGATTCTCAAATTATGCAGTATCCAACGCGAACAAATCTTTTTGACGGCCAAATGTTTATGCAATATTGAATGTATGCGAGTGGAACTAATGCCCAAACATGCCTCAATCTCACGATAAGTCACATGATACACCACACTCTACCTAAATCCGAATGTGTTATTATCATATATCGGAAGATTTACAAAGGTTTCTTTGTAGTTCGTCTTCCCTTGTTAATTTTTTATGATTTTCTTTCGAATTTTTTTTTCCTTCTATATTTGAATCACGATTTCCTTGCATACATATCCTTACAAACATGAAGGCTTGATAACTGGGGCTGAAAACATTATTGTCTCCCAGCCACGCTCTTTAAAGTGTCCTAATCATAAATTTTAATATGTTGAAGGGTACCATGCGAAAAACTATTTACTCAAATATCGCATTTCTTTTCTTTTCATTAATTCAGTTTTATAAAGACATTTTATAACGTAACTTTTTTTTATCTCATATTGAATAGTCGTGTGAAGTGTGGTATAAAAAGAAAAATAGCATCACACAAAATAGTGAATGTAATTAAATAAAAAAATATGTTTGCAGAAAACATTTCAAGTGAATCAACGTTGACTGCTCATAATAGAATCTAAACCCCTACATTAGGATATGCTAGCAAAACTTAGATGTGATAAACAAATGAGGAAAAAAAATTAAATGTGGTAAAAAAGAGAGCGTTGTGTGGAATACATGTACGAGTATGTGGGATAATAATGTATATACAATGAGAAGGAAGGATATTTGGAAATAATGCGTATTAAAATAAGATGCAATGCTTATGATGAAGACATGAGCTTTGAGATGGTTCTGCCTCGTAAAAATAATAAATAAATAAAGTATATCAAAAGTAGGATAGAAAGTATAATGTTGGTCCATAAATTCGGGCTTATTGATATATTACGATTTACCATGACTCATTTCGTAGAACAATACACTTTCAAACAAGTCGTTTGAAATGTACACTCAAGTGGTCAGTTTATCACAGATTTTTGTAAACACTGAACGTAAATAAGAGTGTTTAGAAAATTAATGTCCATAATCAGTACAAAACGACACATTCACTTTTTATTTTTAAACGGTGAAAGTAAAAGTCCCGCAGCAGTAAAAATTTACAGTTTTCATAGTGAGAAAAGTATCAGTGTAAGGACTGCCCAGAAATGGTTTCAAAGATTAAAAGATGGAAAAAGCCATGTTAATGAAACTGATGCGAGAAGTGTATGAAAACCTTGAAAACTGTGGCGTGACCAAATAAAGGCTTTTTTAGAAAGTGGAAGAGTGGAAACTGTATTTGTGTAAATATTATTTGTTATGTTTAACATTTTTTGATGCACATAAATCTTCATTTATTACTAATGAGTTAACGAGTACATTTATTACTAATAAATTAACGAGTACATTTATTACTAATGAATTAACGAGTACATTTATTACTAATGAATTAACGAGTACATTTGCATACTTTACAGGTATGTACGAGTATATATTTGGGTATAAATGGTTGTCTAAGTATATGAATTTATTCTGGGATTTTATTGGTAGATAGCCTATAAAAATATTTTTAAGAAGTATCTTTGTATGCCTTGGATGTTATTTGAAAAAATACTGTACAGTTTTGATTTTTTTTTTGTAATGGGAAGATGTGGGCTGAACACATGTGTGAGCCTTCCGGTCGGGTTTCTTCTATTTTCACTGAGATGATACCTGATCAGGGGGAAAGTAATTCAAGATGAGCCCATTTTGATTATATCTAGTTTAGACTATTTACTGTAAACAGTATTTTTGCTGCCAAATAACGATATCGAATGGCGAAACATGTGACATCAAAGCTGGGAAAGATATAGAGGATCAGAATCATCACCATTACGACGAAAATATGCCTAGTCAAGTCTTTAGCCTTCGCTATATTTATGAATCGCGCCGAGACAGGCACTCTGGAAGCAAGCGAGAGACGAAGAATAAATGCATCTGTACGGTAAATTGAGAAGTATGATTAGTAACATATTGTACATGACGAGATGTTTGAATGTGGAGTAGGCGAAAGTTGTGTGCTTGAATAGAAATGTCTGGAGATGTTAATTTTGGAGATCTGTTCTCATAGCGTGATGATATACTCGTATGTGTATTTCAATGTATTACTGCCTAACTATTTCAATATTGTTTCAACTATTTCATTTCCCATTTGTCATTTTATAAAATTAGAACTCCTTTGAGGCTTTTTTTTTTTTCGTTCTTGCTGACAGTTAGCCTGAGGTGGTATATGTGGGTTTTCTTTTAATTTTGTTTTCTGCCATACGTTTTTGTATTTTTTTATTTATTCTTTAATCTAGATATGCGGGGCTGTGGGATGGAAGACCCCCGATGTCCTTGAGGTTGGGCTCGCCCTACATTGGTGGGGTGTATCTCGGCCGGGGGAATGTTTGTGAGATGAGCCCGGACCTTTTAATGTCTTCTCTCTTAAATGTATTTTTTTTTGTCATTTATTTATTTTCTGTTTTTTTTTAAATCTTCTTGTTCTACGTGTTCAAGGGTGTGGGCTGAAAAACATCTGGTGTCCCCGTGGCTGGGCTCGCCCTATATTGGTGGGGTGTATCTTGGCCGGGGGGATGTTATTAGATGAGCCCAGACCTTTTGATAGCTTCTGTTTTTTAATGTATTATCTTGTTAATGTGTTCTTGAAATGTGTTTAAATGTATTATGTACATTCTATGTTGCTATCAATAAACCTGTATTTATTTATTATTTATTTATTATAATTTACATTTCTATTCCCCAACGTGCTAATTAATGGTTTCATGATTTAGAAAGGAGTTGATAAAGTTGGTTGAGAAGGGCGTTGATAAAGTTGTTAAAAAGAAAAAAGATTGGTCCCGAGTTTGGCTCAAGATATACGAAAATCCGAATAACGATGAGAAATTTTGTATGAAAATCTGGATTAATTTCCTGGAAATGTTTTTTTGCGCATCTTTTGTATCCACCCTACAATTCTAGTTTTCTACATTTCCTTCTTTCAAAGTATCATTCAGTTGATCCAGTAATACTTGCCTTAGTCTTCCTCTCACACGCCTTCCACTTACATTGCATTATATATTTGTTTTGTTAGAATTTCTTCTTTAAATCGTTCCACGTGCTCAAACTATTTCAGTGTGCTCTGCTTCATCTTACTCACCACATCAGCCTTAAGTTCATATTAATCTCTTATCACTTCATTCCGTTTTCTGCAATACATTGTCGAGTAGTCAACCCAGTGAATATTTTATAAACAAGCACCATTTTATAACATTTAAGTTTTATATCAAGTCAAAAACGTTATAAGAAACACTCTTGTCTTATTTTATATGGGTTTATCCTCTTGTACTCGTATATTAATATTCGAATATTATGTGAGAGAGTTTTTTGAATAAATGATATTGCTGTTTTATGAACTTTACTATCCACAAAAAAATACCAAATACCATCATCATTCAGTTCATATTTGTCCATTGCTGGATGAAAGCCTCTCCTTTCCTTTTGCTTTCACCCGTATCTTAACAGGTTTACATCCACTGTACCCCAGCAAACGAAACCCCGTCATCCGCCCACCTAAATGGTGGGCGTCCCTGCGATTTCTTTTCGGTGCGCGATTGTCAAGCGATGTGTATCTATGTGAGTTGAAATGTGACATTCCGTGATGTGCTTTTTTCATACTTTTAATGCTCATTTTAAAACTGCCCCACTCAATAAAATGGGCAGAATTTATTTGAAAATAAATATAGAAATGGCGTTGCAAAATCATGTATCATAAATATCATTTTGCAGTTTTCTTATTGGGAGAGGCCAAGAGTTGAAACCTGTTCCAACAAGCATTTTTGCCTATTCTATATCCATACACCTGCTTATATTTCTTATACGAATTCTCAAAAAATTTGCCTTTTCTTCTTTCAAAACATCATACACTTGATTCAACTGACGGACTTCCTCTACCACGCCTTCCGATCGCGTTTCCTTTGTATATTTGTTTCCAAACTATCTTAGATGGCAAATCTTCACCTTATTGAAGGCATTATAAGTTCACATTCATTCCTAATCGCTTTATTCCGTTTTGTCAGAAAGTCTTCTTAGAAGTTCTTCTCAGTGCTTGTATTTCTACAAAATTAATTCGGCTCCTTTTAGTCTTTTCAAAGTTCACTTTTCACTTTTATATATCAAAGCTAGCACTCAAATAAATAAATGTTAGTATTCTGTGACTTTAAAATAGATTGATTAGATTTTATAAATTTAAATAAAAAATATTATATTCTTTGAAAAAAAAAAGTG
Organism: Odontocerum albicorne; assembly: GCA_949825065.1. Lineage (NCBI taxonomy): Eukaryota > Metazoa > Arthropoda > Insecta > Trichoptera > Odontoceridae > Odontocerum > Odontocerum albicorne. The sequence goes on from OX463856.1 coordinate 22,522,554, forward strand.
AAAATGTAAGATGTTCCTCATATAAGCATATTAATGAAAGTATTTTTAGTACTATATCATACTAGCTGTAACCCGTGAAAAATCAAGGGATTTACATATAAATTTGTTTGCTAAGTTTCAAGGTTGAATAATAAACCCTGCCCCTAAAAGCTTAATTTATTTTTGATGACAAGATTATTTGCATACTTTTGTTGTTGATCGTTCAGTATCAATTATCATTTACGTCTTCAAGTACTTTCAAAAGCTGCACACGCAACCCATTTATCTAATACTAATAGGCAGACAATTCTACACTACAGGACTAGCAACGGTAAAAGTTCTGTTATAATACCCCGCTCTATTGGATCGATTCAGAACAATCAATTTAATAAATAAAGATGAAATCGACCTCAAAATTCTGCTGCTGTCTGAAGAAACATCTTTTAGACACTGTTTTGAAAAATATGACAGGGATATCACACAAAGAGACTTGAATAAAAATCGACAATGTTGGAATCAATCGGTTCGAGACATTTAAGCCAATGTAGACTTTTTAGAAGTGGACTAATATGAAAGTTTTAGGGTGAACAACGACAGAGAATGAAAGTAGGAGAATTTTATTCCATAAATGAAGAGGCAATCGAATAACATAATGTGTACACTGTGCAGCATGATCGACGATGAGGAGATAAATTGCACGTTTACGAGAGTATGGACCTCTAGTTCATTTCCCTCGAGCCGGAATACCACGCGTTACGCACACTAATGAGATCATCCAAAGGTTAAAAAGATAGTGTTACCGATGACCAAGCAATTTCAACCGGACGACGTTCAGCTCAACTCGGAACGACGCTGCGACGAATCTTAAGAAGCGAATTGCGCGTCTTCTTTCCGTATAAATTTCAGTCGGTATAAAAGTTAAAGCCACAAATAGGTCTTGAATATAATGATTTATTCGCGACTTATGGACCATCCGTATAAAAACACCTAGTGAGATCTCTTTCAAGAAGTTTTAAAAAGCCAATTGGAATGGGGAATCCCTATTCTAGTGTTAATGAGTTTTAGTCAGAAACACCTGAAAATACCTTTAATTCTCTCAGATATCAGGCAATTTAAATTAATGCGAGAGTTTTGCAATTAATTTTAAGAAATTATGATTTATATCAGCTTTCTCTTCTTCGTCTTTTCCAAATGCGAGTAATGGATGTTTTTTCTTTCAAATACTAGTTAAATTACTTAAGAAATAAATTTTATCTATTAATTTTTGGAAATTAGTTCTGGAAACATTCCACTGCTGGGCTTTAGTTGGACACAGAGAGTCCCGTGAAAGTCCTAAGACAGATTTAAAAAGGATGTAGACTATTGGAAACATCAAAAATAGAAAGGTTAACTATCTGAAATATTCAATGGAAAAATATATGGCACTTAAGTTCCATACAAACCATATTGACATTTATTACATGAAAGATTCAATATCAATAAATGTAAAATTCAATACAACTTAGAAATACACAAGGGACGAAATCATTTGTGTAAAGTTACAACATTGAAAGAAAAAAAAACTCAAATAAAATTAAACAAATTACTTTGTTATTTTAATAATAACTAAATACAAGAAAAAAATAAAATTAATTAACCAGCTTCCTAGTCAAGAACATATATTAAGGAAATACCAGAGAAGTAAACAATATTCACATTAAAATTTACACCAAACCAGCAACGGAGTTGCTCAAATATGTATTCTTATGATTGATGAACAACAACGTCCAACCATCGTTAGAAAATTGCTATTGACACGTTTGAATTGTAAAAGGTTACGTGGTTCCTAGCATGAATATGGAAATCGATTTCAGCTGATATATCGGGGCTATCAACAATATTGTGAATAATAATAAAACTCAAATATACAAGATACCAGTTACTTTAATTTATGATGATCGATAACATCGTAAGGAGAAGAGGAGTCGGCAGATGAAGAAAACCCTAGCTTGAGAATATTTAAAAGCATATTTAACTTAGCCGTCTGAAAGAGTTGCTCCGTCTTGCTAAGAATATGGAGATTATTGGTACCTTCATTAGTAATATAGGCACAACAAGAAGAAAAAATAAGTTTACCCAATATTGTTTTTTTTTAATCAAGAAAAACCTTCTAAGAATATTGTGAAGGCATGGTGTACCACGGAGTTCGGTATTGGGGTAGTTGTTTTTTTATTCTTTATACAGATTACATCTCTGATCTCATTTGCACGGAGGGTATTGAGATTTGGCTTACGCGAATTATACTCTGTTTTTTTAATTCTGTAATCCAACAAACAAAAAATCTCTGAAACGTTAGAGATTTGGATGGCGTGTGTAGCTTTAGAATTCATTTGAAGATAATTTTATCAAAATTTATGATTATTTTACATATAAACGCTATCACTCCACCTAAAGCGAAATGTATTGCTAGCACATATCGGAAGATCTGCAAAAGTTAATTTGTAGTTCGTCGACCCTACGTAAGTTTTTTATGATTTTCTTATCAAATATGTTTTTTAAACATAATCCCTACTTTTCTACGCTTATAATTTACTAAAATATATTTATTTGGTAATATTTTCATATGTCCATAAAAGTAGACTAGAGTCCCGAGCTAGAGTGCAATTTAGAAGAGTCTGTTCTCCAAACGGCATTATTTAAATTAACCTTTTACTATTCTTTTTATATGTTACCAATAAATATCACCTGTAATATTTATTGATCCAAGATTCCCGTTAATTTTTCATTTACTTAGTTGCCTTGATTTCTTCGAGTTATTACTATGAATCGAAATAAAGCATATCAACACCTTACACAGTAAATGAAAATTTGTGTCACATATATCTAATAAAATACAAAACATACAAATATAAATGTATGGTATACCACCTTGATCAAAAAGTTTTAGGACCGGCCAGCGTGTGGCACTGTCAGTCACCCGATTGGAATAATTTTTTTTGTTAGGTTATCACTTCCCTCCAAATTTCAGCGTCATAGCTTGACATTTGTAAAAGTTACGCTGTACTGAGTACATCTACCTTTGTGCATGTTTTCGATTTTTTACAAGTTTGAAAATGGCATCAACTGTGTATCAACGAGTTTGCATTAAATTTTGTGTGAAAACGGATGTAATGGTCCGCAGACCTTCGAAATGTTGGAGAAGTGTTTTTCGGTGGCACGAACGCTTCAGAAGTGGTCGTGAGTCGGTCGAGGATGACGAACGCAGTGGCAGTCGAAAACCGATGAAAACATCGATAAAATCAAAGTAATGTTGGCCGAAACCCGCAAATTGACCATCAGAGAGCTGACAGAGGACTTGAACATCGCTTATAGATCCGCTCAAGACATTTTGGTTAGTGATTTGGGCCTCAGACGTGTCGCTGCAAAGCTGGTGCCGAAAGATCTCAATTTCATGCAAAAAAAGGACCGCGTTGAAATCGCGAAAGACATGATTTCCATGAGTTTTGACCAAAAACATCACGAATACTATCCAGCAGCCTTCGAATTCACCTGATCTGGCTCCCTGCGACTTTTTCCTGTTCAACCGACTTAAAAAACCGTTTCGCGGAACACGTTACAGCACTCGAAAGGATGTCATGAAAAAATCGAAGATGCCTCTGATGGACATACCGAAAATTGGGTACCAGCGGTGTTTCGAGGATTGGATCAAGCGCTGGCGTAAGTGCGTTGCAGTCGATGGGGAGTACTTTGAAGGGGACCATATCGACTTTGATGAATAAACTTGTATTTTCAATTTTATGAATAAAGTCCTAAAACTTTTTGATCAAGGTAGTAACATGAAAAGTTAAAAATGATCAAATGCATTGAATTAAATTCAATCAATCGACTTCTGTAGGAATATATTAAATCTCTTTCGAGGGTATCCCAAATTATTTAAATGTTTATACATTCTATACAAGATCAACGGTATATGCCCATCATCTCACTAGACTCAGTGTCTGTTCTGAGACAACTGATTTATGCCTGCAAAATTCACATGTAGACATTAAAATTATTCCAAATTGCCGCCGCTCGTGAGATTTGATAACTCTCAAAAGCTGGGCATGTGTACATCAAACTATAAAGAATAAATTAAGGACATAAATAAGCATAGTTCATTTGAATCTGAAATATGTAATGGAAACATTTAATCAGAAAGTATAAACTCAGTGGCGGACTGGGCTACCGGGAACTTCCCGACGGGCCGAAATATTTAGTGTACAGTACGAAAAAAAACGTAAATAAAACGAACGAAACTTCGCTTGCACAGGCTTGCATGGGCAACAATAGATCCCGCAGACATAAATGGAGAACTCAGCTGTATATTTGACGAAAAAATCATATTAATATTGCGAATAGAAAATATTGTGGAAAACTGGACTAGAATCGTGTAAAACCGTTGTGGTTTTGTTAAAGTTTAACTTGAATTAATTGGTTTTATAGCTAACAACTATTTTTTAACTATTTTGCAAACACAGGTATACTTTGAAAGGTATTTTCCCAATTATAAACATATCCTGAATCATTTACAAAATTCCTTAACTCGATCACTTATCCTTCTTAATGATGTAATATCTCTAATATAACATTGTGATGATGTAATAAATCTTTTTACACCAAAAGGAAATTATAACATAAATCTAACATAAAATATGCGGGGACAATGACGGTCACGACGATACATTTAGCATAAAATAATAAGCTGGCTTATTTTAATTCCCAGTCCGCCACTGTAAGTATCCCAGAGTAAAAGCAAGCATAAAAATAACCGAATTGAAAAGATTTATAATCCTACCACATAACAATCAATCAAAAAAGTTTAGGCCTCTAAAGGCTGTATTTAGTGATTAGGGTGAAATAGAACATTTATTTATACAGGAATCCAGGCTCGCGTCAGACGAAAGCGTGGATAGTGGATTATCAGATTATCAGCAAACAAGATCACCATGGTGGATCTGTTCCGCCAAATTCAAGAGCTAATGTGCTAAAATTTTGACATCTACTTTTTACTGGTAAATTCATAGCATACCTCTATATTCAGGCCTGAAACCGCTTTATAAGTTTGTTATATAATATTTACTTTGCTGCGAATCATTTTCCTACTCTCGTAACCCCGTCGCTACTTTTTTCTTACACTCAAGTGTGTCACTTTTAGAGGAAAATATCTTTTGGGCAGTTCTTTCTCCGTCATTGTGTGACACCGTGCTTATATCAAACGTTATATCTTCTATTGAAGATAATCCTGGATGGATACTTACTTCACCACCCGTAACAGTGTGGGTGGGATAGATTATAATGGTGCCCCTCAACATAGCCTAATATTTTACGTAAATGACGACCAAAAATTACATGATTTATAGTTTCATCATCCAGACCACACTCGTAGCTCAGATCCTCCACAATATCCATACTCTAAATGTGACCAAGCACTACGCACTGGCCCACCCACAACGACATATGATGTACACTTCCATCTTGTTCATACTTATTATATTATACTAAGATTAGATAGATTGCTGGATTTACTTATATCTAGAGTCATTATGGTACCCTTAAATACTTTCAAAATGGTGATATGGATATATTTTCTTTAATCCCATTCATCGAGACTTCAGACTTAGAACCACTTGAGTATGCACCGCACCTGCGATCCGTGCGGCACGTGTTGGCAATACTATCTCGCACATGAAGAAGTAATAATACGAATTCTTTTACTAGACTGAGGCCTTTTTTTTCGAATTCCATTTAGGATTGATATCCAAAATCCCCGAATAGAAGTCAAGCGTCTTAACAACTAGGTAACGAAGGTCGTCCTTGTTGGATATGTGGACATGTTGAAGAGTGTGGCTAAAAGATAACATTGTTTTCTGTCTTACCTTCGAATTTTAGAACCACTGAAATGGATACGGAACACATAGTTAATCCTTGCAAGTTTATTGTAATTTTACTGCACGTACACATACACGTTTAGCGCATATGGTAGGGAGTATTTTTACCAGATTAACTCTTTTGACAGACTGAGTTCTATTCATAATTGTTTTTTTTCTGGAACCATCGGAAAATCTCGGAAAGTCAAGCATCTAATTAACACCGTCAAATTAGTATTATAACATTAGAATAGTACGCGAATACAAGTTTCTTTCTTAAAAAAATGTAAAATGTGTTTTTCACTATAACGTTAAGTATACTTAGCAAAATTTTGATAATATTTAGTAATATACTCATAGATGTTTATCGTAAATAAATATACATATTTTTTTTTAATATATGTAAGGCCAATTCAAACAATTTCTTTGTAATTATTACAACTTAAGTTTTATTGCATCTTAATGTTATTTTGAGACAAATTTTACGTATTCATGTCAACAATTTAAGTATTGAAATTAGCTTGTCTTGTGTGTCATTGTTTTATCCATTTTATGTAAAATACACTGTTGTGTCGTGAACCAAATGAATAAGCACTTTAAACAAATAAGTAGGCAGGTTTATGATATGAAATAAAACAAGTTGAAAGGCTGTCTTCAGGCTGTTGATTTAATCATCACAAGAAAAAGGTATTAGCTGAAGGCATTATTTATTGCTAACAGTAAAATAATATAATACACTTTATGGACGTGTTTACTGATTTTCCTCGCCTCGAAGGCGGCCAGATAATCTGAATCTAATTTTGATTTTAGTACTTCCTTGAATTTTTATGTGTTTTGTTGTATTTATTCATGAAAAAGCCTTATTCATTTTTCATTAATCCTTGAATTGTTTTCATTTCTTGTACGTTTACAAAGGTTGGATAATATAATGAATATTGACTATGAAAATGTTGGTGGCAGTGGTCTAATGAAAGCATTTATGCTATGCTAGAGTAATGCTCACGGACTGTTTCACCTTTGAATTTATAATTTTTTGTTGCTTATATGCTGTAAGTGCTTCAATTTTTCGTAGTTGTATTCTATTTCATAATTCTTCCTGATCATGGACACTTTAATGTCAAACTATTTTGCTTCAATTTCACTTCGTTACCTTTTTGTATTTTTTGCGACCATCTGAATCAAACCACAGATCACACTTTGTGTTACTGCGATGATAAACAATTCAATAATTTTCGAAAGGATCTACATTCAGGTACAGAACCTGGCGGTAAGTAATACATATCGGGCTTAAAAAAGAGATTGTCGGCCATAATCGGCTAACTTCGGCTTTGTAGAGCATCTCGGTACATCTTTGATCGATTGACTACTCCAAACTAATGGCATCAAATTATTATTTTACTGTATTTGAAGTTTTCTGTGAAAGTATTGACACTGCATTGTTTGCACTCCATGCCTTAAGCCGCTTTATAATTATATTTACTGCGTTGCGAGACATTTTGCATATCTCGTGATATCAGATCTAAGTCTGTTGTCACTTCTATTTTTTCACACTTAGGTGTGTCACCACCGGATGAGGAGTCCCATTGGGCAGGTTCCTTCTTTGTCACTATGTGACTTTGCGTTCGAAAAATAAATAAAGAAGATTTCGATCTTCTAGTAATGTAGTTAAATTTGCTTGCCAATAGTCTCTTTTCAGTCTGTATTCTCTATTCAGGTTCCAACGTCTACTGTCAGGTTGAGTAGATCGAAACTCATTAAAAAATATTACTTCCTATCAAATTAACTCCATTATTTATAAAAATTACATTAAAAAAATCCCTTATTTTTTTAGACTTGTGTTGGATTTCGTGACTGGGATAGAAGCGGTGAACATTAATTAATTACTGTTCTAGATATGAGCACTGCAATGAAATTCTTGTAATTTGTTTCATCAAACACTGTTTATTCCACTTTATGTAACGCAACACGTCATGAAATTCTTGTAATTTGTTTTATCAAACACTGTTTATTCCACTTTATGTAACGCAACACGTCATGAAATTCTTGTAATTTGTTTTATCAAACACTGTTTATTCCACTTTATGTAACGGTATATCTTAACTATAAATAATATATAAAATATCAAGAAATTCTCTTGCAGAGACTTAGAGATAAGTATAGGCTTTCATGCAGTGCCCTTACCTGAATTGAATCTTGCTTAAATAAACGGCAATCCGTTATTCTTAATGGAGAATAATCTCCTTAGGGTATTATTAAGTATGTTGAATAATAAAGCTTGATGCTGAGACAAATCGTTTGTTTTATCTCAGTGAGCTTATTTACACGAAGGGGGTTTATTTTCAAGTTCTGAAAGAAGTTATTTATAAAGTATATTTGAAAAGTACTCACTCATTGTCGGAGATCCCTTTTTGGTTGACATCTTCATGCATGAGAGATGTTTAGTCGCGGACACTTTTTCGCGATGTTTGGTGGATTCCCATCCTGAGCTGCGCGGAAGACAAGATCTCCTTCATTGACACTTTAGATGAAGATGTTACCATTTTGAGAACATAACTTCTGACACCGTAACAGATCACATAACTTGATTTTCACATCAACTTTATTTTAGTTTTTATATTTTATTGCGGGCATATTGATGATTTCCTGAAATAAAAAAATAAAAAAGAATAAATTTTTCGTCTTAAAAAATATACTTTAAAAATTTACGCTTCAGAGTCATGTTAACTGATTTCTTTTACATTTTCGTAAAATGTTTAATTTAGTCAATAATTGATTTTAAATTACTTTTTTTTCCATCACATTTAGGTGATCACTTATTTGTTTTGAGACACAAAAAATATCAATTATTTGTTTTGAGATTTATGTCGAATGTCGTGTCGGAAAGATGCGAGAAAAATTGTTTAATTAACATTCTGGATATGAGCACTGCAATTTATACATGTCATGAAATTCGTTTACAGAGGCTTAGATATAAGTATGGGCTTTCGTGCAGTACCCTCGCCTGGATTGAATCTTGCCTAAATAGAAGGCAATCTGTTATTGTTAATTGAGAATAATTTTCTTAGGATATTGTTAAGTATCATGAATTATAAAGCTTGATGCTAAAGCCTATCATTTGTATTACATATCTCAGTGAACTCATTTGTATTACATATCTCAGTGAACTCATTTACGAGAAGGGATTTTATATTCAAGTTCTGAAAGGTTTAAATAAAGTATGTTTTAAAATAATCATTTTTAAACGGAAAAATTAAAAAAAAAGTTTTTAGTTACGAATATTCATTTTCTGTTGATAATATGTATCTACGAGTAGTTAGTTGCCAACCGTATTATAAAACCAAACAAAAATCTTTTACACCTGAATGAAGCTTATAGTTGTTGCCATATTAACACTATCCTTCATTAAACCTGAATTGAATAATATTAAGTTTAATTTAACAATAGTTTAACGACCTCTGTGATCTAAGACATTTGTCTTCCGAACCGGAGGTTTTGGGTTCGATTCCCGATGGAACGCAGTTTAAAAAAAAAAGATTTTCAGTCTAGTTTTCAATGGTTTTGCTATACATTTTTTTTCTTCATGAAGAGCTCAGTAAAAAAGTATGACAATTAAGTCGCGATAATAACGTTGTATTTGTGGAATTCACAAAGTGAACTAAATAATAACAATAATAACGTTGTATTTGTGGAATTCACAAAGTGAACTAAATAATAACGATAATAACGTTGTATTTGTGGAATTCACAAAGTGAACTAAATCATAAATATTTAATATATATTTTTATTTTCAGTTAGACGTTCTCCATGGCCTTGTTGTTAAGATGTTTTTCTTCCCCCTGGGGTTTTGTACCCGAAAAAAAAGGCCCCAGTGTAATGAAATAATTTGTCTGTTAACTCACAAGTATTAGATGTGTACTAGTAAATATTGTTACCTTTTGCGAAGTAGTTTTACCAACACGTGCGATGACGAACGATGAAACTAGTATGATTTTGAGCTCGAAGACTCATTAGTGATCGAATAAGGATGCTGTTTGTTTGAGATGGGTGTTACAATTCAACTAAAGAAATGAAATTTGAGATGGTTTGGTTATATTGAAAAAAATAGATAGAAAAAACTTACAAAACAAAGATAAATGTCTGAAATTAATAGAGAATGAGAAAGAGAAAGAGCGAAAAGAGAAAATAGAGAATATAGTGATTGTAAAGGCAAGAAGTATGTGGAAAGAAAATTGTATATGACGGAACACGCAAATATTGGCGAGGCGAGAGTTGTCTACGTGAATAGATACACTCGGAGATATATCCTCTCTGTATCCTACAAAAGGGATATATCGTGATTGTATGTATATAATGGAACCTGTACAGTCAGGATTCTTTGTAAGCTTTATTTAAAAAGAAGTAGGACGAGGAATTGAAATTTAATATTTTTCCTCTCGAGTAATTTTACAGCTGGCACAGTTGTCCATATAACAATATCTCGGGGTTATTAGCATCCCTTTGATAACCGACGGCCTTAACTTGAATAGGGTTGTACGTGCTTCGCTTGGTCGATCTGGATTAAATTTCTTGCAATAAGCGATGGCCAACCACATTTAACTTAATATTTATTTTCGAAAACCAGAGAATTTAATATATTTCTCAAATTAATACAATTCAATTTCCTTGGTTTCTTTCACAATGAAACTTTCTTTACAATTAATCATTTATATTAGATTTAATATATTTTTTTTATTAAAATACGATTAGACCTCAAGAGACACTTAAGAGTATTTACAATTTAAGGTTGTTTAAACTTCAAACTCTTCGCAACAAATGTTGAATATGTCAATCTTAATAATTTTTAAGAATTAAATTATTGCTTTTTTTTTATACATTATGCATAGATTTATGAGTATATCAGGTCTGTAAATATGAAACCAGAATTATTTTATAGAAAATACATATTTATTATATGAAAATGGTAAAAAATATTTTATTAAAAGTATTGCCCATTGCTAGCTACACATTTTTCCCCAACTCTCTGGCAATTCATGGATGCCACGCCAAAAAAACTGTTGTTCTTTTGAGGCAAATCAATCATCGAGCCATTTTCGTAAGAAGTGAAGCGTTGCTCAGCAAGTGCGTGTCCCATCGATGCAAATAAGTAGTAATCGGATGGAGCCAAGTCTGGTGAGTAAGCCGCACGTCAAAGTATTTGCCAAATAAACGCCTCAATCGTTTCCTTGACCGGTTTTGCTGTGTGCGATGGTGCCTTATCATGAAGCAAATCACTTTGTGTTGCCTCTTTTGATATTCTGGTCGTTTTTCAAGCAATGCTTGATTCAAATCCATCATTTGTTGTCGGTAGCGTTCAGTATTAATGGTTTCGCCAGGTTTTAGCAGCTCATAATAGATAACACCCTTCTGATCCCACCAAACACAGAGCATTGTCTTCCGTCCATAGCGATTTGGCCTTGCAGTCGATGTCGCTGGTTTGTTTGGAGTTAACCACTCAAAGCACTGTGATTTACCAGGAGCATGCTCACCGTAAGCTTCGACAAGCATTCAATGCGATTCTGCAGCAGTTTTCTTCAAATGGTAATAGAAAATCAATGCTGTCCGCAAATTGTAGTTTTCAAGCACAAAACAGACATGGTCAACGCTATGAAAACATATGTAGTTGTATTAAACTTGTATTATTGTGAGTTAAAATTCTTTGACAAATGTAAACACAAGAAAAAGGCGCCAATGACGCGGGTTGACAGTCACTACATTGACAACTAAAACCATCTATAAGTAAATTCCGGTTTCATATTTACAGACCAGGTATATGATATGTATATATTGCAACACTACACTGCACTACAATAGCAACGTAGCTAAGCTTTAACTACAGTTTGACAAGGTGATTGTATGGCGAAACAGTTGTTACTGAGTTAATAAATAAAAGATATAGAAATATCAACGCGTTTCATTTCATAATAAAGAAAACAAATTAATACTAGAAAACAAATTATTCATTTGTTTCACAACAGTTTTTCACTTTAAACAAAGATAATTAATTTGTTTTACAGCGCTTTGAATGAAGATATTTTGTTTCATAACACTTTTTCACTTTGAAAAAAGATAATCAATTTATTTCACAACGCTTTGAATGAAAATTGTTTGTTTCATAACACTTTTTCACTTTGAATGAAGATAATTCATTTGTTTCACAACGCTTTGAATGAAGAAAGTGTATTTGTTTCATAACACCTTTTCACTTTGAACAGAGATATTTTATTTGTTTAACAACGCTTTGAAAGAGATCGTTAATTTTTTTCATCATACTTTTTCATCATATAGAAAAATAATTAATTTATTTCACATAAATGATCGATCTAAGACCTTCATAGAGACATTGTCATGTTACTTCCGATGACCATTTAAATCTTTTCAAGTCTTAGTGTCCCGTATGAAATTTCATCAGACTGTTCAATCGCGTGCTTAATTTGTCCAGTTTAAGGCCCTAGAAAATATTATCCAGTAGTCACTGTCTTGGTCTACCTAATGAAATTGTCTCATTTTGCTAAATATCGAACATAATTTTTGGAGTTGTACCTTCAGAAACTTGGAGAAATTCGTACAACTCAGGCGAGCCTGCGAGATTATATTGTATTAAAAAGTAGAACCGGGTGGCTTATTGCCATGTTGCAATATATCTCAACTAAACAGAAAATTCTTAAGCAAGTTTGAATTAAAACATACTTTTAAAAAAATCGGGGTAAAAACGGAAATCGAACCCCCAACCCCGGGCTGGAAAACAGACGTCTTATAAACTAGGCCACGGAGTTTAATCTTATGTACCTTCTAATAAATTACAGCCTTATTAACCTACGGATTTCCTCCTTCAATGTCAATCTCGATGTCAGCAGCGTCGTCTGGGTTTGGATCCGAAAGGAGAGAGAATTTTACTCTCAAAATGCAGAAGCCTTTGCTGATTTCTAAGGATCGTCACTCACACTTTTGAGTCCTATGTAAGCACTGGTTTTATTATTGAATTTTAATTAATTTTTTTAAATTTCAGAACTTAAACTTAAAATGAGCAATTTATTAAGATTGGCTACTACTCTGATGCCATTTTGAATCAGACGTACTTACGTTGAATCAGATTCTGTACAGCATTCGAAATGTGGATGCATCGGAGACTGCTAGGATACCCTGGACGGATATGGTCAGCAACACAAGGGTTCTTCAAAGAGCCAAAGTTGATAGAGAGTTGCTGACTTATATTAAAATCCGAAAGGTGTCCTACTTGGGTCATGTATTTAGAGGAGCAAAGTACAAATTACTGCACCTGATCATCCAAGGCAAAAAAAGGTGTTGGCAAGAGGCAAATCTCCTGACTCCGCAATAAACGTGATTGGATACGGGGCGTTTGAGATCTTTTTCGGGCTGCCGGGGACAAAAATATCTACTCTCAGGTGATATTCAACGTTGAGGGGACCTGAAATGACACTGAGAAGAAGAAGTACGTACGTGTATATGTTCAGTTTAAACATATTTTTTTATAGTTTTCTACCCCTACCAATGTGTACAATCTAGCCGCAAATGACTGAACACTGTAGTCAAACCATCTTTACAGCAATCAATTTTAAACACACGCATAAATGTTGTATATAAGGTATTAATTTACATACCAATATTTGCGCTTCAGTTTTCAGATATTTAATTATTGAATGAATTTTTCAATTTTGATGGTATCTTCCATATCTACGAGTATGTGCATAATATGTTGCTATCAATAAATTTATATTTATTTATCTATCTAATTATTTTCATATCTGTGCTTAAAATATCTCCCTCCAACAAACAGTTATCCCATATCCGATCATTTTTTACATTATAAAACATTGTAATACCATACTTTGCAATTCATTCTTTCTTTGTGCATTTGTTTGATGTTATTGGATTAAACCTTTATCAAATAAAAATGAAATAAAATATAATTAAATAAATAAAGCATTGAACACGTTTGAATTATTTTAGCACATACATTTAAGACATCAGGTCACGAATAGGATAAAAAATAAAGTAAACTTTGTGTTAAAGTACTTATTTTAAATTCAAAATGCGTTTAGGCCAACTTTACCGTCCGCCTACCGATTTGAAGGAATTTTTCAAAGGATAATATATATATATATATATATATATATATATATATATATATATATATATATATATATATATATATATATATATATATATATATATATATATATATATATATATATATATATATATATATATATATATATATATATATATATATATATTTGATGAAAAGATCCTTTGGGAATGGCAAACAAGAGTAAACACCTTGAAGGAAGGACGACAAATACGAGTATAAGCTTTTTTTCTGAACTAAGTTTTTTGTGTACTTTCAAGATTTCTACGTCTGAAGTTAAGACGAAAAAATGTTTGAGGGGCTGCCCAAGGGATCCGGTAAAGATATTTTTCATTTGAGGAAAAGAGAAAAGCAATTTAATATGAATTATTAATTGTACGATCAATACACGATTCCAATTTGAAATGTAATGACCCGGGAGCTTCAGGTTCGGTTCCTGATTAAGGCGACCACATTGAGAGAATGAGTCAACGGTCTACTTATTTATATTCGTATTTAATATTTCATTATGTAACAACCTGGCGGGTGTTAAATGTATTAATAGAACGAATCATTCGAGATATTAAAAGTATGAATCGATTGAAACATTCATGATAAATATTCAGTAAGATTATTGTTCCTCATTAAGCTTATAATAAAACTTCGTTGTACCACGTCATTCCTTCAGCCTGATTCCTAATCGCCCTCACGATCTACTCTCAATCGTGGTCCCCTGATATTTCTTGAACACGGCGCACCATCTGTCTACATCCCTTGTGGTCTTGGGCGATGTTGAATGCAGCGTTTAAAGAGGACCATGTTACCTAGTTTATTTGATCTGTCCATGTCGTACGACCCCAACCTCTTACTCGCTTTCCCTCAACTATCCTTGAGAACTTTTAAATACTTAAATATAAAGAAAGTTATATTGTCATAAAAAAGCTTCAAATTGTTATTAATTTGTAAGAAATTTATGAACAGTATAAATAACAACGATAAAAGTGAGATATTATCAATCGAATTAAAAAAAGGGATATTTGAGAGGACAGGAAAATTGAGAACAAAACGCGTCACATTAATTTCTTGAAACTATTCAACAGTAATTTATTCCAATTGCTTTTTAAAGCATACTAATGATGAAGCGAGTCTTAAATTAGTTGGTAACTGGTTCCAGAGTCTCACTCCATGGACAGTAATGGATGAGAATAAAAAGAAGAGCGGCGAATCGGGAATTCCAATAAACAATCTCAGCTTGAGTGTAACGCAAGTTCTTGATTAATTGTTGTGTCTTGTTTGTTATTTGTGCTCGCCTGATGATGATGTGAAAGCCTTGAAACCGGTAGGGTTATATCGTTACAAAAAGTGGAATTAAAAGTGTTAGATAAAACAAATTATGTAAATTTAATAAAAGTAAAAAAGTGATTTTCGCGTATATTTCATATCATTCTAACAATAACGCTTTTTCTGATATAAAGTAACGTGATCGTACTTTCTCAAGCTCAAGATAAATAGATACCTTAGTATTGCTCCAATAAATAAATTCGCTCACCTTGAAGTAAGAAAGCAAAGCCTGAACATTTTAAAGTAGTGTTACTAGCGTAATAAATGTAGAGGAAATGCGCAATTTGCGTAGAATATCTGGTGTAAGAATACGTGATAGAATAAGGAATGCTTTGATAAAATAACTCTAGTGGAGCTGCAAGAGGTGGACATTTGGCGGATATTGTTTTTTGTGTTTAAATGTCATACATTATACTTCAATGACCAATAAAAAGTTTTTTGAAATCAAAGCAAATTGTGTGTTTTATTCAAGAATTAAAAAAAATTGAATAAAAATCCGCTCAATTTGAAAGTGGTTAGATAAATTTTAACCGACGGAAAAGTAAAAAGTGCGTGAAACAGGAGAGCAGTTGTGACGAAATGTGAGGATGTGACAGGAGCCGGAGATGTGTCCATTGATTGAACGACGATGAGTTTTGTTTTCCCCACCTAACTCTAAAGGAATGTGGTGGGATGGTATGTACGAGTACATCTGGAATAGTGTGTCAACAAAATTATCGTTACCTTTCTGTGGTTTGAACTCGAAAGTTCGACATATGCGATCGAAAATAATACAATAAATTTCGACATAACTAATGTGATATGCTTAGAGAAATTTTACAAACGAATCAATAAATTAATGATTCGAATATACTCACATGCCGGACTAACGAAGTACAAATCCATTTTCATTTAAAGCATTACAACCTTATACTATAGAATATAGATTGTCGACCTTGCACCAAAACATATCCAGCTTGGACCACAGCGTGTTCACTATGAACCGAAGCATGTGTTGTATTACACTGTCGTTGTTTCCAATACAACTTGGTAGTTATATTGCCATGTGAAAATCTTTTCAAATGTACCAGAAATATTTTAAAGGGAGCTAAAGTGAAAACTAAACTGAAACTGTCTTTAAAAAAATCGTCACTAACGGGAGTTGAACTTTGGATCAAAGCGTGTCCACATTGGAACATCTAACTTGAACCAAATTGTATGTAATAATGCCCATAGTATATTTTCTTTGGACCTAAGTGTATCCACATTGTTCAAATCGTATTAAATATTGACCGCAGAATGTTTTCTTTGGACCTAGCTATATCCACGTGGGATTTTCTAACTTAAGCTACTCGTAAATCGTATTTAATATGGACTGTAGTATGTTTACTTTGGAACAAATCGAGGACCAAACTTGTACAAAATCGTATTAAATATTGACCGCAAAATGTTTCCTTTGGACCAAACCATATCCACGTGGGATTTTCTAACTTAAACTACTCGTAAATCGTATTTAATATGGACTGTAGTATATTTACTTTGGAACAAATCGTGGACCAAATTTGGACAAAATCGTATTAAATATTGACCGTAGAATGTTTCCTTTGGACCGTATCCACGTGGGATTTTCTAACTTAAACTAAATCGTATTTAATATGGATTGCAGTATATTTACTTTGGAACAAATCGTGGACCAAATAGGGTTTAATATTGATCGTAACTTGGACAAAATCGTGTTTTATATTGATCGTAATATGTTAACTTTGGACCAAAGCGTGTTCCCCAAAAAAACCATATATCTTGGACCGAATAGTCTTTAATACGGTCCGTAGTATGTTGACTTTGGACCAAAGCGTGTCCACATTGGACCAAAGCGTGTCCACATACGTTCCCAAACCATCTAAAGATTTTCTTCTTCATCTTACTCAATACATCAGCCTTAAGTTCGAATTCTTTCTAAATCATAATCTCCTTAACTAAGATAAATTTGTTTCTAAAAACGATTTTTCTTAACTCGATTATTTTCGCAAATGTATCTCAATGATTGATTGGATCGTTAATTTATTTTATAACTTATTTTTGCCTTATTTTTTTCTTATTTTTCTATCAAAATTTTCCTTAAAACGTATTCGAATAAATAAATGATAAAAAAATGTTTTAACTTTCAGCTATAATTTTTTTTCAGACTTCGTAGGTTTGTAAAACTGCTTAGATCTATTTATTTCACCCTTCGTAGGTTTGTAAAACTGCTTAGATCTATTTGTTTCACACTTTGTAGGTTTGTAAAACTGCTTAGATCTATTTATTTCAGACTTCGTAGGTTTGTAAAACTGCTTAGATCTATTTATTTCACACTTCGTAGGTTTGTAAAACTGCTATCTATTTATTTCAACTATTTTGTATTCCTCCGCAAATCCCGCTGGACGAAGGTAAAAAATCTAGTGTCAGAAGTCTCTTTTTCATTCCAAGATAAACCAGGGTAAAGACTAATGACGAGTGGGTGGACCACTACCAAAATAAGCTCATTTAAATATATTTTGGTTTCACCTGAAATATATTTTACCTCTATTTATTTGAAATGAAAAGAAATCCATTTTTTACAAAGAGTGTTTTCCTTTTAGGAGTTTGAGTGAGAAGTATTTTTCGTCTTATTTTGTTTTATTTTCTTTTTTCCAACCAATTTCTCCGTAAATTTTGTGGAATATTTTAACAACTGTTTTTTATAATTATATCATATATTTTTTCAACAAAAAGAAATATATAAACATAAAATTACATTGGTGATCAAATAAGACATAAAAATCATTTAAATATTTATAACAAAGAAACACAAAAGAAGTTTTCAGCAGAATTCAAGAAAAAACAATGTTATATTATCAAATTTTATTTAAAGATTTTGCCCTATCTTGTAAGACCCTCCGGATCGAAAGAATGATATTTTATAACCATGAAATATAGGGTTGTGAATAACAATATGTTTTAATGTAGTTGAGATGAAAGCCATGTCATTAAACAGAAAACTGTAAAGATCTGTTCTCTCTGCCTATCCCACAAATGAGATGGGGATATTATATGTATATCATACAAATTACAATAATAATACAACGTGTACACGCAAACGTTACGATTCAATCGAGCAATTAATGGGGTGTGTCTTGTAATAAAACCGGGTAACTTAAACTTTTTAAATGTAATACTTAATAAGGTTATAAAAAGTGGCCTACCACCAGCAACCCTCTAAGCGCTCATCCTCCCTGGCCATTCATAAGCAAATTTTCAAACTATAGGAACCATACCTACCCTCTATACTCATCGTGAAATCAATATCACAATTGAAGTTTAAAAATTAATGTATAAAATAAAAATTAACAAATACAAACAGGAATTAATATAACATACTATCTATAAATATAATACATAAAATTTGCATAATTTAAGGATGACATCTAAAAAACTTTATATATACGCGTACTTATCAAACCCAATAAATTTTATTATTTTACTGGGTAACCTTGAATATGATGAATTGAAGATCATTCTTAGATGGTTTGGGCATTTAGGTCGAATTAATGTATAAAGGAAGACTAACAAAACAAATATTAAGTGTGAACGCTAGTGGAAGGCATGGTAGAGAAGGACTAATTAAAGTAAGGTTTGATCAAGTGAATTATATTTTTGAAGAAAGATACATAGAAATTGTAGGAGTTGTGCGTAAATACGTATGTATGTGAAAGCGGCTGTGTGTTAAGATAGGAAAACCTGATCCTTTTTCCTCTCCATCTACCCCTACAGGAAAATAGTGTGATGGTATGTATGTAACAGGGTTAAATTAAAGTACCTCGCTAAATTTCATGAAACTGGCGTATCGCTATTGGTACGCATACCATAGTTTGCGAACTGTCGCTATAAAGCAAAATAGTTTTTTATGCTTTTTTTATTTTGACACTGCATGAAATGAACTATTTATTTTTCTAATTGAAACAACGAAAAATATGATATCTTACAAAATGACTTCTCTAGTATTACCGTAACAATGATTTATAACTTTCCGTGATGAATTGTCCTTTTTGTAAGTTTGTACATAAAATTTCACTTAGCTTTTAACCCAGACAATTCACATAAAATTGCAATTTCCTACTTGCGAAATGAGGCCATTAAATTTTTATGTTTAAAGTTTAAATATAAAAGAATAAAAACGGACATTGCATTTCGATTATCTTTTGAATTTGAATCATGCTTATTTATTAATATTTTGTTTAAAATAGCAAGAGGCATTGCTGAAAATTTGTGAGGCAACTTAGAAAACTGTTTGACATAAAATTTATATAAAACTTGTATTAATCAACCACAGAACTAAGGAAGTAACTCACAGTTCACTATCAAACATGTTGGAAGACTATTGCAAGTAGACAGGCAATAACTAACCCATATTGCTACCAGACGAAGTCTTTAACGAAGTGTCCTTTTCGAATGTTATTATTTTGGGTACCATCGGGAACTAAACCCAAAAACAATGGGTGGAAGATAATAATTTCATCAACAATGCCACTGTGGTCGTCAAACGACTCCATAAAACGATATTTCTGCTAAGTAACATTACATAATGACAACGGCTTAAATTTATTGCACATTCAATTTTTAATTTGTCTTTGTAACATACGTCCCAGCATTCGATATCAAAACCTAAGAATTAAAAGCTAGGTTTATGATAAAATATTATAACATAGTAAAATGTTTAATTTTAACATTAAAAAACCACAGACATTGAACTGTTTCCAAATCAGTTAACGTATGTGATATGGACCGTTCTAACTGAAACCGCGTGTTAGGTACGTGAGAAAAATCGATATAACAGAGTTAACGCTTACATGTAACAATAAAACGACAGTTAATGTTACATTAGCACGCCTGAAGCTATAACTTACTTTCAAACCAAAGTCCTGAAAAGCTTTGGACTTTGCCTGTGGCTTGACTTAAATTATTTTCGTTGCCTACGATCAATACATGCTGAATAAGTCAAAGGATGTGCCCTGAGGAAATCAAGGATATTTCCTTAAAGGGAAACCTGTGCTGTATTGACAAAAAGGAAATACCATGTCACAAGGGAGTATATTCGAGGTTCCTTAAGTGAGGACCTTTAGCTTTTTATTGAGTTTAAAAAAAATTGGCATGATAAGAAAGTGAATAAAAATAAAACTGTTTTGATATCCCTTAAATTGTCTTATGGTCAGATTTCAAGTTCGATTCGCGGCAGGTTTTGAAGAGTTTCACTACACACTTTATTATTTTCCTATTTATGTTGTATTAACTCGTATTTGAGAATAAAATGTCAATAAATCATTGAAAAAGGTGATCCTGCAAATAATCATTATTATGTACGTGTGGAAAATGAAATATTGGAACAAGTTGAAAAAATTTGCTATTTGGGAAGCATTTTTTCGAGAGCAAGCAAGATAAAGAAATATATTGAAATATATCTTGTTGCAGGTATCCAGGTCAATGGCACAGTATTGTTTTTGCCAGTAAATCGATTTCATAATCTTCAAAAAGTATTGCTGATAAGGGTGTGCTAGTGCGAATAATGATGTAAAGAAACTGATAAGAGCAAACATACGTGATTTGTGCAAAATATCTAATTTAACAATGTTTGATACAGTAAAAAAAATATTGATTAAAATATAACTGTTCGTAATATATTAGAAAATTAAGAAAGAAATATTGAGATTGTTTGGAAACATTGAGATGAGTTGTGAAAGGCTTTGAAATTGGAGGAAAAGGTAAACTAAATAAAGGGTGGAAGAATATAGTTACAACTAAAATTACTGAAGGAAAAAAAAAAAGAGAAACGGGATATCATGTATATGATGTAGATGAGACAAGCGTCGTGTGTATGGATACCCCAAAAGGATCACGGAACGTACGAGTATTTTGCTTATCTTGTACGCGTGTTGGCTTCTAAATAAAAAATAAGAAAAATTGTTTTATACTGCAGATATATGCGTGCTTCAGTTGTCGACAGGCGTCGATTACTTTTATTTTAACACTTTCACATATCTGGCGTATTTATTGCTTTAAACACAAAAATGTTGCAACAACACAAGTCCAGGACCTAAGACATCCCTTGTACTATTTGGAAAACCTTAAATCGACTCCAAGTAGAGATGATTAGATAAAAGGTGAACATGCATAAATAGGGGGGTTTGTACAAAAATAGCACTGTTGTGATTGTAGGGAAACATGGAACTCGCAACACATACAAACTTATCTGAACATCGAGAACATATATCCTAGGTAAGACCTAATTGATGCGAATGATAGGGTAATATCTGTTGCTTTTCTAATATCCGAAAACTCTTATTTAACGGGAAAGTTAACAAGGAAATACTTAGCAACAGTGGTGTACATAAACTTTTATGTGCTGACTATGATAATTTCTACATAGAAAAAACAGGAAGATCATTTGAAAAGATATTTCGTGAACACAAATCCGCCTTAACAAATCCTCTAATTTATTCTGAAATGGCTAATCATTGTCACCGTAAAAATCATTAATTTTCTATTAATGATGCCAAATTCTTACATATCAATAATAACGGAAATAAATTGGACAGATTAGAGGCCCTAGAAATTTCCGAGTCAGTGCATTGCGGTGAACATCTGGCAAACACATATATTCCCAGAATCTCGCCGCTGTTCGATGAAGTTGTCTCCTGCCTCCCTCCACCCATAATCCCCAATCCTAATGTTTTCCATTAGAAGTGTGTATGTCGAACCAGTTCAAACATAATTCAGTCTAGGTAGTGCTCCCCTGATGATGACGTGAAAACCTTTAAACCGGTAGGGTTATATCGTTGCATAAAGTGGAATAAACAGTGTTTGATAAAACCAATTACAATGTCTCTAAACCTCCATAATCTTAATACCTTAACTATAAATAAAATATAATGTAATGTTTTTTTGATAGATTGAAGCACATGTGATTGAGCTAGAAAGATCGTTTCAAAGAAGAGACGAATGAATCGTTAATAATATGTAAAGAATGAAGTATGATGTGTTGCAATACAAAACCAGATCAAAAGAACAATCCATGAAAAAAAATGAGTAATATTCAGTGATATTTTTTTATTTTATCCTGAAAATGAAGCCTGCAATGTCTTCAAAACGTCCGTAATCTTCGGTCGTGGTTACTTCAAAAGAAAAAAACACCTTTAATCAGTCAGTGATCTGCAATTTAAAAAAACCTCGTCTAGATTCCTCAACCCTTGGAAATATTGGTTAACCCTTTGATTGAGGTCAAATTATATTATTGCCAACCCTGTTGGATAGAAAAGTTGTTCATTTGACCCTATTTTATAAGATGTCAGATAGGTTCAAGAATCTCATCGATATTTCTTTGTCGTAGTCCTGAAACTTTCAGGGGGCTGCTATCACAAAATTTTGCAAAGAAATCTTTAAGTATTTTATTTATTTACAAAGATAAAACCATAAATAATGTTGGAAGGAAGGTTCACATAACTGTCAAAGAGACTTTGAAAAGGATATTGGCCATTTAATCCTTAAGGCAATATGGACAGCTGAAATCAGTGAACTTTTCTCTTCATTCTTTATGGTGCGGTTTCTTGACGAAAATTAAACCGAAAGAAAATTTTCATTTTAAAAATATATTTATTAAATCTTACATATAATAACATACATCAATACGAGTTCTTTGTAAGTTAAAGAGGACAGAACTTCAAACTTTTCTACCACTACATACTTCCCTTGCCACACATTGCTCAAACAGCCCCTTCTATATCACACCCTTCTCAGCGTTCCATCATTAAAAGTTTCATTCAAAGTCTTGGTCTAGCCAAACTTTTCTTAACCGTTCTCTGCCACAACCTCTAATCATATTTGCATTATACTTTTTTTAGTCGATCTTTCGTTACAACCCGTTTAACATGTTGAAAACACCTCAACGTGGTGTTTTTAACTAACTTAACACATCAGTCTTAAGTTTATATTCATTTTTGATAAATACGTGTGCCATTCTTTCATACATTGACACATCACATATTCCTCTCCATGCACGCATTTCTACCACATTTATTCCACCCCGTTTATTCATTTTCCATGCCTATGTTCCACTTCCAAACGTTAATGTAGGCACTGTGCTGTGGTGAAGGAAACATTTTGGCAGATCTTTATATTTTTTTTGTTTAACTATATTTTCCCATCAGTTTTTTTTATGCAACTTACTTTTTCAATATCTTTCCACCTCTCTGTTATTTCTCGTTATGTTAAATACTAAAAAAAAACAAATATATAGTGTAAATGTGAGTGAAAGGTGTGATAGAGAAAGACTAAGGAGAGCATGGTTGGATCAAGTGAATGATATTTTGAAATAAGGAAACGTAAATGTCAGAGATATCGTTAGAATTCTAAAAAAATGCGTATGGACGTAGACGAGGCAAGGATGTGTTTTGAGATAATGAAGTCTGATGTTCAGTCCTTTCTACCTATCTCGACAGAAAAATGGCATGATGATACGTAAGTATGTAATGGAGTTGAATGACAGGTGAGTTATAAATTATTTATATTTAGACAATATCATTGAATGTGGAATCACATTTTTTAACTATGTATGTCTAAAGACACTGCGGGCGTAAGTTGGCTGCCTTAGAAAAGGCATTTAGCTTATTGACGGCCGGTATAAACTATAAACAACACTAACATTTTATTTTTATAAATAAAGTGACCTAAGGCATCATAAGGCCAAAATAACAGACAACCGTTGGATATATAAAATGTATTAGTGGTATCCAAGAGGAACTAAATGCGTTACGCGAATGAATACGCTAGGCGAATGGCATAGGTAAAATGGAAAACATTACATGATATTATACGGGAATATAGTAGGACATGTTTTTGTTTAGCATTGAACGAGAAAAAAGGGTCAAATTCCAATGATTTTTTTATTTCATATAACCTGTAACATATTCAAATAGGTAATTCGGACATGTCGCAGAGCTGAGAGACAATATTGACCTTGCCCACAATAATAGTCTTCGGGCTTAAAACCATTGGAGTATTGACAAAAGTCGCGGTTGGCGTGTTTGCAACACTGCCTACCGCACGTAATAACAACAGTTACACACGTACCAGATGCATGCGAGTATTGTTATCAGATGAACTAATTTTGGGTACCTTCGAGAATTGAACCCGAAACCTCTAGTTAAGAATTATTATATGACAAAGATTATTAATACATACCATCACATAATTTTCCTGTCTGGGTAGGCAGAGAGAAGAGAGCACTCGACTTATAACTCCTGTGATTTCTCTGACTTTTTATATTTCCTACTTTCAAAATATCGTCATCCACTCACATTTGTAATGTATAATACATTTGTTTTGTTAGTATTTCAACATTAATTCGTCTTACATGTCCTAACCAGCTCAGTGTGCTCTTCTTGATTTTACTTGATACATCAACCTTTAGTTCATGTTCATCCCTAATCACTTAATTTCGTATTCTATCATACATTGTCAACCCATGTTTTAATATCAGTGTACCCATTTCTCCAGCATTTATTATTATTATATGAAATGAAGATGGAATATGTTAATCTTGTTATACATTATGGATCATATAGATAAAGGGTAATCCGGTATTTAATTTGATATTTATCTTTATTTTCACTTAAAATAAATATATCAAAAACTCGGACCAATATTCTAGACTTACAACATTATTTTTTTCTACACATTTTTCTTAGAATTTTGTTGAGGCAAGTATATATTTTCCGCTTCAACGTTCTTTCAGAAGAAAGTCCTGAAATTATTATGCCAAGTCAGGGCCTTGTATTATTGATGATAATATCAGATTACAGGGAGGTTGGAATTTGGTGAGATTTCATGGAATTTTCCGTGACAAACAAAGCGAGCCTTCCAGAGGAAATCGTTATCCTACAAAAATGACTCGTTTACAAAATGTTTTATGTATGTTATTTGATACCGATATAGAAACCTCTTAAAAAGGGGATATTTTGACTTGTTATCTGAACAAACGAAGGTAATCAAATATTTCTACTTCTGAGAAAGATTGCTTTTGATTATTTTACTCCTTACATAAGGAAATTTTAAGGGTGTTAAAAAACAATTGATGTAGACTTAGAAAAGACACCCTCACAGAGTCACAGTGTAAGGAGAGTACGATATTTTTATTTTGCAGTTAGTTTTTTTCGGTAGCCTGTTCTTCCTTCGTATTGTTTTTCTCTCACAATCGAATGTTCAAGTTTTCTCATATGTAGTTAATTTTCAAGAGTATTTCGATTTACCTCCTTCAGTCTTCCCGTCCCTTTATATATTGGACACTTATTCCCATTAAGTCGAGAGTGACGCTCGCTCTGGTCCAGTGCGGGCTGTCCACCTTTGGACGGCCCCGCATTTTATTGGTGACTCATATAATTCATTTTTTAGTTGTTGTGAGAGAGAGAGACGTGTGTACTTTCAAGCATGCTTCTGCATTTTTTGTCATAATTGTGTATTTGCATTAATTTCAATTGTAATTGTTTTTCTGTATTGTTTAAAGCACTCATTATTTGGTTTTTTATTCTTGTAATTGTTATAAGGTACATCGTATAGCTTATTAATGAATAAATTAGTAATTAATAAATTAACAGAAGGGTAAATTAATAAAATCCCATCAAACAAGGCTTGCACACTGCAACCATGGCTACATTTAAGGCAATTGAGGAGAAACCACAATCTTCGTGGCAGGTTAAACCTTTGAAGAAGCACTTAAGGATTATTCACACGGTGGAGATTTCTAACCGAGGGCGGGTTCCATCGCTGTCGCCAATTATCTGGTGAGTTTACATTCTTCTCCGCCAATCGTTGCCCCTCGACCCAGAAAGGTCGTGGGAATCTTAGGTAGCCACTAAGAGCTAGGTATTTGCAAATATGATTCAGGGATGTACCATCCCTAGGGCTGCTCCCGGGTCTCGGGGCCATTGACTTAATTCCCCAGCGCTCATTAAGTAAATTATTACAACATATTCCCCAGCCATATATTGCCTCGGAGCTGATTTGGTTACAAGTTTTTTTTTTTCAAACTTAAATATTCATTTATTGATTTAAGACTTATTTCCAGGCAGCAATATCTTCCAATCAACCAGACAAAAGTAAATAAAGAAAGAAACATGGTCGCAAAAAATAAACGAACGATTATTGATTTTTATACAATTTATAAACAATGTATGTACGAGTACATAGTAAAAATAAAAGTTAAATATCTATTCTATAAAAAGCCAAGGGGTGGTAAAAAAAATCAGGACTCAAAGATTTTGTATAACTGTCTAGAAATTAAGAGTTTTTTTCTATCGATTCTTAAAGCATGCCAAGGACGAAGCGAGTCTACCATTGGTTACTGTTCTAGTCTCACTGCATGGACAGTAAATTAAGACGTAAAAACTGGAAAGTGGTGAACTGGTAAGGCCAATAAATAAATACTGTTTGAGCGTAGCTCAAGTCCACGATCGAAATGATGCTGAAAATTTTCGACGAGATAACTTGAGGTGGCGGAACCGCTAAGGATATTATACAATATATAGTGTGTGTGAATTTGGCATATATTTCTCACGTTCAATCATTTCAACTCTTTCTGGTATGAAGTGATGTGGTGTACTTTCTATGGTTAAAATAAGTCTTAAACAAACATTTTTCAGACGCTGTTATTTGTCCAGCCATTCATCCGTAATATCCAAATAAAAGACATCTGCATAGTCCACAATCGGAAAGAGCAGTAATTGCACGAGTATAATTTTGGTTTTGCTTCAGCTAAAAAAAAAGGGAAGTACCATGCTTTGAGCTGACCTAGATGGAGACGTTTGATAATTTTTTTGTTCCTGATGGAAAATATACGTTGATAAATGAAAAAAATAATAATATTGGGTGATAACATAAGTTATGTCCGTTTTTTTCCAAATGAAGACAACAAGAGAACACAACAAAAAAATGACAACAAATAAGTCAATAATGTATTCTTCTTCATTATTTAAAACTTCTTGCCAACGTTTTACAAGTTTTTCAATGCTTGTGCGATAAAAACCATCTGGTCTTGACTCGAAGAATTCGTCCAACCATGTCCGTAATTCGACGTCATTATTGAAGGAAACGCCGCGCAAGTTGTTCGATAATTAACTGTAGTTCTGCAAAACCTTATCTTTCCTAGCTTTGACATCGCATTCTTCGCCATTCCAGTAAGTTTCACTTAAGCTTCGCATCTTCCATTGTTGGTAATACTGGAGTATTTTTAAAATCGGTCCCATGAATTACTAATTAACAGAGTTTTACTGTATTACCATTTCAAAAAACATAGGTATTATGTGTCGTACAGGTAAAATGTTTTCTAAATCAAGCATATTAAAGATTGTCTGAGTAATCATAAGTAAATTGAATTTTTATTATTTATTTTTTACGAAAATATTTATATTTAGGGGATGCTGATTAAAACCATGTTAATTTTTCGACCCTTTTTGTTTGCTTTTTGTTTACGTAGGCTTTTTAAACAAATAACAAAAGTATTTAATAATAAAACTCACTAACAAAAGTAATAAATAATAACATAAAAAATCATTGAGCGTGTCTTTTTGTCTTTAAATTGATTATAAAATCCAAACACTTTTAATTAAAGCAATCCCAAGAGACCCCTTATATGGTCATAAATCCAGAAAAAGAGAGCGCAAGATCTGACAATTCTAAGTATAAAAGTCAGTTACCATTTCAGAGCATGATTTATATATATATTATTTAGTGGCAGTTTATTAATTCCTTTGAACTATTATAATTTAATTGGTTTTTTGACCTATTTACTTCCAGGCTAAGGAGCTTACTAGTGTTCAATATTTTGAAGAAATATGGGTATTAAATTTTCTGATATGGCAATCAAAATCGTGTCAGCTGTATGTTTCATTTTTAAGAGCTTTCATCTACCGATAGCAATCACGTCGTCCCAGTCTTCTTCAAATGTTCTCCTCAAAACATAATATTCTCCTTACAAGTTTAATAAATCAATAGAAAGAACGCCCTCTTGCCATACACCCATTTATATTTTAAACTGTTTGGAGTTGATTTTGTTGACTTTGATTGAAGCAAAACTATGTTGGTTAAATAAATTGATAAGGTTCACAAGCTATGCTGGCATCTCCGTCTCTAGAATTACGTGCCACGATTTTCCCATTTTATCCATCAAATTATATTACATAACATGTAAAGTGTGTATAATATTGCTAATCGTCCTTGAGGAGTTTGCTTTATAAACGGCGCTATATAAAATGTTCTTTTATTATTATTATTAATAATAATATATCAAATTACACAAACCTACTACCACATTATATCCCTCTCAGTGTAAGCAAAGATGACAGACTTTCCTATCTTGATTTTTGTACCTCTGCCAGCTGGTGTAAGACCTCATACAGGTTTTTTTTATTGTAGAGAGCAGTATTTTGCTTGCACGTGACATGAGAAGTATGGTTCTGTAATTCTTGCATTTAGTTTAAACATCAAAACCATACTTCTTGCACCTTATATTCGTGTAGTTTATCGATAAGATTTTTTTTTCAATACATTAAAACACAACCGCATTTATTATTAACACAATAACAATTCAGGTAACTTGTAAATAAATATATCGACAAGAAAAATACCCCGAGCTTTTTTATATCAACAACGAAACAAAGCGATAGTGTTATTAAACACATAGAACAATATTATTACATGTACGACTTATTGACTTTTCTGTCTGGGAAAGCTCGAGTTTCTAAATAAAGAATAAGCTGTGCCTGAAAACAAAGAAAGCACTGGAATAATATAAAGAAAAAGGCCAACAATTCATAATTTACACGTGGAATAGCTCTGACGTGATTCCATCACGAAATAGAGTAGCACTGATAAGCCTTGATTCACGGCCTTTCAATAAGTATTGTTTACTTTTTGTATTGTATAATAATACACTTTCATATGACGTCCTTTGTGGCCTATTTTGTAAAACACTGGTTTTCCACCAAGGGTTTCATTCTTGATGGTACCCAAAATATAATACAAACATATCACCACCTCATTTACCTGCTAGGGTAGGCAGATTCCTTCCTTATTTCCAGACGCCTTCCTTATATAATATTTATTTGTTAGACTTTCTTCATTTATTCGTTCCACACGACCAAACCATCAGAGTGTTCTTCTTCATCTTACACAAAACGTCAGCCTTAAGTTTATATTCCTCCCGAACAACTTCATTCCGAATTATGTCATACATTCTTATAAGTGCACGCATTTCTACATTATTCATTCGGCTCCTTACATCCCCAAAAAATCAAAATATTTAAAAAAGAGTACCCGTGTGAAATTGCCCTCATCGGAAGAAGATCGATAATACCCATGATACTTAAATTCCCCAGCATTAAGGATTATTGAGTAACAGACATTCATACAAGGGCGTGCCCGGGAGACAACATTGTCTTAAGCACCAGTAATTTAACTGAGCCTTCGGATTTTAGATTCACTAGAGTAACCACGGAGATAGTAGTTCGTTATCGTATTGGCAATACAACCAGACGTAAAGATGCAAAAACACTCGTAACAATAATCGATGTAGCAACCCTTAACAGACTGGGTTTTGTTTTATTTCGAGTACCATCAGAAGCCGAATCCGAACCCTTGGATTAGAAGGCGTCTTATCCTATATTATACAGACAGGCATATTATTACATATTGTCTATTTGTAATTCAAAGAAAAGAAAATAATTAAACGTGATTTTTCAATGGGTTTTTTAATAATAGTTGTGGATTTGTTATGCCAAAGTTGTAAGGAGGTCTTCATTAAAACTATATATGATTGATTATATATAAACATTACACACAATTTTTAATTTGATTTCTCAATTCTCAAAATCGTTAAATTTTTTTAAATTCACTTTTGTTATAAGTACTTCGAAGTATTAAAGATGTTTGTGGCATGTTCAGCTTTAGGAAGCAGTTGAAGAGAACTATTAGAAGTTATTTATGAACACTGCACACATACACTACACTCAACCTAAAGTCGAAAGTGTAGCTATCACATTTCGGAAGATCTACAATGATTTTGTTCCTAGATCATTTTCCGTTCGTTTTTGTTCGTTTTCGGCGATTTTCTGTATGTTTCTACATGTTTTTCTAAACATATGCATATGCGGGGTAGTACCTAATCTCAAGACTGCAATCACATCCTTCCTGTCCTGACACTTTACTCATGTTTATTTATTTCGTAATTTGTTTATAATAGTCAGCTCGACTTGCGAATATAAGAAGAGCCTGCTTTTATCGTGAATATAAGGAGAGTCTTCCTTTGAGGAGAGTCTGATCTTTAGACAGCGTTTTATACATTGTTTTTCAAGTTTTTAATATGAATTGATTTAGAAGATATTTTTCAACATGAAACATCCATTTTTATTTTGTCATTAGACGAACAAAATGAGAAGGCAAAATTTTTTGTTATCATGGCGCCTTAAAATGGTTCGATATATTGAATTTCTTTCCATTTTTTACTGTACTAGCGACTAAATTTAACAGCAATTATTTTTAAATCATAATAACATTTATAACTACATAAATTATCACAGGCCATGACTCGTGATAAAGTATGATTGTCAGCTATCTTGTGAATGGTAGACGCATGATCGCATATTAGCTAGTTATATTGTGCAAGGTATTGCACTTAAGTTATCAGATAGTCTTGACAAATGAAACCCTAGCAAGTCTCATTAATACTTCAGTGTTCCTAATCTTGAAGGCTCAATTACCGGGCCGAAAACAATTATATCTTCCGCTCACACTCCTCAATGTATCCAAATCTGATTCAAATACGTTGAAGGGTTCCATATGAAAGAAGTAGTAGTGAAAATTGTATAAGTGTTATATGATTAGAAATATTCTCAGTAAGAATGGAGCGCATATTTCATTGTCAGAAAGATCATTCCAAAGCCGAGCCAACTTATGAACCACATGATGTGTGACGTGTTGGGTTAAAAAGGGTTCTCCCAGAGGGACAATCGATTTTTAGAAACAGTTGAATTATTCATGCAAACTCGGAGGACAGTTTAGATGGCTCTAAACGCCATAGGCGGCTAAATATGGATATTTATTCGCTGTTTCATTCTAAAATTTGAAGCTGAAACAATTTGTCGATATATTATATAGCAAGCAGGTGTTACATTTGCCTAGCGTAAATACTCTCAGTTACGGACCAGTTTTGTCCTAGACCGTATTACATCTGAATTTATGTTTTCCTGTAGCTTTCATAAAATTTTATAGCGTTATGAAGCATCACAAAATAAGCACTACATATATAACTCTGCCTAACAAAAAAGATGCTGTAGATTAAACCCGTCGATCGTCTAAGGATTTTAATATCCTTGCCACCTGAACTTTGGGTTCGGTCTATCGAGACCGGTTGCTATCTGAAGTGCAACAGTATGTACACAAAGAATCAATATACCGATCACTAAAGATAGCCTATTTAAAAAAAACACGTATAAAATAAATTAAAACACTTATATATAACGATTTACTAAAACAACTTTACGAGTCAAACGGTTTAAGTAAGGTTAAATATTTCAAGTTATTTATTCTTTCCAACAGTGGGGAGAAGGCGATGGTTCTTGACTTTCTGATGGGAAATGTCAAAACCAACATTATTAAATGGGAGACGCTACAGTCAAGTTAATTTACGAAGCAAAACGGGAGAGACATTCAACAAACGAAACAGCGAGTGATGGGTAGATTGAATGGTATATGTAAATACTCAGTTTTTTCTCTGAATAAAAATAAATACTATATTAATGAAACACTTGATTTCGTAACTTGAATATTAATTTTTTTTTAATTTCATTTATTAATTTAGATGATTATAATAACTAGATTATGAACCCATATAATGCATGGATTAAAAGTTTTTTTTATAACATATGTATATAAACACATTTTAAATCAATATCCTTAATAAAATATCGCATTTAACACAACAATACCACCCCGACAGCTGAACCTGATCAAAATTTTAAAATCTTTACTGATTATAACATGAAATGATTTTAATTGTATAGTTGAATCGTGATAGCGCGCACCTCATTTTATTAACGCAAGAGAAAATTGTTAATTTATTTTCATCAACGATACAATGCACTTCATGATATTAAAAAAAATCAACCAGTGCCTTCCCTTTCTTGCCGCGTAACAAAAATGTTTAGTTTGCAACGTGATAATTTTATACTTACTTCGGTGTGGTGTCGGCGAAGAAGACGCTTCTTTAGTTTTTTACTGTGCCATAAGAAAATACATAAAACATACTATTACACCATGACATTTTTGGGGTTGGCAGAGACAACACATCTTCACGCGATTTTATCAATGCATATAACTACCGTCGTATACACATCTAAACATCTCGTCATACATACTCTTCCTGTTTCTCATACTTCTTATATTTCTTTAAGGTAACATTTTTCCATTGCCTCCTTTTACTTTTTTTCTGTCTTCTTCCTCGCTCAGTATTTATGTGAGACATAAATATTTATTTCCTAACTCGTTCTGAGATAAATATTTGAGAATGAACGTTGTGACATCCAAGATCATGGTAATAGAAAAGTGTGAAAGGAAAAGTGAATACGATACGTGAGTGATCAACGAAAGATTGGAGCAATGATAGTATTTTCTCAGATGATGAATTAACTTAAGGCTGATTTGTTTAGAAAACTGAAAAAGAACAATGTAAAATCATTTAGGTACGCGGAAGAAATGAATGAAGAAACACTATGTGATGGAAGAAATGAATGAATGAAGAAATACTGTGTGATGGAAGAAATGAATGAATTAAGAAATACTGTGTGATGGAATGTGAGTGGAAGGCGTGGTAGACGAAAACCATGGAACTTACTGATGGATCAAGTGAATGGTATTTGGAAAGAAGGAAAAATAACAAGTCAGATAAATTGTAGGAGTTATATGAGATGTATAGATGTAGATGACACTAAGGATGTTTCGATATATAAACGTCGGACGTTCTATTCTCTGTGCATTCCTCAACAGGAAGGCTGCGTTATGATGTGTAACTTGTTTCTTCAACGTGGTCAAACTATCTCAATTCCTTCCGTGGTTGCAGTCCTAAGACTGGTTTGCAGCAATTTCAATTCTTCTCCTCCATTCCCCCCTGTTCTGTGCGGCTCTCTTTAAGTCTGTATATGTTGAGCAGCGCACGTCCACCAACAGGTCCTCCAGGTACTCTCGGCGTGGGCGTCCCCTAGAGTTTGTCCCCTCGGTCATACCCTCCATTATGGCATGCAAGATGCCCTCTTGTCGTATTATATGACCGATCCATCTTGCACGCCTTTCGGACAGGATCCTGAGCAGGTGCCTTCCTCCTTCGATTCGTTGGAGAACCTCTTCATTTGTGACGCGGTCTCTCCAGGAAATTCCTAATAGTCTTCTATAGGACCACATCTCAAAAGCCTCTAGTCTTCGTCTATCTCTTTCAGATAGGCACCATGTCTCGCAGCCGTACATCAAGATACTCCATACATAGGTCTTGATGAGGAGTATTCTCAGTTTTAGGTATATATTATTTGATTCTATTATTTTCGACCTTTTATTAAATGCAAGTCTAGCCTGATGTATACGGCTGTCGACCTCGCTCTTGGACCGACCGTCCCATGTTATTTTGCTCCCGAGGTAGACAAACTCCTTGGTGTTCTTTAGTGGTTTACCCGACATCACTATTCTCATCTGGTGCTGCGCTCGGCCTACAGTCAGCAGCTTTGTTTTGTCTTTATTTATCTTCATACTGTAGTTATTTTGCTATCTCAATACTATCTACTATCTCAATATATCTTGTAGTACTATCTCAATATTTCTTTCTAATTACATCCGTCTCTTACAAACACTTTTACTTCATCTTACTATTGCTTACTCTAGCAAATACAGAAAAACTAGATAATCTACGCAAGGTACGTATTTCTACGAAAATCATAAAGTCATAAAAAATCATTTTCTAAAAATAATATCATATTTGAGTGAAGATCGCAATGGATTGGATGTCGATTTTTTTATTGTCAGTGGAAGTAGATGGTGTGGTAAAAAATATTTACAAATTATAAAATGGGGGAAAATTTTGTGAATAATCACGCACATAAAACCCATGTGTTATTGAAAGAAAAATCTTTATGTATTTATATTTAATGAAATAAGTTACACGTGTTTTTCAATACGTGTATGGCCGCAAAACCAAAATTATTTTCATTTTTATTCAGGAATTTCCCAACGAAATTCCTTGTTGCTTTAATTAAATATTGTAGAAGGTTTGCTTTTATTGAATAACTTGTTGACTAGAATGTATTTTCGTATTTCACGGATATATATCGTTTATGTAAAAGTTTCTTTGCTAACTTAATTCCAAATTTGCTGAATGTACGCAAGATACCACATTTTTGGGCCGATGTCTAGCCAAGTTATTTCAGTGGCTTTGTAGGCGTCATATTAAAGATAACCCAAAAAATAATGTGTTTTCATTGCTACATTTTTTTTATTACCATAAACGAAAAAAAGTTCGATAAAAACTAAAAATATGTAACGACGATGCAGTGACGGATCGTGTGTGTTGTCAATTCTGGTTTGAATAAAATCTTAATGGTAAAACGACAATCAACAAAATCGTCCACTCTGTTAGGCAAATTACCATAGATGAGGACCAAATCAAGGCTTTAGTTGTCAATAACACAATTTGCGCAAATATTTAAAATATTGAAAACCATCATCCACGAACATTTGGTGTATTTTTTTATTAAAAAATTTCAATTAAAAATACGAAATTACTTTACAAACAATCTAACATACCATATGTATGACTCCTACGTAACGAGACTACAAAAATTGCCAATCAGTGTGAAAATTGTATGTACTTACTCGAGTTAAGGACAGATGTGTTGTTGCTGAGATGAATTAGGTAAAATGTACGGGTTTGCTTTTTATTTTGTTGGGTTCGACTTATCCTGTTTTTATTGTATACATATCAGTGTTGAATTTTACAAGCTGGTATTTTAAAATAAAAAAAATTACAAAAAGATCATTTGACCGTTAAAATAAAATAAATGAAATAACAAACGATTATTAATGTATTCATATAGCACTCCATAATATAACCGAATTGACAATGTGTAGATATCGAAAAGCGTAGCTTGGAGACAACCGGGTGATGGTGGGAGAGTTTTCGGGTTTAGAACAACTGGAGTAGACACTTAACGTAACGCCTTGGTGTAATACCAACGTTGGCATAACGACTTACGTGATCTTGTATGTAAGAGACCTGTCTTTTAATCCGGGGGTTTGGGATTCGATTATATTTATCTATAACCTATTTCAGCCAACCAGGTAATCCATTCCAGCCAACCAGGCAAAAGTTAATGAAGCAAGTTACATGGTCGCTAAAAATATTCAAAAGATTTTTCATATTTGCGAAATTTATGAACATAAACATATTTAAGAAAAAGTGAGATATCGTTAATCAAAGGTAAAGGAAAGGATGCTAGAGAAGAAATATAAATCAGGAATGAAATACACCACATTACTGACTAAAAATTAACAGTTTTTTCAGTCGCTTCTTAAAGCACGGCAAGGACGGATTGAGTCTAACATTGGTTTCTAACTGGTTGCAGAGTCTCACTGCATGGGTAAATTATCTTTGGTGCCTCATATTTTTTTCCAATAAGTATCCAGTCTGGCTTTCACTTAAGGCTTTCTACATTATCCGTAATTTGCCTTTCTTGGTCCGTGGATAATGTCCTGTCCTAGCCATGACTTAACCAGTCGTGAGGTAAGAAAAATATCATTAATATTACTTTTTCAGTCAGTCTTTTTCGGTAGGTTTGAAGAGACATACATACATTAATAGGTAATACTCTTGTTTTAATGTTGCCAAGCTGTGAGCTTTTGTATTATAAATAAAAGTTCTGGAACATTAAAAACTCTTTTAGCAGCTAACCAGAGTCAGCAATATTGATTAATGTCTTTGCGTTTTTCTAAGTTAGTTTTATTGTATCAAACATCTTACGGTATTATTATAATAATAACTTAAGAATAATTTAGAAAGCATCATTAAGAGTAGACTTTCCTTAAGGGCACTCTAATTCGGAATCCAAACTCACCATTATTGACAGTAAACATATTGTATAATAAATGTAAATTAGTTGAGCATAAATATAGGACAGGGTTGCCGGCGTCTATTAGATAAGGTACTTTGCAATATCTGCATATGTTTAGACAAACATATTTGGTAAGAAAACCGCAGAAAACATACCAAGGGAAGGCGAACTACAAAGAAACCTTTTTAGTCTTACCAATATGTTCTAGATATATTTTCGGCTTTAGGTGTAGTATATGTACGTGTGTTGTGTTCATATATTATACAATCATAAATTTTGATAAGACCTTCCTAAAATATATTTGCCCAAATGTCAGAATAAGAATTATCAGTGTCAATAGTCTGCCAGATAGGATAACTTACGAGCTGATTATCATATGACAATCTCTTCCGACTACTCAGAAACGTGTTAAATAAGCGAAGATAAAACTAAAACTCTTGTTAAAAAATTTGAATACTAACCGGCCTAACATCAAACTCGCAACCGCTGGATTGACAGATAGTTAGTTATCTTTCCAACTTGACCACACAGATACTTGATATATTGTTGCTATCCTAGTTTTCAATATTGTATATTTTTGAACATTATTCCACCTGAATTTATTAAGTGGTAGGTACTGAATAGTCGTTTATTTATATTTGAAAAAATATAGCGCTTTTGATGTGATATTATATTACGATTCTGCGCTTTGCATATCATCTCTACGTTTCTAAAGCCATTTGAAGAGATATTTGATTTAATAGCGGACAATTATTTCCCGGATTCCCCGCAAGTTAATAATACTTGCCCTTTCCATGTACCCATTTCAAATAAGATTTTATCGATTTCCCGTTTCAATTTTGAATTGAAATTTTCAGCAGCTTTCAGAGTTTTATATATTTGCCGGTTTATTTTTTGAACATGTTTTATATCAACAGGGATTTTTGTGAAGTGCTGAAAATTTTAAGTATATGTATCATGTCCTAAACTTCTTAATGTTTTTATCTAAAACTTCATTTTGAAAAGAATTGACAGGTTTGTTGTCCGTTTGTAATTTTTTTTGCAGCCAACCAGATAAAAGTAAATTTACATGGTCGCAAAAAGTATTATTAATTTGTAGAAAATTAATAACAATATTCAAAATTAAAGACACATATATATTTCAAAGTATATAGTATAACACAGAAAATAAAATTTAAAAAAAAATACAAATCTTGAGTAGGGTTAGGTTAGGTTGGATTAGGTTAGGTTAGTTTGGTTTAGGTTAGGTTAGGTTAAGTAGTCTCTCAATCAACCCGGATTGAAGAAATGTCGGAGACATACTCTTATGAACTCAACAATATCTGAATAAAAAATAACCACCTTACGAGATATGGAATTACCAATTTTTGCATTTTACCCAATTTATGAAATTAGTTAATCCATTAACTCTACTAGGCATAGAGTTATCGAATAATAGTATTTTTACTTACTTGGTAAAAATAGTAGAAATTAAAAGTATAATATTTATGAAATTAGTAAAAATATCTACTAAACTAGATATTAATTACCTTATTTTTGTAATTTTACTACATAAATGAAATTCGCAAAACTGAGTAAAAATGTAACATTCATAAAATTACTAAAAATATTCACCAACGCTGACATTACTTACCCAATTTTTGCTTTTATTTACTTGCAATTTAGTTTATGGAATAAAATTACTGGAAACAAATAAAAATATTACACTGATGAAATTAGCAGAAATCAGTAAAATTATAACATCAATATAATTAGTAAAAAAAATCCGCTATCCACGCATGATTCACCCAATACCTTACCCATAGGTAGCTCTTTGTCTGGTTTAGTCGATTTTTGCTTAAGAAATTAGCAAAAAAATCTTCCAAATCAGACATGAAGATACCCAATTGTTGCAATTTTACTTAACAAACAAAATAAGTAGAAATTAATAAAAAAGTAACATAATTCATATTAGTATAATACGATCAAACCAGACATGAGTTACCCAATCACGGTAATTTTACTTTATGGATGAAATTAGTGGAAAAAATATAAAAAATATTATATTAATGAAATAAGTAGATATTGGAAAAATTATATTGAGGAAATTAGTTAAAAATATCTTAATAACCAAATATTGAGTTACCTAAGAGTCGCAATTTAACTCCATTAATGAAATGAGTTAAATTCTTACTCTAATGAAAATGTCCACGAAACTAGACCCAATTGTTGCAAATTTATTATTAGGTCAGATGTTTCGTATTGACCGTTTAACAATTCCAACTTAGCGGGCTATTACTCGAATAAAATTTCATCCACCCAACAGAAAAACGTTTAACAGCATTACGTAAAAAAACAGAATGGGGCCATTTTTTAGGTTCCATTGAGAATTGAACTTGAAATCCGAAGTTGGAAATCAAATTTTTGACGAACAAGATAACGAAGGTTCCAAAAGTGCCTTTGTGCACATACTTGGTCATAAAAGAGTGAGTAAGTACTTGAAAGTATATCCAAATAATCCCCACCAGAGATTTATTAATACATGCTATCACGCCGTTTCCCTACTACGGTAGGTAGAGAGGACAGAGCGCCAGATTATCATGTCTAGACACGCTTTTATTCTATCCATACACGTTCTCCTACAGTTTCTGTGATTTCTCTTACTTCTTATATTTCCTTTTTTCTAAATATTATTCGTTTAGTCTAATCACACTTTCTTCCCTTTTCTTCTACCACACCTTCCATTCCTATTTGTACATTTGTTTTGTTAGTCTTTCTTCATTTATTCGATCCATATGCTAAAACCATTTCCAACTGCACTTTTTCATTTTACTCAACACTTAAGTTCACATTTATCTTTAATTACTTATTTGTGTCATACATTGCCATCCCGTGTATTCTTCTCCATGCACGCTATTCTACAACATTTATTAGGCTCCTTTCAATCTTCTTCCACACATCAATGTGGTACTTAAATACAATTGGGATCCTAGCAGACTATGATACTGTTGGTTCGAATATATTTATTTTAGTGCCCGATCGATTTGGTTTATTATCGCTACACGTCGTCGACACTCCTTTTGACTCTTTCATCATCTAAGAAAATACTACCGCAGTTTTTCAACGTGCTCTTATTATCAGAGAAAAGTTAATAAAAATAAATTGATACAGACAACACTTCTTTTACTGGCAAATAAATATAGCAAAATTTGGAGAAGCATTAAATATGGCAAAATTTGGCGAAGTATTAAAAAGTACCTGCCAATTTGGCATATTTTTATTTGACGTTTTCCGATATTTTTTGTATGGTTCGTTCCTCGTTACTTTTTTTTCGGGGAAGGATGGGTAAATCTTTTTTTTATTTTTACGCGTACCAAATTGTATACTGTGTAAAAATAACCTTTTTTTGTTCGCGGAAATGAGGGATCGATTCATCATTTCAACGTATCAAATGCCAGTTTCCTGTAAATAAAGGAAGATGATGTATTAGTGTTTAAAATAAAAAATATAAAGTTACGCAGAGAGTATGTTAAAAAAAACTTTATTAAAAATTTAATAACCTACCCCTACCGGTCTTTTGTCATTGAGATCTAAAATAGACTTAACAAGTTTCCCGGCAATATAGTTCCTATCCTGTTTATTTATAGAATATTTACTTTGCCATTACTATTAAAATGTGGAGTTCCCAGATCTTATGCGTTTTTTTAATCACTATGTTATGACTAGTTGCAACAAAGTCTATTGGGCACTAAGAAATATACGAATATATTCAAACCGAGTTATATAAAAATCTGACAAAATGAAGGTTTACAACAGTTTATTAGTGTTAACATTGTTATGTTAAGGAGTAAAATGTGGATATTAAAAATTCATGAAACTAGATGAGTAAATGGGAAGAAAATACGTGCATTGAGAAGATTATGTGGCATGTCGATGTTTGACAGAATTAGAAATGAAATTAAAAATTAATGTGAGCTAAAAACTGATGTACATGGAAAAGAACACTTTGAGGTGGTTTGAACATGTTGAATGGTTTGTTTGTTGAATGAACATGTTTGAACATGTTGAATGTGTGACGAAACAAATTTTGAATGTAACTATGAGAAAGAGTTGTGGTAAAGGCCAACCGAGATAAGTATGGATGCGTTAAGTAAATGAAATTTTGAAAGAAAGTTAAGGATTAAAAGAAACAAAAGGAACTATAAGTGAAAATATATGCACATGAAGAAAGCGAAAGTGTTTTATAATAGAAAAGATTGTCACTTAGTGCATTTTGTCTACTCCAATAGGAAAATGGTGTGATGATATGTATGCATGTGAATATATAACTGTGTTAATAGTTAAACGCATGACATGAAATGTCAGTGCGGTAGTGCTTTTTCAGAGTCAGAAGCTGGTATGAAATGCATGACTTAGATGAAACCTTGAATGATATTCTTTTAACTTCCTTGACTCACTGCTGCACCACGTCAATCCTCATGATGATTTACCATCTGATTTCTAGTCACCTTCAGGATTTACTCTCGTTAAAGATACATCTGGATATTTTTTTTTATCAATGCTTAATTGTATGACAACCTGGCGTGTTTATGATCAGTTGAAAACTAAATCCAAAAAACAGACAAAATTAAATAAAGGAAATTACATGGTCAGAAAAATTATTCAAATTTTTGTTGGCTAAAACATATTTCATGAATTAAATGAATGACAATAAAAGTGAGATATTATCAATTGATAAAAAAAGGGTGGGATGTTGGAGAAGTTAGGTAAATCGAAATTAAAACACGTGACATAACCAACTTATTGAAGAGTTTCATGTTTCAGTTTCATATTAAAAGAAAATAAATTTATGAAATCATATACCATTTTATCGGAACCACAATATTTTTTTCATTGTTATTTGTTTAGTCAAACACTGTTGATTCCACGTTATATAACGGTATAAGCCTACTGGTTTCAAGGTTTCCCCCTTACGATCAGAGGAGCACAAATAAAACTGACAAGGAGTCTTGATTGTGGTCCCCTTATGTGGACGT
This sequence comes from Odontocerum albicorne, assembly GCA_949825065.1. Classification (NCBI taxonomy): domain Eukaryota; kingdom Metazoa; phylum Arthropoda; class Insecta; order Trichoptera; family Odontoceridae; genus Odontocerum; species Odontocerum albicorne. The sequence goes on from OX463856.1 coordinate 22,564,087, forward strand.
GAAAACTTTGAAAGCGGTGGAGTTATACCGTTATATAAAGTAGAATAAACAGTGTTTGACAAAACAAATTACAAGTACCCGGCGGAAAGTAATACACATCGGGCTTAAGAAAGATACTGTCGGCCATAATTGGCTAACTTCGGCTTTGTAGAGCGTCGTCTCTGTCCTTAGAACGCTTGACAAATCGCGACGGAACACGTGTATGAATGATAGAGACGACGCTCTACAAAGCCGAAGTTAGAGCCGATTATGACCAACAGTCTCTTTCTTAAGCCCGGTGTGTATTACTTACCGCCGGGTACTGTACAATGTCTTTTAATCTCCACAATGTTAATGACTCAACTATAAATAATATATTTTTTCATTTTCAAAGTTTTCCATTGTATTTCAATGTATGAAAACCTTTTAAAAAATGTTTTAGAAAAAGTCGGTCAAAATTAATATAAACATCTAATCTCAATTTATATGATAAATGCTATAATTGTAATGGTATCACCCAATTCTAAATTTTGCACCAGGAAAAAGTCTGAACACAATTTACTGTCAGTTAAGGAGTTTTTGACCAAAAACTTTTGGTGTTTGCTTTCTACCCCTCATTCTTTCCAGGTTTCACTCCCTGCGAGGAGATTCATCACCGTGAACTGAGAAAAACTGTCATTGATTAACTAAAATAAATAGTTTTTTCTATTGCTTAGTTTGGATATCTTGGATTTGCCGATGCTTACAACATATCCAGAACATTAAAGTCTTTTCGAGTTCATCGCAAAGACATGAATATTACTCGCTAAATTTATATATAAACAGTATCTCATATTCTTCTATGGAGTGTATATAGAAGACACTCTGTGATACAAATCGATTACCGTGCTATAGAGGTTTTAAAGTAATCTTTTCTGTGAAATTTGGGACGTTTTTCAATTTCGTTGGCTTCGCCTACAAAACACCGGTAATGATCTTTCTTTGGAACAATATCACGTACTTTATCATACCTTACCACAAAGTTATTGTTTTTTTTTATAATAATAATTATAAAAGGTCCATTCCCATAATCCTATTGAGAGAGCCTACTCTGTCCAAAGGCAATCTAACTCGAGAATCGAACCTCTTCTGTTAACAGATTTAAAATATTATAAAAAAGATTGAGTGTTAGGAGAGAAAGATGGTGGTTAGTTTATTATTGGGTAATTCCTCGCATCTGCATATATTTCGGTTAAAATATTTGGTAAAAAAATCGCAGAACACTTAACCGGGTATGAGATGGTAACACATTCGATTTTAAATAAAGTGTAGTGCATATGTGTGGTGTACCTGTATGATTATAATTTTTTATAAAACTTCGCAAAAAGGTTGTCTTCAAGTGTTTTCTAAAGGTGCACACGCCACTTATAACTCGAATAATTCATTAGAGGCAGATCATTCCACGCCACAGGACTATAAACGACAAGAAACTATGGCACGATACCCGGCCTTATTGAATCGCGCATTCAATTTATTCAATGAAGACAAAATCAACCTCAACGTACTGCTTTTTCCCAAACAACATTTCTTGGATACAGACTTGAAAGATACATTGGAAACAAGGCAATAAGAGACTGAAATACAAAGAAACAAAGCTTTGAATTATTTCATCCACAACTCACTAACCCGAATTAAATAGTATGACAATATTTATGAATACCATCTGCCTAGTATGAGTAACTGCATTGAAAACAGACTAGAGTCATCGAAAAATAGAATTATAATAATTCAGACGCGACATGACAAATGAATGAATCGTATATATATTTTGGACACATTTTTATGTATCTTGTTAGAAGGTATAAGCAAAAAAACTTTTAATTTCTAAGTTTATAGAAACCTGAAGAAACCGCATTATCTATTTGCCTATCAAAAGAAATTTAACTATCAAGATAAAAAAAAACATCAAGGAATTTGGTGCTTACCTTTGGAAAAATACCAGCGCCCATAACTGATAATGCACCTCTAGAGAGAAATCCCGTTTAATTTGCATCCAGCTTGTAATTGCATTGAAAATTTACATTGGTTTCTGGTTCGTGCATATACCATATAAAATCGTGCCCCCCATTTTCCACTGATCTATTTCACGAAGTATTTATTTTTTATGAGGCATGATGGAACTTTTCTTTACATAAGATTAAAAATTTACTTTGTAGTGGAAATGAAAACGTTGAATATAAATTACACAAACTTTAGTTGAGAATTTATTTTCGATTTCGTGTTGATGATACAAACTTTTCTATTTTAGAAGAGTAAATTTTCGTTTGATTAAATTCATTTTATAGGGGAGTGTTAAGATTTTCCGTCCAGATTATTCTTATATGGAGTAATTGAGTATGGTTGTTAGCAATATAATATAGTTTATATAAAGTAACATTTATTTGAACAATCACAAAAGGCCGCATCTATTTCCGGATGTTTAAAGAACACTATCTGAAAAAAACAAGCATATGAACATCCCAAGCAAGGTGAGGATATACAAGACCTATGTTCGCCTCATAATGACATACAGCATAGAGTCCAGAGCCGACACTGTCAGAACCAAAAATCTCCTTCGAACCAGCGAAATGTAGGTAGTCAGGAGTGTCGCTGGCAAACCCCTTTGTGATAGAATACGAAACACGGAAATCCGAAGGATGTGCGAAATCGAAGATATTGTCAGATAGGGACGACAGAGAAGAAGGTTCTGGAACGAACACGTATCCAGAATGGCGGAACCATGAGCCGTAAGAATGACCAGGGGCAGTATCCCCCATGCAAGCAGACCTCCAGGACGACCTCCCAAAAGATGGAAAGACAGCTGGCAGTCTACGTCACAAGAGGGAAACGATGATGCAGGACCATAACAGGCCAACAGGCCTAAAAGAAGAGGAACATTTATTTCATTATTATGAAATTGGGAATATGGCGTAAGAATTTACCTAAAATGAAAAGTGACAAGCTAGTATCATATATATTTTACATATCTTCATTCAGCATGACTGTAGACTTTTCAAGCAGATATTAAAGATTCTGTAGTTTTCAATTCATCGTTCCGCCTTCTTCACGTTACACTTTACTGTGCATGCTGCCAGTATCTGAAATTAGTTAAGATTCAACCTCTTTGGCTCGCATCAAATAGTGACCTAAACATATAAAATATGCCTTCAATTTTAAGTGCGTTTATTCATTATTTCTATTTTCTCATCCTTTTTCATCTTCTCTCTACTTTCTTCGAATTTTCATTCCAACTACCGTCAACCCATTATTTTTTTGTTCGCTTTTCAATTCTCTTTACGGTAAATTTTCTCTCGTTTTACCATTATATAATAGTTCGTTTTTTTATAGCTTGAAAACAGGAACGATAAAATATTACAAATTGATCAATATTTTTTTGTTAAACGTACCCAACAATTATAGCGGAGGATAAAGCTGTCGTTTTGTACCATAATCTCTTAAAAAAGGGGCTAAATGGAGTGGCGGCGTCTAGGATCACTACGACCCCAAAATTTCCAACGTGACACAAGCTTTAAAAAAGATAACTTTTTAGGATTCTCTGGGAGTTCTATTAATTAACTTTATAATGAGTTATTGACGAGTATTATGTGTCATTTAATATATGTACACATTATAGGATGTCAAAGAACAAAACGCTGAGGAAAATTGTTACGATGTGTGAGATTATTGCGAGAAAAGACACCACTGCACACTTTTGTTGCTGCAAAGGCTGCTATTCAGCAATATGATTTCCAAGAATTGAATCACTCACTCTATATTCCTTACTCGGCATCTAGTTATTATTTTCAAAACTGAAAACCGAAGTGATTTTCGCCGTGGTACACCATTTAGAGAACAAAATATCATAATATTTTTTCAATGGTATTGAAAAATAGTTCATTGTTTAAAAAAAATTGAACTACTGGGTGGCTACGTCGGTTTTTTTTTGTTTTATTCTATCTCTTTTTTTAAAATTGTGAACCAGAAAGTTTGGGGCTTTGCTACGAAGTTTAACTATCCTATATTCAATGATTGAAATTTGAGTATCCCTACTCGAACATGGAATGGATTTATTTAATGATTTATTTTAAAGCAATATTTTCATAACTCAATAAATACATTAAAGAATTGTGCTTCTTTCAAGACTTGTAATTTTCTATTTTGCTATATAATGTCATGGACCTATGTCAGCGTTAAATCTAATTATGTTACTTATAACGAAATCTGGTTAATTCGCATACTATAGTAAGAAAATACTATTTGAACCAGGTAAAACGAATAATTTAGAGCATGTATGGACAGATACATATCACGCTGGTCGCGCCCATCACATACATGCTCAGGCATGCTACAGTTAAAGTTTGGTACATCTACCTTCAATTGTATGTTAACAAGAGCCGATAGAAGACGTGTTGTTTCTTTATAATATGAAATTTTTAAAATTAGTATTGCGCGTTTATCGTTTATTTCAAAAGATGATGTTTAGATGCTGTCTACGGAGAGGATTTTCCGTAGACAACATCAAAATGTTTTATTTCTACCGGAGGTTTTCATTTCAAAATATAACAAAACGATAATAATAAAGAAAAAAAAATTCATATCGATTTATTGATAACAATATATGTGTACGTGAAGTATGTATATGTATATACTCGTATACATTCATCTTGAAATTCCATATATATATATATATATATATATATATATATATATATATATATATATATATATATATATATATATATATATATATATATATATATATATATATATATATATATATATATATATATATATATATATATATATATATATATATATATATATATATATATATATATATATATATATATATATATATATATATATATATATATATATATATATATATATATATATATATATATATATATATATATATATATATATATATATATATATATATATATATATATATATATATATATATATATATATATATATATATATATATATATATATATATATATATATATATATATATATATATATATATATATATATATATATATATATATATATATATATATATATATATATATATATATATATATATATATATATATATATATATATATATATATATATATATATATATATATATATATATATATATATATATATATATATATATATATATATATATATATATATATATATATATATATATATATATATATATATACTTCAAGATAATGGAAAAGAAAATATATTTGAGAGACAAGCTAACAAAAAGTACGGGCTCATCTCATAACATCTTCGAGTCGAGATACAGCTCTGCCAATAAAGGACGCGCCCAGCTGCGAGGACATCAGGATTTAACTGACATACTGTTGAGGGTAGAAGTATGAAATTTAAATTGTTACATTGCCTGAACACGCATTAGGCGTTGCCGTTGTGGTATCTGTTCATACACACTATACCCTATTCAGGTTGGAAACTTTAAGATCCTAGTGGTTTATAAAATAATAAATATGAAAACTCAACTCAAAGTTTTGCACCAATTGCCATTTTGTTTGATTGAAATTTATACAATAACATAAAACCAATGAATGCATCAATTTATAACGAAACAAAATAATCTCTTGGGAGCCGTTTTAAACTTTTTATACATAATATGAATCGTTGGGTAATAATATATTTGTTCGTAAGAAAAGCTATAAAACTTGGTTATAGAGTGGGCGTGTCCCTACTGTATTTGAATATATACGATAATACAGGAATACTCCGATTATTCTGGTTTCGATATTCAAGTTTTCGAGTATTGCCGTATGAAATAAAAAAAAACTTTCGATTCGATTCTTGGCGGATTCATTGCCTGGCTGGTTTTTTACCACTTTGTAAGGATTTATCGTATTACACAAAGAAGGTTTACTACTACTTGGTTTATTTGTAAGAAAAAATATCAGCCAGGATTCTTCTCATACTGATAGACAATACCGAGAATATGTGTGTTCACTTCGTCACTCAGTTGATTCAATATCTTTATGCCACGCGTGACTGGGTTTTTAGCCATGATATTCGTTATATAAGTTAGTATGTAGAACAGAGGGTGGTTCCTTATACAGCTATATTTATTGGGGACATATAAACTTAGCGCTTCTTGTATCTTGGAATAGTTAAAACTACATTTAGACCATTTTACAACAGGGTTTAAGAATCCAGATAGAGGCTTCATTTTTCAACCTTCATAACTTCTTTAATAGGTTTAGCTTGTTTAAATGCGCTTTTAAGATGGCCGGAAACAGCATTTTATATCAACTTATCTAAGAAAAAATCCACATTTATAAAAAAATATGCAACTTGTATAGCATGACTTGTTGACGATTTTACATTGATGAATTATCTATTTATTTTTGTGCCCTTTGGCTAATTTTCAATGATTTTTTTGTTTGAATAGAGGTTACACAGAAGTGGGAAAAGAATATACCCCTGACGCACGCCTCTTTAAATTTCCTTTCAGCTTTCTGTTGCCAGTAAAGATTTTCAATATTTTTTTGTCTTTTTCATCAACATGAGCATCCAGTAAAATTTTAATTAGTTTGTCGTGTTGTATATAGGTAAAATCCTTTTCATAATCAATGAAATACGCAATAACATATATTTTTAGATCATAAAACTTTTGTGAAAAATCTTGAAATGCGAACAATGCCCTTCGCGTTCCAAATTAATTCCTGCAGCCAAATATTGAATCGTCTAAATCAGCATCAAATTTGAACCTTGCGCGGGTAAAATTTTAGGCAAAAAGAGTTTTGTGATTTGCCTCGCTGAGCTTATTTGTCGATAGTTTTTTGAGAAGTTATATAAAAAAAGATTGGAGTCCAACCCTCTGGGATATATTTTGAATCATATATACCAGGGATGACCAACTTGTCTATTGTCGCAATCGATCTTTACTTAAAAAAAATAGTCGCGATATACTAATTAAATTTGCGACATTTAACACGTAAAAACATTAAAAACTTGTTAAAAAAATAACCTATAACTAAAAGTTTGTTAATAAGTTTTAGCGGAATTTACGTCGCTTAAAAAATACTAAGCAAGGGAAAACTTATGCATTAATGTTAAATAACAGACATACATTTGTTTAGAGTAGACGAAGACGGCCGCGATCGACCTATTGACCATCCCTGATATATACCATTAAACAGTTTATCTAATAAATACACCCTTTACTCATCTATCAGTTAAACCACTTCCTTAGGAATTTCACCTGGTTTATAAATTTCTATGTCTAGAAATTTTGATTACGTAGACAATCCCAGATTTGACAATTGCGATTCCTTTATATCTACGACAATTTGTGTCACTGAAACTATCGCTGAAACTGTCGCTGAAAAGGTCGTATAAATTTAATCCATACTTCCACATACTATGTGAATCTAAGATTGATTTGTTGTTGTCATCCACAAATGTTGCAGTTGGTGACTGTGCAAACCAACTAATTTCTCAAGATTGCGGTGCACGTTAAAGAGGTCCTGCTATTGACACAAGTTTTCAGATTGTATACAGCTCTCACTGCCTAAATTTTTCTTTGCCAATTTAATCTCATGTCTTTTTTTTTCATATTTGTGTATTCAGTTATATTATTCTCGTATTTATTAATATTTCTACATAGTTTGAAAAAATAGTCACGTAGCAAAAATCTCGTAAGATTGTAATATATACAACATCAGTTCTTCTTTCTCTTACGTTAATTAGACAAGCCTTATGTTTTTTTTCCTTCAAGATTACCCCATATTAAGACTTTTGAAAAATCTTTCTGGATGACAAGTGTTACCGGGTATTGCATATATTACCATGGGATAACTCTTGTGTTATCATCCATCCTGTTAAGATGGCGTCACCAGTGTTTCTGCGGGTTTCGTACCATCCCAAAATACCTTCAATCTCATATTCTTCTCAAATATGGTACGATCAAATAGAAAAAAATAAGTTATTAGTCGAGGAAAACGATGTTATACAGGTTAGACTAAAAGTTACTTCGTGAGCCAAAAGTCAAATTGACTTAATTTGATATCTAGTTAAATTCTCTCATGCTAATAAGGTGTTTACTAATCCATAATTAATAAGCGCGCGAGAATTATGTAAAATTAACTTTAGAAGTGATCGCTTCCGAAGTTAATTTCCGCAATTACATTTTTGGTTCACACTGCATAAATAGCCTAACAAATAATTCACCACCATTTCTGCCGAAACATATAAATAATAATATATTTAATAATCAAAAACCAATTATGATGGTAATAATTTGATTAACTGCGGTATTTTTTAACAATCACGCTACTCAAATACAATTAAAATCGGGAAACTTTGATAGATTAAGGATTAACTGAAAAACAAAATCAAGTGTTCCAGAATTCCAATAATCTCTTCATTAATTATAACGACTTACAAAGTTTTTAACAGACCGATTTAACCTTTTATTTGGTAATGTATCTTTCGACATAAAAAAAAACTTTGAATGTTTCATTACAAGTACTTTCTTTAATCCTTGCACTGATATACGAGTATATTTTAAAATATAGTAAATATTAGAGGAAGGATTAGACAAGTTATAAGATAACATAAATAATTGTCATCTAACATTTTTTAAATCCACTTCTCATCACCTTTAATTCTTTAATTTACAACATATCAAACACTCAGACTCTTATATTACAAACTTTTATAATTCCTGCTCTAATAAAATATGACATACTCGTATTTTAACATATGGAAAACGTGCAACGAAGGCTTTAAGAAGCAATAACATTAATAATTAATAGAAATAAGCATTGAACTGATTGAACGTTAGAAATTGACGCCAAATTCACGTACTGTCTCTTTTTGTATAATATCCTTAACTGCCCCACCACCCCCTTTTAACTCTCCGAAAATTTTCTGCATCTTTCCGATCATGGACTAGCGCTACGCTCAAACAAATGTTTATTGGCCTTTGCAATTTACCGCTCTTCTTTTTTACGTCGTCCTTTACTGTCGATGCAGTGAGACTTTGAAATCAGTTACAAACCAAAGTTTGACTTGCTCCGTCCTTCGCATGCTTTAAGAAGCGACTGAAAAAACTCTTAATTTCTCGTCAGTAATATAACGTGTTTCATTTCTGATTTTTTTCCTTTCCTCTCCACCATCCCTTCCTTTTCCTTTGATTGATGATATCTCACTTTATATAAAAAAAAATGTTTGTGTGATTGTCCGTCTTTGTTAAGTTTGTGGGCATATGCTCACGTATATGTTCATGGATTTCATGGGAATGGATAGTCATTTGACTGTTTTTTGTGATCACGTAACTTGCTTCATTTACTTTTGTCTGATTAGTTGGAAGAGATTGCCGCCTTGCAATAAACCCGCCAGATTTTATTTAAAATAAAAGGGTTAAGTATATAAATAATTTATATAAATATATAAATAATTTAATTAACAATTTACATAGCGTCGTTCAGAGAGCAAACTCTCCTGAAGAGCGCTCTAACTCGGGATACGAACCTACTATTATTGACAGATTAAACATGTTACTAAACAATGAAACAAGTTGAGTTTAAGGATAGAAAGGTGGTGGCTACGCTCATTAGATAAAGAACTTCCCCGCATCTGTAAACATTGAAAAATGTATTTGGTAAGAAAATCGTCGGAAACTTACCAAGGGAAGACGAACTACAAAGAAATCTATAATACTTACAGAATTGATTGTATTAACCGCTCATTTAATATCATTTATTTATTTTTTGTTTTTAAATATACATGTACATATATTGGCTAAAATGTAATGTGTCCTAGCGGCTGGCATCGCCCTCTATTAGTGGAGGTGTATGTCGACTGAAGAGACATTATGAGATGAGCCCAGACCATTTAGTAAATTCTCTCTTAAATCATTTTTTTCACCATAATCTTGAAATATAACTGCAATTTCAGGATATATTACATACTATGTCGTTATCAATAAACCTTTATTTATTTATTTATTATTATAAGTCTTCGAAAATCTTTTGATATGTGATAGTAGCACATTTGGTTTCAGTAGAGTGTAATGTACGTGTGTAAATAATTATTAATTTTGATTAGACTTCCCTTAAACGGTTGTCTTTAAGTACTTCCTAAAACTGTGCATGCCATCCATTTCTCTAATACTTTGAGGCATGTAAAATTTTCATCAATGTAACATCATTAATTCGAGTTTTTTATGAATAACTAATAAAAAAACCTTATTTACGTTGAATTTGACATTTGACTACAATAAAATCTGATTTAGATTGAATATGACATTTTACTACAATAAAACCCGATTTACGTTGAATATGACATTTTTTTACAATACAATAAAATCTGATTTAAGTTGAATATTACATTTTACTACGATAAAACTCGATTTAATCGAAATATTACTTAAGATAACAATCATTTACCAAAAATGAAGATTATCAATCCATTCATCATGACGGAACAGTAATATAACTGTTGTTATAAGAATATAAACACGTTAAAATTGCGAAAAATACACTATTGTCGACTAGAACCAATCAAGAAATAGACTATAAATACAATGGCATATTATGCACCGCTTCAGGAATTTCGTAACAGCCAAAAATCTAATAAATTAGAATTTACTTGAAAAAATCTAACAGAAAATAGTTAATCATACCTGGTAGTTACATTAGCACCTGAGTCATCCGGTTGTCATAATATTCGCATCATATCAAACAATTTGATAGTTTTTCTACAAATATTAATGTTTTTCGATTTTTTAATCCTTGCCTATATATTTTCTTTAATTAAAAACATTAAAAATATACGATTTAAGAACTTATGACATAAATAATTGTATTAGATTTTCTTTGTATGTAGATAGTACCACCTGGCGGGCTTATTGATATGTAGTAATCTTTCCTTACCGATCAGAAAGGAGCTGAAGATATCAGACTGAAATATTTTTTAATAAAGCAAGATCCCATCAAGAATCGAAAGCTGTAACACCTGGGTATCTTACCAAACAAAAACACGGAGTTCGTCACAGTATTAAATAAGATACTCAAAAGTGTTTGTATATTGTCAATCAAAAGGTAAATATTGATTTAATTTGGTAATAATCAACACCAAAATATTGAAGGGATATTATTATGATTTTCAATTTATCTTGTTATTGTTAACCGCGGTAGTTTCCGATCTGTATTTACTGCAATAATTAGAGTATTACTATAATATAACACATCCTATAGGACCAAACTCCACAGCACGGTTGTATATGCACTTAATCGTGTGCACACAAAATTTCTTCTATCTGTAGAGATAGAGAGAGAGAGACTAACTTTGTGAGCGCACTTACAACCTGCGCTTTGGAACCCGACCAATGCTCTGCCTTGTCCAGATGTTACAAACTTCCCCCATTGTTATAACGAGCGCAGTCTGTTTCATATTTAGATCAATACTTGTAATATATTGCATTTTTATGTACGTGAATGAAAATAATATTACATTTGAGTCGATCACATACAGAACATTGAAATGCTTTTATTAGTAATTGGTGCTGAGAAAAACTGGGTATAAGAGTGTTGCATTCTTTACGTAGTTCGATCTTAATTTTGCTTAAGTTAAAGTTTACATTTTTATAGTTTTATATTATTTTTTGCCCACTCGTTAGAGGATTTTAAAAATTACCCCGATTTTTTCTTAAACCACATCGTTAGCTTTATAAATACATAATATCATCACCTAATTATTATTATACATAACACACATATCTCTGGAATGCTCTGACGTTCGTCTGAAGTGAATAAAAAAGAAAAAAAATCGTAGAAGTCACCTTAATAGTAAAATAATATCGCCTAAATAGACAATAATTTACTTTTATGACATATGTCACTTTATGTTGTTTATAGTTAAAGCATTAACGTTGTGGAGGTTTAAAGACATTGTAATTTATTTTTATCATTGATTAATTGATTCACTTTTAAATTGGATTCACTTTTAAAAAACAAAACAAAAAAGAAACTTTTAAAAGATTATATATTTAACGACACCTATAAGCATACCTCTAAATGGAGCAAAGTTATATTTATAAAAAACATATCATATGAAATAACCAAAAATATTCCAAGTCACATAAAGCCAGCTTTTTACAATAATTTTAATCTCCGGAAACTCTTATTTAATGGAAAAGGCAAAAATGGAATACTTAGCAACAGTGGTGTGTATAAACTTTTATGTGCTGACTGTGATAATTTCTATATAGGAAAGACATGAAGATCTTTTGAAAAGAGATTTCGTGAACACAAATCCGCCTTAACAAATCCTCTAATTTATTCTGAAATTGCTAATCATTGTCACCGTTAAAACCATACTTTTTCTATTGATGATGCCAAATTCTTATATATCAGTAGTAACGGAAATAAATTGGACAGATTAGAGACCCTAGAAATTTCTAAGTCAGTACACCGATCCGAACATCTGTTGAACAGTTATTTCCCAAAAATCTTTCCGCTCTTGGCCGAAATTGTCCCATGCCTCCCTCATCCCTCAGCCCCCAACCGTTGAAGCGTGTATATCGGTATCAGTTCGAACAGCATTTAGTCTTGTTTGCGCTCCCCTGAAGATGAGGTGAAAGCCTTGAAACCGGTAGGGTTATACCGTCACAAAAAAGTGGACTAAACAGTGTTTGATAAAAATAAATTACAATATGTCACTTTATTTTACTACTGTGTGTATTATTTTATTTTTTCTAGAATTATGACTTATGTACTTGTTTATGACTTATATGTTATTTGAAATGTTTGAATGTTTATGTGTCTTTTTGTTTGTAAATTAATGTTGTTTTATAATTTTAGCATTATTTTTGTTTGTAATTAAAGGAACACTCACATCTTGTATTTTTTTTAAATATTTTTGTTAAATAAATTAGAACTGTTGATAAAAATAAATAAATGCATATCGAAAAATTCATTCCAGATGCGAGTGGAGAAAAACCTCTGCTCAAATAAAATAATTCATTGACTTTCTCTAATATTACATTGCTGGTTTAAATATTAGATTAAAAAATGTATACAATATTAATTCTTAGTTAGTAAATAGTCAAGTGCTAATCAGTACTGTTATTTATGACTAGTATAAACATTATTAGCTCATAGTGCGTTATCTTTACAAAGTAATATGAACTAAGCGGGTTTTTGTATGCGGGTTAGTGGGGAATTAGTTTGAAAATATATGTACATTCTATAGTCCAGTCAATTTAGGTCTTATAGGATATTTATTTAAATTATTATGTTATTCAAAATATTGACTAAGACATTCAACATAATATATTGTTTTACCATGGACATATTTAATACACAAAACATATTTATAATTAAAGTGTGTTAACTTAATTTGAAATACTCTTCATCCCTTTATTAATTACGACGTCCGTGTCCTAATTGGTAAGATGCTTGACTTCTTTTTGGGGGGTTTCAGATTTAATTTCCGATGATATTCAATAAAAATGGAATCCAGTCTAGTAAAATCAATAAAAATGGAATCCAGTCTAGTAAAAACATTCGTTTGGTAACAATCTCGCATGCGCTAGACGTATGCGAGTGTTGTTGCGTTTTCACATGCGGTAGTATTACTTACACTTGCGATTAAAAACTACGAGTTCCATGCCTACTCCAGTGGTTCTAAGTCCCGAAGGCTTGATTAAAAAGGTCAAAAACAATGTTGTCTCCCACTATTAAATATGTCTGAATCACCAAATCGAAAAGCTTGTAGTGTATTATACGAATGAATGAACGAAGCAGGCATATTTACGAGAATTTTTGCGTTGCATAAAGGTATATAAAAATTAATGATACGAAGCATATAAGCTACGGATAAACATTCAGATGTAACATAAAACGGTCTAAGAGTAAAAGCAGTCCTAAATTAAATATGGGGCATTTATATGCTTAATATGAATTATGTAATAACACGACTGCCAACTCTTAAGATAACTGGAGTATCGTTACTTTGTAATCTTAACGAGGTAATATTTATAAAGCGGGTCTTTGAATAATAGCTAAACATACAAGCGTATGTAAATATACATTATGGAAACATATTGATTAACGCTATCGTACTGCATACATCATAATATTCAAGTTATTTTTATTAGCTAAGTGGAATAAAAAAATAAGGGGAAACCACCAACCTTATCTGTAATGCTAATCACTGGAAAATAGCGGGAGTGCTTTCAGGCTAGACTATAATACAAACCTTGCCCTCACCCCCTTTACGACCCACATACGTTTGGATCCTTACAATATAAAAATAATATCAACTCTTATAATTCACTGTATTCATACCGCTGTTCCCTTTTCACGTTATACCTTATATTGTCCAAGGTGGTTAGACGAAGTAAGTCCCGCTCTCGTCTAACACCTACAGCTCCATCAGCCACAGAACAAATATCACCTTACGCCTCCCCTTACTCAGAGCTTGCTACTGTTTCTTAAGCGCCACATACAAGTTCAACGAATCGCAGAGATAATCCTTAAATATTTCTCTATGTCCTTAAACCTTTTGTTTTCTCAGTATTTCTCGTGAGGTGCATGGCTACGCGGTAATGCAATGGACTTCTGTGCGGAAAGCCATTGGTTTGAACCCCGGACTTTGCTACGCCCCTCGAATGGTACAAGCATTTTTCCGTATGGTATTCGGGAGTATAAGAATACAGTGAAAACTCGATATAACGGACTAATTCGGGCGAAGAGGTGTCCGTTCAAGTTAAATGTCTGTTATAAAGAAAAGAAGTTTTTCAAATGCGTATATTAAAAAAATGGACAAATTAGATAGTCTACCTGTTTATACTTATGTAGATAAATTGTGTATTTAAAATTGAGTATGTATGAAAAGTTTAATTTCACAGAAAAGTTTTCTATGTCGACATGTTATTGCGTATGTACTCACCGTAGTTTTGAGACTGTAATAAAGAAGTAAATCGAAATAATTAAACAAAGTTTTTTTTCAAACTAAACAAATAAACATTGTTCTTAAAACAAAACAACATTTTATCATGGGTCGAACATTGTTTACAAGTGATTAAATAACAGGATGTTAATTTTCACATATGACATACGGACCAAACATTATGTCCGTTAAATCGAAAGTGTGGTAAATATAGGTCTGCGAAATCGAGGGTTTACTGTATTTACGACTTCAGTCATATCATTTCATTAAAAAATAAATAAAAGATAAAATAACTTAAGCCGGTGTGCTCCGATTGTCTAGCTTCGGTGTGTCATCGGATACAATGCAGCGATGTAGCCAGTGAGTTTGCTGGTGTGCAATGGCTCAGTCACTTATTATTAAAAAAGAAAGAAACAAAACTCTATGGCACAGCTTCACTTTCCAACTAAATTGGCGTTGGGATGGCGAGGGGATCCTCGACTACGAGAACCAGCAACGACGACGATGACGTTTGGCTCTGATACCAGATGTCAACTATAATAAGACTCAACCCTTCACTATCATCTTTCACATTGCTCTTCATTTATTATATTTAGTCCAATCTTGACCTTACGCATCTGTAATATGCTAACTGTATTATGACATAACAATTACATTTCTATATGTCTATTTCTGCTCTCTACACATGTATATAATGTAAAGAAGAGTGATAAATAAAACATAAGAACGAATATGTTAAATCGTGATTAGAAATGAATGCGAATTAAAGGTTGATGTGTTTAGTAAGATGAAGAAGAGCACGCTAAGATGGTTTGGGCATGTGGAACGAATGAAATAAGAAGGATTGTGAGAGGAACATCAAGGAAAGTATGGTCGGATCAAATGAATAATATTTTGAATGAATGAAACGTAGAAAGTCAATGAAATCATTGAAGTTGTATGAAAAGGTTTATGTATGTGGATGAGGCTAAAGATGTGTGTCAAGATTGAAAAGTCTGGTACTCTGTCCTCTCTGCCTACTACGACAGGGAGATAGCGTGTTGGTATACATGTGAATATATTTTTTAACAATTATTAATTTATTTTACTAAAAAGAGGAAGTGTACTACATTTTTGGGGATTTTTTTGAGGTACAAAAATAAAACTTATTGTTTTAAAAAATATAAATATATAATTAAAAGACGTAAAATAATAAACTCAAATATAAAAAAAATAATAAAATGATCAACAACCATGAAATTGACGGCCTCACCACTGCATTCGAATATTCCCACCATATCGCAGGGCATTAATTATAATTCTCCTATTTTCATTACAATTTCTCCCATTATAGATACTTAAATTGTTTTGCCTTCGTTGAAATTATTTACATGTGTATAATATTACAGCTTATACGAAAAATAACAATAAACATTTCAAAATACCACTAAAAAAACAAAAATACTGAAAGAAACTGAGGAAACAATACAAACAATCCAGCAAATAACTTAATTCTCATATATTTGTCTATGAACTATCCAACAAATTATCACTTCAATTCCATCCGACGTCTCTCAATTATATCTTTGGCAGCGAACCTTTCAGTTGAGCGAAATGTCACTCTCAATTGATCAAATTTAGTGAATATTGTAGGCATTAACTAACCATGGAATCTTGTAGCAAATAATTTGTTGACTCGGGATTCCATAACACCAAATCCCATTTTTGCTTCAATCATAATCCATGTCCTTAGTATACAACCAAAAGTGTACATATTAAAAGGAATTCACTTTACAAGCTCTACCATATAGAAGAAGGCTACTTGGTAGATAGAAATAGACGGTCTTAAATATCTTGAAGTGGGAGCTTAAAGGGGTGGAATTCAATTGAAATAAGGAAACAGCGAATGACTGGTACAAAAATATGGAATTTATTTATTGTTACGAGTATTTACATCTGTAAATTAAAGTAAATTAATAATTTAATATGAAAATCAATCAATGATTACAAAAAAATCAATATAACAATAAAATAAGTACTACTTGACCACAACTCCTCTCAAATAATAAATATATATTTTTCGCCTAGTATTCCTGATTTTTCTTTTCCTTTCCTCTCCACCATTCCTTCTTTTCTTTTTGATCGATGATATCTCACTTTATATGAAAAATAATATTCGGGTGATTGTCCGTCTTTGTGAGGTTCGTGGTGCTCACCTAAGTGTTTATGGATTTCGTGGGGATGGATAGTCATTTGTATGATTTATGCGACCACGTAACTTGCATAACTTACTTTTGTCTGGTTGGTTGGAAGAGATTGCCGCCTGGCAATAAGCCCGTCAGGTTGTATTTGCAATAAAAATGTTAAATAAATATTCAAGTGCATAAATGTAACTCCAATTTGAGTCAATTTTCAAATAAATAATGATAATAAAACAAAAAAAAAATTCCGCCATTTAGAAAACAGACTCTTTAAAAGCGATTCGAACCTATTATTATTGATATTGTAGATTAAAAATATTACAAACAAATATATAAAAGTTGTGTCAAGATAAGGAGGTGGTAGTTGCAGTCATTAGATTAAGTATTTTTCCTGCAAGTTAACAGTGCTTCCTAAAGCTGCACACATCACCCATATATATACAACTTAGAGGCAGACTATTTCACGCCACAGGACCAGAAAGAGCAAAAGCTCTGTCATAATACCCCACTCTATTGGACCGATTCAATAAAAATATGTGGATGCCTTTGTATAAAGAAGTCGATTTGTATGCTCCATTCAGATGGAGTCCACTAAATGCCTCGTTTAGACGAGGCATTTAGATGTATTTTTTTGTATTTAAAGTAGACCGCAGATAAAATAGGTAGATTCGATCCCAAACAAACGACAAGCAAATGCTGAGATCGTAAAAAAGATAAAAAGTTGGTCAAGACATAAATTCAGGTCAAATGATAATCATTTGACTTGTTAACTCTACAGTTGTTCCCGATCTAGTTTATAGAAAGATTTTTTCCAGCCCAGAGGCACCCCAGAGAATCATTTCCAGTTTTTATTCAATGAACAAATCGTTACCGAACTGTTTTTAATAACAGTATTTTTTTTTAAATAGGTAAGTCAAGCTCTATAAAATATTTGTTACATCTGTAATGAAATATACTTTTGAAATTTAAAGTGATACTATGTGAATGAAGATACTCAGCAGTGTGAAATTTTATCACCAAAAGCTTAAAAACGTTTGTGTTTTGCCCATTTTTCTTTTATTATTTCGACTCTCTTATAATAACATTTTTTATTTCATGTCAGCAGTCGTGCCGCAAATCATCCTAGTGTGGATGGATTAACTATGTAGAAAAACTGGTAAAATACTCAGAAAAAAATGGAAATATAAAAAATGAAAAGAACGTTTTAAATCGAAAAAAATCATTAGATGGGGAAAGAAGCGAAGATGTTACTATCAAGATCGTATTCAAATAATGGATATGACCCGGATTTCCCGGATAGTTTCTCACGGTTACCCTTTAGGAAGCCGACCACCATACAGATGTTCAAAGAGATGTAGAGATAGCTAGAATTCCACATCAAAAGAGCAATACAGAAAACAGCAGGTCAATAATCTACCAATATCGAAGAATTTTTAAATCTTTCTGATTGTCAGGAAGAATTTAACACAAAGCAAGAAGTCAACTTAGTCTATTTTATATAGCATAAGTTTAATGTTATACATGAGGCATTTCGCAATCTGCGACACATTGGATATATGCCATTCATACAATAGAAGGTTTAGTAAAGCGGTAATGAAGTCAATTTTGAGGAAGTCACGAAAACACTTCAGCAACGATGTTAAAACGTTTGATGATGATGTTGTTGTATTACACTTTTGTTGTGCATTGTACAAACTGATGGGATTGTTGTACATGGCAATCTTTTCCAATAAAGCTAAACGATAAGTAGAAAGCAGTCAGAAACTCTTCGGGCAAAAATCACCAGTAACTAAATTACGATAATTTCCGTAGGTTCTAGTATTGGGGTTGAGGGCAATATTGTTTTCCAGCCATGATCTTTAATATGTCCAAATTACCAATTAAAATATGTTAAAAGGTACCATACAAAGTAAGAAAAAGGAAAGGAACTAAACTCTCATCCTCCCGGTTTTAAGAATATTTACTTGACTACGGAGGTCATATGATTTGTGTTTTTTTCCGGAAGCTTTGTTTATTTAACATTTTTATTGCAAATACAATCTGGCGGACTTATTGCCAGGCGGCAATCTCTTCCAGCCAACAAGACAAAATTAAATGAAGCAAGTTACATGGTTGCATAAATCATTCAAATGACTATCCATTCCCACGAAATCCATAAACACATACTTGAGCATATGCCCACGAACCCCACAAAGACGGTAATCACCCGAACATTATTTTTCATATAAAGTGAGATATCATCAATCAAAAGAAAAGGAAGGCGTGGTGGAGAGGAAAGGAAAAGAAAAATCGGGATTGAAACACGTTATTTTACTGACTAGAAATTAAGAGTTTTTCAGTCGTTTCTTAAAGCTTCACGCTATAAAATAAATAACTAATTTTACTAGCATTTTATCAACAATTCTACGAACAAGAAAGCAAATAACCTATTCGAGACCTCAGTATCCAAGGATATAAGTTTCTCGAGAAATGTCTAGCACCTTGGGAATTGTGTTAGCAGAAATTATTATAGTAGGTACGTGTAGAGTTTAATTGCGTAATTTAGGGGTGGGTCAGTCTCGTACGTGAAACACTTCGTTAGCTAGTTTGGTCTGATAAAATAATGAAAAAAAGAGGTGGAAGGTTGTAGTGTCTACACGAACAAAAGTTGTTATTTATTCAGTGAAAAATTAATTATTACGTTCTAATTAATGGAATTTGTAAAAAAAATAAATTGGATTTCATTAATAAGTAAGACAGTAAAATAAATTGAAGTTTTCTCATAAATAAAGCTGAGGTGGTTTGATCACGTGGAGACAATAAAAAGTGAAATGATGTTTTCATTTATTTTACGGTCGATTTTAAACATTTGTCATTTTTCTAAAATACAGTTCATAGTGCGAGTGAATGCAGAAATACAAGTTGTTAAAATATAGATGCAAATATTAAAACACTAAAATTATTCGTATAATTTGCAGTCAAACGGAAGATCACAAGAAGTCAGGGCTCAGAAGGCTAAGTGTCGTATGCCGTGAAAGAAAAAAATATATAACACTATGCACTTCATAGATACACTGATGCTATACTATTTTTTTTATTTCAAAGAAGATATGCAGGAAATAAATCAAGATTTTCCCATTTATCATAGCCGGGCCTCGCAGTCGAGGATCCTCTCACCACTCCAACGTCAGTCCTAAACCGTTCTCCCACGTTGATCGTGTGATCTTCTGTGAGAGAACAGCCCGATCCTGGATGCGCACTCCCTCCTGCAAATGCCACAGACATATGGACCCTGCTGAGCCGCCTGGCCATGTTGATGCATTTACAAATAATACCAAGAATTGAAATCCAATTACAAGTGTTTATCTCATGCAGAGTGTCCTTATCTCTGCAGGTCGATGAAAATATTACTAATTATATACAATATATGAAAAAAAAAAACAATTCAGCCAATATCCTCCTAAACTCACACAATGTTGAAGCAACTATGACCACGTTCGAGTTAGCTATCGCGTTGTACTTGTACTTATGGCACATTCTAACTACTGGGTTATAGAAGTCGATGTTACTTCTAAACGTAGCTACATTGAACAAAACAGGCCTTCTTAGATAGCAAGAGGGTACATTTAAATCGATACTTTCCAGTCACAGGTAAGTCCACTTAATTACTTTATAAATACTTTATAAATAAATATAAGATCAAAAGTACGTCTTGGAATCTCAAAAAGGGTGAAGATTGAAAAAGACAATCTTTCAATGTACAATCCAAGAACCCATAACCCTTCCATGTGACACAGACACCTCAAAAATCACAGCTTAACCATCTTAGTTAAATCAATATACAACATATAGTCAGGGTTCCATATTATAACAGCATACTCCAGGTTGTCTTATACCAATGACTTTGACAATACCATCAATGATAACAAATTCTTCAATTATTTGTTTATTGATAAAATATTACACAAGAAAAAACCACGTATCAACATCTTCAAAAAAACCAAAACTTACAAGAAGGATACTTGGTCCAAAATAGACTGCTGCAGGTTCGTATAAACCTAAAATTAAATAAATTAGCTCCGTAAGCTCAGCAATATGGAAATAGGTCACTTGGAAGATGAAGATACATGGTCTTAAACATCTTTCCGTTAGAGCAAAACAGGTTGGAATTCAATGTAAATAAGGAAACAGAAAGGGACCGACATAAATACCAACCGGGAAGCTTAAGTTCAGATTGAGGTGTTGCATCCGTAAATTACATTGTTATATCCAACCAAAGGTTCTTTACAGAAAGTTAAAGCTACCACTATTCAAGTACAATACCATAATCAAACTTGTGTATAGTGCTAGCCTATGGAGCATGCCTCTGAAGCCGCAATTTTGAGTGTTATGGTTTGAAAATAAGGTATTGCGAATTATATTAGGTTCGCGACCCGAAAATAATAAGAAAATTCCCACGTGTATAAATTTAATAAATAAATAAAAGGTTTATTAATAGCAAAATAGTATATACATACATATCCTGATATAACATATATTTGTTAAGTAAATGGAAAAGAAAATACATTGAGAGGGAAGTTATTACATCAAACGGTCTAGGCTCATCACATAACATTATCTCAAGAGAGATGCAGCCTTTACCAATATGGTGGTAAGCTTGGTTGCAAAGACATCGGAATTTTTCAGCTCACGCATTTTTCTCGTAAATTATAATACAAAAAAATTAAATGACAATAAACAAATTGATACAATTACAAACTAGATAAATATGTAAAAAAGTTCTCAAAAACCTAAACACATATACTCACACATACACACACACCATTAGATTCACTGCCAGTGTAAAAGTAAAGTAAGATGTCAAATTTCAGAAAATAATCTACAATAGAAGATTTTATATTTGCTAAGAGTTCTCAAATCACACGAGCGGCTGCAGCTCGGATTCGTTGAAGTATTTAAATTTGTTTATATTTGAATCTACTGTAATCGAACCCAACACTCAAGTTATAAGACGGACGTCTTACAAATTAGGTAATCTCGTATGACACAAAGTGGGGGTGTAAGCCAACCGTCATCCATGTCAAGAGACAATAAATTGAAATTCATATTTAGGTGCCATAATTACTGAAAATGGGGCTCTCGAGAATGAGTAGTTTATTCAGATAGTTGCGACCAACGATACCTTTAATAATATAAAGGGTATTTGGGACTCCTGACTGTTTAATATGACGAAATGTCGACTGTTTTGTACCCGAATCCAGCTTATTTTGCTATACTGCTCTGAATGTTGGTGTTCTAACATGGTAAAAAAAATCAGTATTGAAAATAAATTATTAAGGAAGATGGGTGTCAGGTGGTACGATCACATGACGAATAAAAGTGATTCGTCGTTGGGTGCACCAGCAGGTGACACCATCATAGCAAATTGAGGCATTGGAGGAGATTATCCAATGTATTAAAGATGACGCCTGGTAGCTGAACAACAGCTATGCTTTTTTATTTTTGACTCAACGACGTTACTCTTTTACTGTATACCAGTGTAAAGATTGAGGGGTTTACAGTTTCAGTTTGATATGGGAGGGCGTGCAATGTTGGTTTGTGGACCAACCTGAGTGGAAGCGATTTAAAGCATTCCACTCTTCCTTACTGAACGTGTATGAAATGAGTGAGTCGATTTTTTACAATATTTATTTAAACAAAAAATTCAAATATTATATATACGAATACAATACGAATGAAGTGATAAGGGATGAATGTGGACTTAAGGCTGATATGTTGACTACGATGAAGAGTACTCTGAGATGGTTGGGCTATTTAAAACGAATGAATGAAGAAAGACTAACAAAACAAATATATAGTATCACATATATGAAAGGAAGACGTATGAGAGGTAGATCAAGGAAGTAGGGAAACGTAGAAAGCCACAAAAATTGTAGGAGCTGTATCTGAAAACGTATGGATATGAAAGAAGCTAAAGATGTGTGTCGAGATAAAAAAGTATTGTGTTTGGTCCTGTCTGTCTACCTTGACAGGAAAATGGCGTGATTTTTTTACTTTTAAAGCTTTTTGTATCAACTGCTAAATAAATTGATATGCCTTTTTTTTGTTGTTTTGTTTTATTCGTTTTTTTTTATTTTGGCTGGTTGGTAAAACGCTTTACCCCGGAGTGTTAGGTTCTGTGGGCCAGTTTTATTCCCGATAGTACCCAAAAAAATAAAATAGGGTTTCAGGTTGTGAAAAGAGCTCATCTGGTAACATAACATATATATGTGCGCTAGTCTTGTACAAGTGTTGTTGCCACTTTACGAGTACGTGCGGGGTAGTGTTGTCAACATATGCGATGATAAGCAACGATTCCTGGCCTACTCCAGCGGTTCTAGCCCCGAAAGCTCGATTAATCATGACTTTAATATGTCTGAATCACCAATTTGGTTAAACTAAAGTGTCTTTTCGTACACTTTCGTTGTATACAGTACAACCTAATGGGTTTATTGTTATACGGCATCTCTTCCAACCAACCAGAAAGGTGTTAAATGAAAATCAGACTAATTTTTATTTAAATAATACAGATTCCAACGGAAATCACTTGAATCGGAAGGCAGGCATCTAGCCAACGACTCAAAAATACGAATGGAGATACTATACGAATAAAAAAAAATAATATTAGACTTCTGTACTAACATTAATTGGCAAGTGGCAACCCCTACTTGCTAATGCAAAATGCAACCTAAATAGCTGAACAAGAACCCTGTTTTATAGGAATCAATATTTTTTTACTTTTCAACTTGAAAGCTTTTTCTGATAAACTTTAAAACACATTTATATCGTATCGCGACCGTGTAGAACAATAACGCATGTGGATAGAGTCGATTAATTTAGAGAAATCGGTCGCGTGATACGCCGGCTCCTACCTACCCTTGTGCGAGGGTTGTTTACTATAAAATGAATGACGCATGAAAAATCGTACTTCATTGTCATGATAGAAAAGAAATAAAAAAACAAGCATGGTTATTTCTAGGAGGTTCATATTCTCGACGTGGATATATTGTTTTAATTTGTTATGCTTGTTTTTATCTGTGATTAATAATTCAGCACAATTCTTTATTTCTTTGAATATTCAAAGAAATGAAGAATTGTAAATTATTTCACAAGATGCATAA
The DNA here is from genome assembly GCA_949825065.1 of Odontocerum albicorne. Classification (NCBI taxonomy): domain Eukaryota; kingdom Metazoa; phylum Arthropoda; class Insecta; order Trichoptera; family Odontoceridae; genus Odontocerum; species Odontocerum albicorne. Next base: position 22,588,349 of record OX463856.1, read on the forward strand.
GAATAATTGATTTAAAAAGGCATATACTCATACGTGCATTAAATTTATTTACATTTGTATTTGTATTTTAAAAAAATTAAGAGACATGGGGAAATATAGTGAAAATTAAAGTAGATGAAGACGAATATTTGGTTGGCTCGTGTAAATGATATCCTGCGAGAAAGAAAAATAAGAAATACGAGAAATTGAAGGAGCTGTATGTGATGATGTATGGATGGGGAAGAAACGAAATATACGAGTATGTATCGAGATAGGAAAGTCTGGTCATTTAAGAGAGATGTATTATGTAATATTTTAAGTCGCTGTTTGTGGCAAGTCAAGGAAGATTAGAACCTTAAAAAATAGTTGAACCTTTAAAATACGATTGGATATTTAATAAGACAAACCACCTGAAACTAATGAGTTATTTATGCTTATTGTCTTTTTTGTTTATAAAAAATATATGTTTTTCAATTTTTTTTCAATTCATTCGATTTGCATGTCCCAACTGCCTAAGACTGCTCTTTTTCATCTTACTCATCCCATCAGTCTTAAATCCATATTAATCCCTAATCACTTCATTCTGTATTCTGTAAAAAGAAGACGAAGTAGAAATGATAAACCTTAAAGAGGCCTTGGAAGTGAGAGTCATACTGAAATCCATTTTTAAAATCTGGGTTCCAATGTGCATCGAACCCGCAAACCCCGGGTTGACAGAGTGTTTTCCAACTAAATAACGTAAGCCATCAAGTGTAAGGACTACACATAATAGAAAATCGCTAATCTATGTCAACGATCATGGGGAATTCAAAATTGACATTCAAAATATTTAAATTTGATTTTTGATAAAAAAAATTCCCGGACTATTTTCCTCCTTGCATGTTATACTTATCAAATAATTGAATTGTTTATCTTCTTTAAAGATTAACTAAAGCCTAATCTCTTAAAAAAGCACACGTTTTCATAAAAAAGTGTTCTTTTTAATTGAAAGTGAACACAAATTCCACAACAAACATCCCTTCAGAGAGAGATTATCTGATTGAGTTTTACAAACAGGAATCATAAAGCTAATTTTACAATTTCAACGTCGCTTGCAAAATAATATACATTTTCAGGATAAGCTGATTATTTTTTCCAAAATAAAAATCAAATTTATTTTTCTAAATTTCAAAACAAACACACCATTACGATATTTTCGTGGTGGAGTAGTCAGCATGATACTAATAACAATAAATTTATTCCAGCGTGTGTTCAAGGGTGTGTAATATAACAAAGACCTTATAAAAATACACCAACAATAAAAAATACATTGTGAAGAAAATATGTATAAATAAGAATACATAAGTATTAAAATATGTATAAATAAGAATACATAAGCATTAAAATATGTATAAATAAGAATACATAAGTATTAAAATATGTATAAATAAGAATACATAAGTATTAAAATATGTATAAATAAGAATACATAAGTATGAAAATATGTATAAATAAGAATACATAAGTATTAAAATAATAAAAAATAAGATAATTATTCCATTTAAATCTCACTCTCCAGAAGCGCATCATAAACTATTGAATTGTAAGAACTCTAATTAATGAGTTGCCAGTTCGTATTATACGCTCTCGATTTTTCACATGCATTGAAGTGCATTTAAACCTAGTAAATTACCCTGGGCAAACATATCTGAAGCACAACAATTCCTTAAAACCTATATTTTCATGATATCCTGATTTATACTTTACTGTTCAACTTCAATAAAACCTTAATTCTCACATTTTTTATTGAAGTTCACATGCTGTATTTCATACACAAAGTGCTTCTAACACAATATTTTATAAAAAATGTTGCAATAAATAAGTTGCCTTATTTTTTATATTGTAAGGTATAAAATTTCCATTGTACACAGTACAGCCTAGCGTGCGTATTGCCTCGCGACAGTCATTTCCAACTAATATGAAAGATGCTGGAAGTGAAAACTAGACTAAAACCTTTTTAAAATGAATTGGATTTTAACGACAATCGAACCCATAACCCCTGAATTAGAAGACAGGTGTCTTACCAACTGGGTAACAGAGGTCATCTTGATTATTTCTTATATGACAAGTTATTGTATGAATGAACACATTATTTAATAAAACAAGACAAATAACAGGTTATTTAGAGTAGACAATCAATTTATATGGTTCTGAGTTTATTGCCTTTCATTTCTCATGCCCCAGAAAACTAAGCTTTGGCCTGTTTTTTACGCACCCTTTTGCCTTTTTTGAATTCGGTTTCACAGTGCATGTCATGGGAACCGAATAAGCATAATGCTTTTGGTCAAATTCTAATTCTAGGGATGGGAAAAACTTGATTAGATAATTAATATAGAGTTCTTTACGGGCATGATTTTATATTTTTTTTTTACATTTTATGATGTATCAGCGTACAAAATTGGTCAAGGTTAGCGGAAAACAAACCACCTGTCATGCAAAGGCTCGGAAACCCAACAATAGCGAAACAGCCTGAATAGTTTAATTTTCATTGTGTTGCTCGCATATACAAATCAAAAGGAAATACGATAATTAAAATACGTGTATGACAAAAATAATTCATATTGAAACAGCTGAAATTAGTATTTCAGGACCATCGAATAATATGTACTTATTTCAGTATAAGTATTTTCAAAAGCCAATTGAAACAGAAATACTCGTATATTTTTGGAAATCTATATTATTTATTTTTCACTTTCTGTGTCGTTTCGAGACCGTCGACGAAACATGGATACACTGGTACACACCCGAGACCAAGGAACAGTCGAAACAGTGGGCTTCACCCGGCGAACGTGCTCCGAAGAAGGCGAAGACTGTCCTATCGGCCGGAAACGTGATGGCCACCGTTTTCTGGGATTCAAAAGATGTGATCTACATCGACTTCCTGGAGAAGGGCAAAACGGTCACAGGGCTCTACTATGCCGAATTATTGGACCGATTCGACGCCTAATTACAGAAAAAACGGCCCCATTTGGCGAAGAAAAAGTGCTCTTCCATCATGACAACGCACCGGCTCACACCTCCGCCGTCGCCACGGCCAAATTGGTAGAATTAGGCTACGAACTGCTGCCCCATCCACCGTATTCTCCGGATTTGGCCCCGTGCGACTTCTTTTTGTTTCCAAATTTGAAAAAGTCACTCGCCGGGCAGAAATTTGAGTCGAATGAGGAGGTTATCGCCGCCACGGAGGCCTACTTTGCAGACCTCCAGAAAACGTATTTTTCAGACGGGTTAAAGAAGTTGGAGCATCGCTGGGTTAAGTGTATCGAACTCAAAGGAGATTATGTTGAGAAATAAATCGCCACTTTTCCAAAATTTTTGTTATTCTTTTGTAGGCTTAGTACTTATCGGACCACCCTCGTACATCTGTCGTCTCTTCTACACCCACAGATCTTCTCATACAACTCCGACGATTTCTCTGACTTCTTACGTTTCATTCTATCAAAAAATCATTCATTTGATCCAAACATACTTTCCCTGGTCTAACTCTTCTACATTTTCCACTCATATTTGTATTGTTCATTATTATTTCACTACGTGCACTTTATAGTTGTTTTGTTAGTCTTTTTTCATTGATTAATTTTACATGTCCAAACTATTTCAGGGGTTCTACACAAAATAAATCTCAAAGAAAACAATGATAAGAGATAATTGTATTCAAGTTATGAACGAGGAATATTTTGAAAAAAATAATGTTATATTCTACTTTTACATTTTTTTTAAATTTAAAATAATGAAACACATCTGATTGAGTTAGGAAAATCGAGTTGAGTGAACCGTAAAAGATATTTGTTCAATGATGTGTGATGCGTTGTCATAGAAATTTTTTTTGCCACAACGAGATCGGAAGGACAGTTCGTGTGGAATAGACAATTTGGATCGTTCAACACTCCAAAGGTTAACTGAAAATGTTGTTTTCTTATGTCTCTTATTTATTAACCATTTGAGTAAACACGATACTCGAAAACATGATCAAATATTCAAACAATAACTTCTAAGGTCGTTCTCCTTACTATCTCGTCAATTTCTTCCTCAGTGACTACGGAAAAATATATTTTCAACATTGATTTAAATAATTTATTACCTGGCGAAGACGGTCTTTGAAACCGGTAACGTAAAACATATATATTTTTTATTAATAAACGATTTTTCTTGACTTGGATGAATTCCGTACTAGAATATTAAATAATAAACTAAATGATTACATTAATTAGTGGAATAGCAAAAGTAATTTATTATTAGTATAATTTTTAAGGTAAAAATAACCAGAAAACAAACATTTTTTGGTCCCTCCAGTCTATTGAATAACTCCTTACTAGCGTCGAGATTATAAATGTCCCGTAGTTATCAATTAAGGGGAAAATAAGACTTTGCGTTAGCAAGATTTACTGAGAACAGGGATTTTATTTCCCTTAAAAGTAAAATTTTTCATGATTTAATTAAGCTCGGTAGACAAAGAGTTTTCAACAAGAAAATTAATAAACATCGTTTATTTATACCCCTTATACAATAACATTTAATAACTTATACATCATATTTACAACTAAAAATTTATTATGTTATAATTTTTATTCTAGAAGTTATGTCATCATCATCATCATCATTGTCAACCAGGGTCGATCCACTGCTGGATGAAGGTCTTCCCAAGTTGACTCCAAATATTCGTAGTTCGGTTTTTTGCTCGTTGATGCCATGTTTGCCGTTGATTTCATCTATCCAGCGTACCTTCGGTTTTCATCTGAGCCTCTTTATGCCTCTTGGATTATTTTGGATGTCCATCGGGAGTCTGACATTTTGGCTACGTGTCCTGCCCATTGCCACTTCATTCTTTTCAACACCTATATAACGTCTTCTACTTTTGTTATATTGCGAATCCAGGTGTTCCGTTTACGGTCTCTTTTAGTATATCCCAACATGCATCTCTCCATGCACAAATTATGTATACAAATTTATGTTGTAAAATTTTTGATCTACAAATGTTATATTTTTAATCTGTCAATAATCGTGAGTTTGAATCCCGGATTAAGCGCCCTTCAGGCGAGCTAAAAACGGCGCTATATAAATGGTTCTTTTATTATTATAACAACTCTTTTGGAAGGTCTTGTCAACATTTATGATTATATATGAGCACTATATAGGTACATAACATATACTACACTGAATCTAATACCGAATGTGTTACTATCACTTTCGACTTTCTTTTGTAAGTTTTATTTCCAAATATGTTTTTCTTAACATATAGAGATGCGGGAAAATACCTCACTAAATAACCATAGCCACCACCTTTCTATCTTTACCCTCAATTAATTTTTTTGCAATATTTATAATCTCAATAATAGTGGGTTCGAATTCCGAGTTCCCTTGAGAGTCTGCTCTAAACGGTATTTATATTGTCTTTTTATCTTTTTTACTACAAAAGACGATTTTGTAAATTTTTAAAGACAGCGTAAAAACTGTCTTACAAAAAATTTTGCTTCACAAAAATTTATTAACAATACAGCCTGCTTCTTGATTCCAATCCTTTGTTATCGTGAATGAAGTAGTGTGTGTTTTTTTATGGCTTGAATAGATTAATAGCTACCATTTTCTCAGATAACTAAAATTAATTTACTGAAAAGGCTCAACTGGAGACGTTACATTATGTAAAACCTTTCTTGCGTTTCAGTTTCAGGATCCTGAAGTTTGGCTGAAAGCAAACTTTCAGGAATTGGCTTACTGAATTACTAAACGGAAATCCTCAAATAGAAAGGGTGTTACATAAGTAGAAGCATTGGTTAATAATGAATTTGCTTTTCTAGATATACTTTTAGGCGTATTAGAAAGTAGATTATATGTATAGTTACTTCTAGAAGGTGCCCCAAGGAAATTTCATGAAAAATAGTTATTTAAGAACACCCTAGAAAATCGTGAGATTAGCAAATTAATTGATATCCTTCGTTATCTAATTGGTTAGACGCATGCCTTTCAATTCGGGAGTTACACGTACGATTCTTGTTTTCACCCGTTCCAGGATTTGGGTCAGTGGCATTCAAAAAATATTTGTCCCTGTCTGATAATAGTTCGTCAGGTAACGATAGTCGAACGCGCTAAACTTAGTTATTGCTTAGATATGTGTGTTATTATTGTTAACACTGCGATGACATACTGCGAGTTCCTTATCTACTCGATTAGTTCTAAGCCCAAAAGCTCTATAAATTGTGTCGAAGACAATGTTATCTTCCGACCACGATTTTGCATATTCGTATCGCTAATTTGCATCAATATGGTACTTATTGTTAAATCTCATTTAAATCGTTATATTAAAAACAATTTTAACAAATATGCCTTATAAATACAACAAAAAATTGAAATACTTAAACACCATAATCAATGTATAGTTTAAGAAATCTGAGTAGAAACGGGTGATTGTATATTTTGTAATTAGGGGTTATTTAGTTTACCCACTTGTCTTGGATAGCCATGGTTTGTATGTTTCTGAAAATTATGTGAGGCAACGCGCCCATAGATTGTTCTATTAACTTAAATGCAAACCAACCTCACTTTGCAAATACCAGCATACAGAGTAATCGTACATTTTAACCGTTTTTGTCCTCAGGTAGACGTTTTTCATGTCTTACTAAGGTCCTTTCGAGAAAAACTTATAAATATAGTACAGTATAACTTTGCGAATTGTTCAATTTTTAATACGACTTATAATATTGCTTCGTTTGTTTTAATGTTACGAGTATTTATATTTTGTTATACTTTTACTGTATACAGTACAATTTGGCAGATTTATAGCAATCTCTGCGGTTATATAGCAATCTCTACCTACTTACCAGAACGATGATAAAGAGGTCTGAAGTAAAGATCAGACTGGAATCCGTTTTAAATAAATTGGGTTAAAACTGAAATAGCACCGTAACCTCCAATTTGGAAGACAGGAGTCTTACCGACTAAATAACAATAGTCGTACACACATTCATACACATTTTTGAAACAATATTTCTCAAATCTCTTGAAATTATAGATTTTTTCCACAGTTTTTGTACTTTTTGATAATCTTGTTTATTGCACAAATTTGGGATACCTAAAATATGTGAAATACTATACAATAATAAAATAAATCGAGTTTTAAAAATTAATAAATAGAGTATGTTGAGTAAGAATAATTAAAAATACTAAGCACATAAAGAACGGAAAGAAAACAACAGTCCTAAAGGATCAATTCTGTGTGTACATGTCCTTACATTGAAAGCAATAAAAGACACCTTCGGCGAGATTTTACACAAATTACGATTTCGTTCTTATTTGAAGAAGAGAGAAGACATCCATGGCGGTTAGGACCATCAGTATTAATAAAACGATCCAGGACAACAAGTCCCTTATAATTAAAATAACAATATTATGTACGTGCATTCGTGAGTTAAGAAAACTTGTGGGTATTCAATAAAACAAAGAAAATACGGAGGATACAGTTTGGTGAAAGAGTTTGCCTTGTAACAACTTCCCCGCATCTGTATATGTATAAAAACATACGATTGTTTTACAAAGAAAACCGCAGAAACTCACAAAGGGAAAAATAACTTTAAAAACCTTTGTAGATTTTCCGAAATGTGATATAACCAAATTCGGGTTTAGGTAGGGTGTAGAGTATTGTGTGTTGTTTTCATAAATAGTAAAAAAATATTGAACTTCTCAAAAAGGTTGTTTTCAAACGCTTTCTAAAGCTGCATACGCCACCCATATATCTTAATACTTTGAGTCAGACAAAGGTCGGTCTAGTTGAAATATTTTTTTGAAAAAACGAATGCGAACCAAAAATAAAGATTATAAATTTAATAAATATTTGTAAAAATGATTTTTAATAACAAAATAAACAAGTTGAAATTTAAAAAAATACACTGCTATTGACTAAAACCAATCAAGAAATAGAAATCAAATGTAATTTTTTGGTCTGTCTGGAGGGATGAAGTGTGAGGAGTTTGATTTCGCGTGATGTATAAGATACATACTCGTATATGATTGAGTGTCACTGTTTGTCAGGTTGGTGAGAATGTGCGATGGGGTTTTATATAATCAAAAATCGTAAAGAAGTATCGATTTATTTTTTCATGCTATATGTCCTCAGTGAGATACAGGCAAAAACCTAGTTTATTGGGGAAACGTCTAATGAAAGGCAACAAACAAAGATCCATTAATATTGTGTGTCCAAATTAAATAAGCTGTTGTTTTTTTCGCAAATTATGCATATTTCTTGTCACGTGTAAAATAAATGAATAATAAATTTTAAAAAAAATATTGTGCACATCTTCAGCAATTCCCAAATTACCAAAAAAATCTGATAAGAATTTTAATAGTCAATGTCTAGTTTTTTTGTATTCCGAGGTGATTTTGAAGTACAATTGCCTTTGTTGAAGAGTCAAACTACAATTTTCATGAAATCTTTCAGTTTTCTTTCCCTAAAGTAAAAAAAATAAATAAAATCAAATTCAATTGAAAAACCATTTCATTATTAAGGGCACTTCTGTAAAAAAAACCTTTATAATAACCCCCAATTGAGTGAACCATTACCCTTCTTGGGTCAAAGGCCCTCTAGGGTTCATCCATACCAATTTAATTCATAAATTCATAACATTCCACCTTCATATGAAAGTATTTATGCAAAAATAACCCAATCTACTCGTACTTTATCCTTTCAAAAAGTTTTATGTGTTTTTTACTTTTTAAAATATTCACTTAAGGTGCTTTTAAAATCAGTCGGTGGCGGAAGTCTAATGGTTAGCATTCACGCTATGCAAGCTAGTGTCACAGGTTTGATTCCTGACGGATGTAATTCTGAACTGGTTTTACTCTAAGACTATATCAGTTTTTATGTCTTTCTTAAGTTTATATGCTGTATGTCATAAATTCTAATATCGCTATTAAAAATAAGTAATTATTGCACTATAGAAAACCCTATTCAATGAAAGGCTAAAGCAGATTAAATCTGTCGATAATCTTGCAATATTGATCTTCTTGGCATCGAAACTTTGGGTTTGATCTGTCAAGACTTTGTATTTGCTGAAGTGCAACAGCTTGCATACTTTAAACCAATACACGCACATGCGTCATCCATCCACAAGAATACTAGACTATTATACTCAATCACTAGGGACACGATAGCAAATCAAAACGAAATTTAACTTCAAATACTAATTTATTCATTAAAAAATAGCAAAATTTTCGAAAGTGTTCAGGACGGACTATTAAGAGGGGGTCATTTTACTCTAGAAATTTGAAAAAATCTTTAAGAATATGTTTTCTAAAGGAAATTTTAAAATTCTCAATATTTACGAAGTTAAAGCTATATATGAGGCAGCAATTACGCCGCACCGGAATGACTCAGACAATATTCTTCGGTATTGACTTTTTTACCAATTTTCTTTGGTACCGACTATAACGACATTATTTTGTCATAAGAAACTGTATAAAATTTTTATTTCAAATATACGAAAGGGCTCCAATCATGTCGACCAGTTTACCCCATTTTTTATAAGATATAACAGTTGATAATGTCTTGAATTTTAATTTTTGTTTTCAAAAATTCTTTTGTACGAGTACATTATCAAATCATTAACTGTAAAAAATGTATAGGAAAAATATTTTTAGTTTTTTTTATTTAGTCTGAAAAAACGATCGAAATTCACGCCTCTAGAGTAGAATATCCTTTTAATTCGGATCTACGGTGCGGAATTATGGAACATGAAATTTCAGGATGTATAAAATGTAAATTCTAAAAATTGTATACACACTATGAATGGTTATAAATTCAGTATTTATCCAAGAATATCTTAAATTAAAACTTCAAATTAAAGAAGACAGATATAGTTTTTTTATTTATCGCAAATGCTAAAATTAATAACGGTTCTGGTCAATACATTGCTGATAACGAGGAATCGCAAACATTACGAATAATTAGTTTTAGTATTTGGGAACATTTTCTTGCAATATTTGTTCTTAATTATTATATATTGCCGGTTTTATGCCATAGATTTTATCTTTGATAAGTTCCCACAAAAAAATGGCGCGAAGCCTGAGGAGTATTGAATGCCACCTATGTGTCCAATCCATCTGTTTGGTTGATTTTTGTGGGTTGGGTTTTTTTTGCATATGTGCTTTGAAATAATCTAATAAATTTTTATTTTGTGGGTTGGATCAATTATGCTTATAATCTATCCGCAACAAAAACGCTCATTCGCGTTTTAACCCTTCATACGTTGAGTCAAGTCAGTCTACCTGTTGGAATACATTTTCTTTGTTACGACTCAAATTTCCTCATATTTTATGCAAGTCCGTGTAACGGGATGGCTAACTTCAAACGCCGCTATTCAAAATAATTGTTTTACAAACAAGAAATAAAACAAAATCGATACACCCGCAAGCCTTTGTTTGGCATAATTATATTGCTTTGGTATTAAATTTTAATCTTAAACTTTTTGTAGAATTTTGCTTACACGAAACAAACGGAAATCATATTTTTGTTTTCATATTTATTTGGTGTAATGCTATTTGGTTAGCGTATATCCTTATAATTGTATGTATTTTAACGCCTGTATTATTTTGGTTAACGTGCTCACTAAATAACTGGCATTCTGGCTTATATGTTATATTTAAATATTAATAGAGGGTTCTAGATTAACGGAGGGTTTAAGATTTACGTAGAATTTTAAATTTAGAGAACTTTATATTAACAGTGTTCTAGATTTACAAAAAGCTTTTGAATTTTTAGAGGTCTCTAGACTTACAGAGGCTATACGATTAATAGAGGGTCTAGATAAACTTTTAAAGGCTTTTAATATTTTCAAATTAACAGAGGGTCTAGATTTACAGAGGATTCAATATATGTTTAGGAACGGTTGTTCCTTAAAGGAGAGATGATGAGGATTATTGTTGATAAATAAAAACTTATCGAAATCGGAATATGCAAAGATAAATTTTATTGATAAACGTTGGTATTTATAATATTTTGGACGTGTGATATATCGTTGTCTCGTCTTTGCGCTTACAATATGTTTATTGTCGATGCGTAGGTATTTTTTGTTTTGACTGACAGCGCGGAAGATATGTTGCTCTCTCCTTTCCTCATGGAATGCGGTCTCCGCTAGTAGTGAGTTGAATGACCGACCGCGTGGACTTTGTCCATTGTTTGTCTCGCATTGTGAAGGTAGGGCAAAGGTCGTCTCGTGGGTTCAGTGACCGCACGTATAGTCGCTACATATGTATACACAGATTTCTGGAATGCTTTAGACTTACAAAGGGCTAGAAATTTACAGAGAATTCTACATTAATAGAAAATATATGATTTACAGAGGAATTCATTTTCTGGCTTGTTTACGTCTTATTCATCATTTTCTGTAGTCGAGATATATAGTATGTTAGTAGTTGAGATATATGTTAGTAGTTGAGATATATGTTAGTAGTTGAGATATATGTTAGTAGTTGACATATATGTTAGTAGTTAAGATATATGTAAGTAGTTGAGATATATGTTAGTAGTTGAGATATATGTTAGTTATTGACTCACTAAATTTTCTTTCGTCATATAATGGAAATAAACAGTCCGGAGTTGATGGAAAAACCAAGACCGCTTTAAACAGCCATTTCATTCAAGAAGCGGTATAAAATCTTTGATAAATTTCTCCCTCGCCTTCCAGAATAGGAGTCACTGATTCGACTATAGCTACAGCTTACATTTTTTTAAAAAGGACTCCAAGTCTGAACGTATGAAGTTTTCTTCATAATTTTCTGGTTAGTTGAAAGATATTAAGAAATACAAAAACGAAACACAGACAAACCCTCATGGACATAAGAAAATTGCATAGGTTCGTACTCGTATCTCAATTAAAAATTGATGGTTGTTTACTGTGTTGTATTTTTAAAGAAAGTTTATTTTTATTTTCAACAAACACTCAGTTGAAACATTCGCACTTTATATTATTTATAGTTAAGGCATTAACATTGTGGAGGTTTAAAGACATTGTAATTTGTTTTATCAAACACCGTTTATTCCACTTTATGTAACGGTATAACCCTACCGGTTTCAAGGTTTTTACCTCATCATCAGGGGAGCACAAACAATACTCTTGTTTGTGCTCCCCTTATGATGAGGGGAATACATAAAGTGGAATAAACAGTGTTTGTTAAAACAAATTACAAATTTACACCTTAAACTCACACATACTTAAATCTCAATCTATCAAACGTATACGATGCCCCAGAAAATGTACACACAATTTTACATAGTCCTGTTTACTTAACTTGCTGTAGGAATTTATTAAACCACGTATTCGTGAAGACTTAAGGAATGAGAACTTTCATTTCCAGGAAGATGGTGGGTGCACCTTCCCCCTACCATCGTGATGTGAAGGCTTAAACTCCAAGATATGCTATGAACCCAGACGTTTTGATAACTGCTCTCTTAAATGTATTTTCTTCTTTATTACTTTGATACATGATAAATATGTAATTTCAGAATATGTTTATACATGCGCATACCCTGTTGCTATTGATAAACCAATATTTATTTAATTTATTTATTAATATCGTATAAATCATTCCAACTGTATATCATTATTCCAACAACCATAACGGCAGTCTATAAAGCTGTAATCATACCCTCACTGATGTATGGATGCGAATCATGGACTCCCTGCAGCGACACATTAGGGCACTCAAAAAATGCCAGCAGAGGTACCTCAGGCAAATAATGAAGATTCAATGGTATCATAGAGTATCAAATTATGATGTTTAGAGAAGAAGAGTCTGGTATCACGTGCATGCATGCGTTGGTCTGGACTAAAACGCCTGAGTTAAAATTCCAAGAAATTCCATTTTTGGTGAGCTGACGGAGGGCAAGAGTCACGGTCGGTGGTCAGCACAAGAGATATAAGCATATACTGCATGAGACGCTTAAAAACATTAATGATTGAGTCAAATTTTTTTTGTATTGGAGATGATTTATTGTTTATCTGACTCAAGTTTTTATTTTATGTATTTGTTGTTGGGTATGCGTGCTTCATATCGATTTTTTTTTGTACATGATTCGCGGTAATGTTTATAATTTTTGTGACAAGTTGTCTTTATATTCATGCGCACTCCAAAGTTCTAATTTGAGTTTTATCTTTTGTAACCTTTTTTAATGTTCGATAAAAGATCGTACATTGTAATAAAATAAAAATAAAATAAAATGGCGTAGAACTGTTGCTAGTTTCAGGGAGCCAATACAGAAAGAAGACGCAGATAAGCTGCAGGTATTGCAACTCCTTGCCCAATATGTAACATGATATATGCCTATTACAAATTGACTTACATAGTCATCTCCGTGACACCTACGTCAGGTATCCTGATCACTCACTTTGTGTCGTGCCTTCTATTATACTCATCATGGGTTTTGGGCATTCAGTCACTCCAACAAAGACATCAAAATCATGTCCAACAACTGCTCATCACGCACTTCACATTCACATAAGTTATTCACTCACATTAATATGTGAACACTTTCAAAAGATCCTCACTTCTCACTTTCCCCCTGTCAATGTGTCATCTTGGATGCTCTACGATTGTTACTTTTTAAAAATTATCGTCAATTCAAACGAAATTTAATTTATCCTGATGAATGAATGTTTTTTTGCTGTTTCTTTTTTCATTTTTGCCGAGGCATTCACCCGGAACTTAACAGAAGCCAATAACGTTTCAATTGATTTGCAACCAGTACAAATTGCCGAGCTTGTTTCGGTCGTAAAAAATGAAAACCGTTGAAAAGCGTCGAAACAATAAAACAATCCATGTGAGTGGACATTAACAATGGTTTCATAAATATCCTCGCCAGAATTTCTATAGCCAACAGAATTTTAATGCTCAATCGACCATTGAAATATATTGAAGCGACAACCTCCGTGGCTTAGTTGGTAAGACGCGTGACTTCTATCTTGAGGTTTCGAGTTTCGATTTCCGACCCACTCGAAAAAAATAATAAAAAGGGCCCCAGTCTAGTAAAAGAGTTTATCCGGTAACAATATTAACACGGAATATTGCCAACACGTGCGCTTACTTCTGTAGTTCATAGCCCAAAGATTTGTTTAACTAAACTTATATTACATTTACCTGAAAATTATTTACACCACCGTGAATTATTTTAATTACATTTGACGCCCTATTAACTAACTGGGCTATTTAGAGCGTCACTATGCGTATACTGAAAATCCTTTTGGAATGAATTTTCCGACATTTTATCTTCCATATCTCAATGGATAACTAAGTCATGTGTGCTTTCTGAAATGTAACGGATTACACACAATAAACTAAATACTCACATAATATTTTATTCACAGGATCTTAATTGAATATTGGCGTTGGAAATTTGTGCTAACCAGGCAGAAATATTAAAAAAAACATCCCAATTTACATCTTTCAGGCACGCATTACTTTTATATGATATATTCACTAAGTCATTTTTTCATCCTTCACTTTCTCTACATCAAATCATCTAAACACTCCTTCTTTCATCTCACCTAAAACATCAATTTTATGCAAGAATTAATTTCTGGTGTCTTTATTTTGCATTATTTCTTATTCGAACAATAAAAAAAATTTATCTTTGCATCTCCGCTGTATGACAAATGACAAGCTTCGCTTCCATACGTTAAAATGGGCACATACACATATTTAAGCATTGTCATTTTCTTCTTCTTTTGATAAATTGTGGTTATTTATTAGGATCATTATCTCGATGACTTTGTTTCCTGCCACTATCGGGTTTTTTAAGATCACATTACAAGCAAATATTGTTGCATATTACGTTAACTACTCCGTTTACTTTGATCTTTGCTACTACCGTTTTTACAAGGTCCCATCAAACGTAAATATTGTTGTACTCGTATATTACGTTGATTACTCTATTGACTTTGCTCTTTGCTACTACTGTTTTTACGAGGTCTTATCACATGTTAAAATTGCTGTATATGTTATTACGTTAATTACTTCGTCTCTACCACTATCGTTTTAACAAGGTCTCATCACACGCAAGCATTGATGTATATTACGTTAATTGCCCCATTGACTTTGCTGTCTGCCACTACCCTTTTTCCAAGGTCCCATCACACGTAAACATTGTTGTATATTATGTTAATTACTTCGTTAACTATGCTCCCTACTAGTACCGTTTCAACAAGGTCCGATCACACGCAAGCATTGTTGTATATTACGTTAATTACCTCGTCGACTTTGCTCTCTGCCACTACCGTTTTTCCAAATATTGTTGTATATTGCGTTAATCACCTTGTTGGGTTTACTCTTTACCACTACCGTGTTTACAAGGTTTCATGACACGTAAACATGTTTGTATATTACGTTAATTACCCAGTTGACTTAGATCTCTGTCACTCCCTTTTATACAACGTCCCATCACGCTTTAACATCGTTGCACATTACGTTAATTATATAATTCGTATTGTAATCATCAGCACGTTGCATAAAAATTTAATCGATCTCGGAGTCGACTGGGGAGTATGGCTAACTCATAAATCCTACGAAGTCTCAAGCGATCCTCATTGGCATCCCTTAGCTTCTCGGTAAATTCAATACTGACTTACTTCTTCCAGTATTACTTGATGGCTCTATCATACCATTACATAAAACTGTTAAAAACCTAGGAGTGGTAATAGATAACACTCTCCCATGGCGAGATCAAATAAATGAGGTAAGCCGAAGGATCTTCTTCAGCCTTCATTCTCTTAAAGTGTTGCAAAGATTCCTGCCTACTAAAACCAAAATTTTACTCGTTCAATCTCTGTTCTTTCTAATTCTGGACTATGTGAACGTCTGTTACTTGGATGTTACAGAGAAACAGCTGTACAAATTACAGCGTCTTCGAAATGTTTGTCTAAGATTTATTTTCAACCTCCGAAAGTACGATCATATAACTTCATACCAGAAGACATCGAACTGGTTGAAAGCTAGAAATTAAATTAAATTAAACCAAATTCACATAATGTATCTATTCTATACAATCCTTAACTATCCCGCCGCCCCCTCTTATCTCGCCCAATTTTTCAGCGTCTTTCTAAACATGGATTAGCGCTACGCTCAAACAGAGATTGTTTATTTACCTTTCCAGTTCACCGCTCCTCTTTTTTTACGTCGTCCTTTACTGTCCATGCAGTGAGACTCTGGAATCAGTTACAAACCAATATAAGACTCGCTCCGTCCTTGGCATGCTTTAAGAACCGACTGAAAAAAACTATTAATTTCTAGTCAGTAATATAACATGTTTCATTCCTGATTTTTCTTCTCCTTTCCTCTCCACCATCCCTTACTTTCCTTTTCATTGATGATATCTCACTTTATATGAAAAATAATGTTCGAGTGATTGTCCGTTTTTGTGGGGTTCGTTGGTATATGCTCACGTATGTATTTATGGATTTCGTGGGGATGGATAGTCATTTGAATGATTTATGCGACCACATAACTTGCTTCATTTACTTTTGTCTGGTTGATTGGAAGAAATTGCCGCCTAGCAATAAGCCCGCCAGATTGTATTTGCAATAAAAGTGTTAAATAAATAAATCTCATTTTTCCTTTTTTTTTAAATCTGGTCTATTGGTTCCGCCACGTTTTCCTCAGTCTACTTGTTTTACTCACTCCTTGAATTTGCGATACGAATATTTTGATAAGTGTGGTCGGGAGTTTATTTATTCTCTATAACTGTCGTTTTTTGAAAGTCCCATTACACGTTAACATTGTATATTACGTTAATAACTCCGTTAACTTTACTCCCTGCCACAATCGACATTTAAGGTCTCATTACACATTCACATACCACTCAGATAACATAACTCATTTTCCCGTTTCAGTTTATCAAATATTCCTTCAATGAAAAAAACAGTTTGTTACCATTTTTAATCAGGATGCAAACCTGATACTCTCTGATTTTAATACTTGTGTTCTACCCTCTCTCCCTGGCTCCATCCCAACTCATTGTCTGCGAAGACAGTTGGGGTCAGCTCTCCTCGTCCTCAGGTTGTATGCTCTTCTGTCCCGGACTACATCCCCCAGACCGTGCCTCTGCATCAGGTTATCTTTTTGCACCACCCATGAATTCTTTGGTCTTCCTCTGGTTGTTATTCGAGGAAGATCCATGGAGATTGCCTGGTTCACAATGTGATCGGGTGCTCTGCGTCCAACGTGCCCATACCATATTAATCGCCTCTCCTCCATCTTGCTGTTGATGTCTGTAACACCCACGAATGCTTCCACGAATGCGTGAGCTTCTTATTTTGTCTCTTAGGGACACACCTGCTGACCATCTTAGCATGTGCATTTCAGCAGTTTCTAGTTGCCTAGAGTAAGAGTTATACATCGTCCAGCATTCGGAGCCATAGAGGAGTGCGGGTCTGACAATCGTTTGGTATACTTTTTCTTTTAACTTTACTGGCATTTTTGGATCGTATAGAACTACCGTCATTGATCTAAACTTCATCCATCCCACACTAATTCTATGTGTTACATCTGCTGCACATCCTCCATCGCTATGGATGAGTGACCCAAGATAAAGTGTGTTCTAAGATAAAAAGATAAAACTTGTGTTCCAAGATAAAACTTGTGTTCTACCAACTCGTACATAACATAAAATAATGATTATGTCTGGTATGTATGGTGTGTTATAAACCATTTAAAAACTCAGAATGCAGGTAGGCGCCGGTGAAAATGAACCGTGACTAACACGCAAAGTGAGAATAAACACGAACTCTCCCTGACTTCTATTCAGGAATTATTCTTCCTGAAGCATTTTTCCATTATGCTGTCGCTGTAGGTGGACTCGGTCGTGCAACGGTTTTCTTTATAAAAATGAGTTTTTTTAATTATATACGTGATACATTACTGTACACGCCAGAGTTTGTCAACCGTTTTTAACCAACGCTCCCTTGAAGGATTTTAAAATAAGTCAAGCCCCCCTCCCTCCATAGTAATATTAATATTTTTAGTTTTTTTTAATTGCGAAAGGATAAAAACAAAAATGTTGTTATATTGGTTTTTGTTAAGAAAGTTAATATTTATAAATAAGTATTAGCTTTAAAACAATGACTAATTAAAACGATTATATGTACGTGTATATACCATAATGCTATTTTCCTATCGGGGTAGACAGAGTGGATAGATCACAATGCTTTTATATCTTGACAAAAATCCTTTACTTTTTCCATATCTTCTTACACAACTCCTTTGATTTCTCTACTATTCTACGTTTTTTCGTTCAAAATATCATTTATTGATCCAACCATACTTTCCTTGATTTCCTCTATCGCGCCTTAGTCTTTCTTAACTCATTCATTCTGCGTACTCAAACCATTTTCCAGCGTTCTACACTATCTTACTCAACACATTAACCTTAAGTTCACATTCAACCCAAATCACTTCATTCCGCATTCCATCATAAATTGTCCCTCCATGTATTCTTCTCAGTGCACACATTTCCACAGCATTTCTTTAGCTTCTTTTAGTCTTGTTCCATTTCACGTTTCACTTCTATGCATCAAATAATGTACTCAAGTGTTGTTAAGGACTATCATTTTTAGCAAATTTGCACACAATAGTTTAAGTATATGTGTCATACTCGTAATACCCATTGAATTTATTTCTCGTCACTACACGCCGTTCGATATTTTCCATAACTCTTCAAAATATTACCCGAAAAGCAATCTCAACTTAATCCACTCTTTTTTTGCTCTCTCACGTATAACATTTGCTTTTATTTCAACACTTTTCTATCACAATGACTTTGAAATTATTTTTCCTCTTAGTAACGTTCTTTACAAAGGAATCTTGAGAGTAAATTGAATTTACTGCAGAAATCATGATGCGGTTCTATTTATCTCAGTCAGTAGCATTTCTACTACACTCTTTGAGTGAATTGTTGGTTGCCAGGTCTGTTTATCACGTTAGTGATCTGGCTTGTCTACTTTTCTTGGACCACAAGTCTCTCCATTTATCTTTTTATCTTTTCATATGGCTGATATATCTCAGTTTTCACTGTTGTATAGTTGAAAATAAATGCTTTTTAATTTGCTATTCTTTTACAGTTGATAACTTCTAAAACTAGTGTTATAAAACGTTTAAAATCACTACAATTCTATTTCTAGTTTCTCGTCTTTAAATCACAACGAAACCTTCATAAATGAAAGTTAAGTCCGTTAAATGCCGTAGAAATTGAATTGAGAAATATAAGTGGGGAGAAAATATATGCCAGAATAAGAAATATATAATTAAAGATGATGTGAACTAAGGGCTGATGTGTTGTATAAGATGAAAAAGGTCATTCCGAGATGGTTTTGGGCGCATGGAAGGAATTAATGAAGAAATACTAATGAAACAAATACACAGTGAGTATGTTATGTGAGTGAAAGCAGAGGGCGACCAGTTTAAGTATGGTGGAGTAAATTAATTATATTTTGAAAGAAGGGTAAGTAAGATGAAAGAGAAAGAAATAGTATGAGAAGAGGTACGGATGTGGAAGAGGGGAAATATGTGTGTCGTGGTAGGAAATTCTGGTGATCTGTCTTTTCGGTATATCCCGACACGGAAACGGCGTAATGGTATACGAGTATGCGTTGTTACCAGACGAACTCTTATCGGCTTTTTTTTAGTACTATCAGAAATTAAGCTGAAACCTCTCGCGTGGAAGTCAAGTATCTTTCCAACTAGGCCACGAAGGTCTCCTCCATGACCTACTTGAAACCCCTTCTGACCCTCAAATAATTATGGTTAGATTAACGCTCCCTAAAAAATATTATTGCTCCTCAGGGAGGTGCTATTTCCTCCATTGGAAATCGCTGGTAGACGCTATCTTGATTGTGAGTTTATTTTAGCGTTAGCGGAAATTCAAAGGAAAATGAATTATTAATTTTTAAATTCATAACTACAGCGTTTTTCTTTTTACTAAATGACTGCGTTTGTACATGAAAAAATCGTGATTTAATTATTGATTTCAATACATTTACACTCATTAAAAGTTTAAGAAAAAATAAACTTTTATTTAACTCATTAAGAGTTATATCGACGCCCATGTTGTACAAATTGTCATCGACCTCAATAATCAAGGTTTTGTTCGTCGTCGTAAGTGTTGGTAATACTACTACACGCCAAGAGTTTACAATAACATTTAAGTTTAAACCACACTGACAGTCTGTTAATTTTATTTTGAGTACTATGGGAACTGACTTAGATAAACGCCTTACCAACTAAGCCAGGGGGGCTGTAATTAATCGAAATACTTCGTGGCATTTTATTATTTTTTTTCTTCTTTATAATACGACCTGGTGAATAACCTCTTCCAGCCAAAAAAAAAGATGTTTCAGAGACCCGAAGGGAAAACTATTTAAAAAAATCTAGTTACCGCCGAAAATCGAACCCGCGACTTCCCGGTTGGAAGATAGGCGTTTCGCCAACTAGGATTTTGTTGAAAATATATACTATATGCTATCCCTCGTGATTGAGTATTATTGTCAATGATCCTGTAGATGTAAAACGTATGTGCACGTATAAGTGTATTGTGTGCAAGCTGTTGTAATTCAGCAAACACAATCTAGACTGATTGAACCCAAAGTTTCAATCCAAAGTGGGAACCCTAAGTTTCGATGGCAAAGATAATAAACTTCCAAGACGACGCTTCCAGTTTTCGACGTCTGTCAAATAAACGTATCACCCAGATAACCTTACTTATCTTCTTGTTCTATTTTTTTTATAAATACCTCTAGTGAAAAGAAAAACAGTATGTTACCATTCTAATCGGGATGCAAACCTGATACTTTCTGATTTGAATAAATGTATTCCACCAATTCGTACATAATATAAAATAGTTATAAAGGGGTATGTTAAATTCAAAGAAATTAAATGTTTACTGTCAAGGGTTAAAATTGATGTTTATTTATTTAATATTAATTACGCCATTAAGGAAGTAGGGAAATTAACTATGCCACTATTACCGGGGGATCAAAAGTAACTCACTTATTGAAGATGGGGTAAACAATCTTGCTGAAAGATTAATTGTGTAGAAAATTTCACTTGATTTAGATATTTATTTGTTAATGCATATTATCATATGACTTCCGCAGCCCAGTTGGTAAGGCTTCAGACTCGGGGGTTGCGGAGATTCTCATTGGAACCCAGATTTAAAAAAAAAGGATTGCGTTTTCCCTTAAAATTTCTTTAATATCTTTCCCGTTAGTTCGGAGAGATTGCCACAGGAAATAAGCCCGCCAAGTTTACTGTCTTCCGAAGCATTATCTGTTGCTTGACTAGTTCACTTACAGTATTAGCTGGGACGACCAAGGTCTGAGTGAATGTGATGGAATACAAGTAGCCTGAACGAGTGGACTTGTTTTTGCTAAATAATTAGTGTAAGAATTGTTATCTAGTTATAAGTAGTATGTAGGTGTTAACTATTTCTAAGATCTCATATATTAAGATTGAATAAACAAAATAAAATGATATGTAGGAAAATAAGATTAAGTATGTGCATAAATTATAACATATAATTAAGATTAGTTAAGTAATAAATTTGTATATAGGTATAGCCTTGACAAATGTTTGTACAATAATTTACTTTGTTTAATAAAAAAAAATTAAAAAAAAAAAGTTTACTGTTTACAACGTAAATGTAACATAATACAACACGATATTTCCCTGTTGGGGAAAGCAGAAAAGACAAACTTTCCTATCACGAACTACTTCCTTCGTCTTTTCTATATCCATATATTTTAATCTACAATTTTCTATTATTTGCTTACACCTTATCTTTCCTTCTATTAAAATTTTATTCATTCAATCTAACCATAATTTTTCACATTGTTAGTGATCATAACATGCTTATCAAAGGAGTTAAGACCTGTCATGATATAAGTGGTGTACCTTCAATCGTCTGAAGAGTGACCATGGTTGCAGTGCACACGCCTTGCACATGTGGGGTTTCATTGATTCGTTGTGCACACATAAAATGGTCCAGACTATCGTTAACATCGTGTGTGTGTTTATTATTTGGAAAGATTTAAGGATATTTATCAGGCTACTTCATATAATGTGTCTTGGATGAGAAACTCGAACATCCGCCTCTGAAAGAGAAACTATACGAGAGAAGAAACCATTATTTATTCATATATTAAAGGAAATGACTGGAAGACAATATTTTCTTCGAGCCTAACAATCCCCTAGGTAAGCAACGATACTCGCAAACATCAAGCTCGAAAATTGTTACCAGAGGAATTTTTTATAAGACTGGAACCTTTTTTATTGAGTTATATAAGGAATTGAACCCATCACCTTGATATAAGGCAACATCATTTTCATCATCCCAACCACGCCATGTCTCTATACGTGTAGGTGTAGATAACTGACATCCACTTCACTCTATTCTAGCACACCAATATCCTCTTTCAATTCTGTTGCGTCTTTACACCACGTTATATATACTTTCCTATTATCAGGACTTTTTACTCTACCGTCTTTCAGAATTTAAATAATTTGGTCACAAATCTCCCCAAACTTCTTGTACCTTTTGCACTTTTCAAATATATCTATATAGTAAAACTTTCATCGTTCATTCTTCTAAGTGGCCAAACCATTAAAATGTTCACTTTTTCATCTTACGAATCACATCCTCTTTTAATCTAAATTGTTTTCTAATGTCCTCAGTCTTTATTATTCAACAGTCAAAAAATAAAACCGGTGTAAAAAATAATGAAAATATAAATAACTGAATATTCTGTACGAGATAAATAAACACATTTAAAGTCTTTTTTTGAAAAAGACGAAGGCGTTACAAAATACATTGAAAATACAAAGCTTTGTTGACAATATATACAATGTATAATAAAGACGATACTCAACAATTGTGTAAATAAACACACTTTCACGATTGTTGTCTGAAATATTCTATTGCTGTATATATTCATTACATTCATATTTAAATACATACGAGTATTTACGCGTATATCTAAAACAAGTTTTTTTTAAGGGAAAACACTCAAACTAGGATGATTTGTGCCACCAAATTAAAATCACTATTCAATTACATGAGTCAATATACCTATAATAAAAGTAGTTTTGAAAAATGACATTTCTCGATAAGTTTCAAAAATTTAACAATCGATCTATAAGTGGAAAGAACTAAAATGTTGTTAACAAGAGTCGTGAAAAAATAAAAATTTAAAACAATTAATAGTAAAATTAAAGATTAACACCGGGTGTTAAAAAATTGAATAACGAAAGATTTTATTGTATTGGTACAATGAAAGATTCTATGGGGATTACTTGTTTCATCCTCGTTTTACCAAAAAGGTTTGGTTTTGCTATGAGCTTTCTTTAACATATTTGTATTGTATTAATAAAGAAGATAGCGATGATTTATTCAACAGTTTCTTCAGATGACTTGTACAATGAACTATATCTTGGAGATTATTTAAGGGATGGAACGTCACAGTTACTTCGTTTCACTCGAGTAAACCAATGAAATTTGAGCCATATGGACCCTTACTTTACCCCTTTCGATTAAATAAATCTTTATATACTTTCAACCTAGAGTGTAGGAGCAAATATCATAAGTGGTTATATAAGATCTGTGTATATTTCGGTTCAAGAAACAAGCACTACTTTTCTCACGCTCCACTTATCTCTAGGGGTTGTTGTTTCCTAGAACATAGACAGCGATGAAACATTCAGTTTAACAAACCTCAAATGAACGACATGTGCAGTGTTACATTTCTAAACATATAATTTATGGATTCTGTTGATAATAAATGTTGACCCTAGGGTATGCTTTATGAATTAAAACATAACAGCTTTTTTTAACATCTTTTGTTGAACATAGTACATTTTGGTGTGTTTATTATTATGTAGCAATTTTTTCCAACAAACCAAAAACTCAGACCACCTTCGTAGTCCAGTTGCGGAATAGATTCCTGTTTGAACGACGTCACGACATAGATGACTCCTATACAATCGTCCTAATCTATATTTTCATCGATTTTTTTCTCTTTTGTTATATTTTATGTTTGTCATTATTACTCTAATAATACGAATTTACTCGGTTTAAGACATGGCTGAGGAAGAATATTGATAGTAATATTGAAACATAAACCAGTCGACTGGAAGAAATCATTTTACAGCAATAAATCCGATAGATTTATTAACATGACAGAGCTTACAAAGATTTTCGTTTTTCGTAGAAAATTTCGAATGTAATAAAACCAAAATTTATGCCACTAATTTGTGGTAGCTATTCGATCTGAACATGTGCGGAAATAATGTTGAATGGAAATTGTTGACTTGATTTTCATCCCAACACCATAAATGATGATCTTTGGTTTGATATAGATTCCGCAAAATTAGCACAGGGTGAAAATATAAACTAAAAAGCTGTTCATTAAAGTTTCCATGGCCAGATTGAGTAGTTTAATGGCACACCCACAGGGAGTCGAGGTGCAGCCTGATACGAGGAAAAACCTTAAATATCTCTCTTCTTACAGGAGATGACGACTGGTGATAGGAAAATAGTCAATTTAAATATTCAACATGTTTTAAGCGAAGAATGTACGAGTATGTGTAATATTGGTGTATGTTAATACTCAGCCCTGCTCTTAATTATCACATGATTGAGATAGTGAATAAATACTATGAATTGCTGAGATTTCAAATGAGAATTGGTCGTCATTGGTGTAGTTATGCATAAAAGTCATCGATTAAAAGCAACTTGGAAAGTATCTCAGAAATGTGAAACGCTAACTATAGGTTGTATGAAGGCTTAATTTAAAGTATATATTGTATCACAAAATTGCAAAATATTTTAAGGTAATATTGTGATAGATTATCTTTTTTCAATCTTAAATTACTTGAAAAGCAAATATGAACATTTGATCTTGTTTATGTAAAAAAATATTTGTGGGATTCAATTGTGACTCTAGACCGAATTGATTTAAATATAAGCGTTCCCCTCTGCTTTCCCAAAATACCTGCTAAGCTCAGTGTAGCAAAAAAATATGTTTTCGTTTATTTCTCTGTTTTTTTAACTGATATTTTATTTTCTCTCTTTACGCTGGCAGTGAATCTGGGGTTGTCTGTGGATGTGGGAATTAATACTTTGAACGATTTTCGTATATATTACGTTTATTGAGTTTATTTTTGTATTAGCTGCTAATTTGTTATTAGTTTGTTAATATTATATTATAATTTAGGTGTGCAAGGGTGAGAACTGAAAACCATCTGACATCCTCGCAATCGGGCATGCTTTCCTATTGATAGGGGTGTATTTTAATTTAGTTGATGTTACAATACATTATGTTTAGACCGACCTTATGTCTTAACTTACGTGCGTAATTTCAGGATAGATATTCATGTATACTAAGTGCATGGACTTCCGTGAGGATGGTCGCCGGTTCAAAAGAAAAAATATGTCGGTGCCATCGAATCCAGTACAGCGGTGTGGTCAATGAGTTTGCTGGTGTGCAACGACTCACTCACTTGAAGAAGAGAAAGGAAGTAAAGGAAACATAAATTCCATGGCACAGCTTCGCTTTCCAACTGAATTGACGTTGAAAAAGCGAAGAGATCTTTGACTACCAGACCCTGCAAAGACGACGACATGTACATACATCAATACGACAATAATGACTTGTTAGAGAAGGAGAAAGGCACTTAAAGGTATGTTGGTGCAGGGAACAAGGTCAACTGCTCACTGTTGTTGCCAATAAATCAATCGTTAAATCTTCAAAAAGGATGATGTACATTGGTGTGTCAAATTTGATATATTGAAACCAGGCCTGGGTATGCGAAAGGCGGCGGCTGGTCCCGAGGTACGCTGGAGCGCTGAGCACCAACGCACCTCAAGATGCTGAGCAAACATGAAATCAATAAATCTTTTATTTATTTATTTAGAAATAATATGATCTTCTAGATCC
The DNA here is from genome assembly GCA_949825065.1 of Odontocerum albicorne. NCBI lineage: Eukaryota > Metazoa > Arthropoda > Insecta > Trichoptera > Odontoceridae > Odontocerum > Odontocerum albicorne. The sequence goes on from OX463856.1 coordinate 22,614,328, forward strand.
AAATTGCGAGAGTGTGTCCGAGAATATAAAACATATTTGTTCAACGGTGTCATTGTTTAGGCGGTTGGTGGCTTAATTGACGAAACAATGAGTGTTGTTTTTTTTTTAATTGCAATACACTAACCTGTCAACACGGCAGAATTTTGAAAGAGTTCATAATCTTTGGTATTTCAATTTTAATACTTTTCATTATTGAGAAATAATCTAGCCTATGGATATGCATTGATTAATTTTCTTGTGAGTGTTCTTTCCAATAATAACATATTTTATTTAATAAATACTTGACGTACCAAGGGTTGCCGACCATTGTATGCCACATATTAAGCCCCACCGCAACAGTCATGCGAATATTTAACTCGAGTCTCGATATTTTATTTAATAAATACTTGAAGTACCAAGGGTTGCCGACCACTGTATGCCACGTATTAAGCCCCACCACAACAGTCATGCGAATATTTAACTCGAGTCTCGATATTTTATTTAATAAATACTTGACGTACCAAGGGTTGCCGACCATTGTATGCCACGTATTAAGCCCCACCACAACAGTCATGCGAATATTTAACTCGAGTCTCGATATTTTATTTAATAAATACTTGACGTATCAAGGGTTGCCGACCACTGTATGCCATGTATTAAGCCCCACCACAACAGTCATGCGAATATTTAACTCGAGTCTCGATATTTTAATCATTTATGTAAATACACGGCGTTTTGTCATGTGTTTATTTTCGTAATGTCTCAATGTCGAAAATATAATGAGATTGTGGCGCCAGCATTCAATCCTTTGTTCCAAGAATTGTCGCCGTCATCGATCAGATTCACCCCTAAAATAGGATTTTAGATCATTATTATATGAAATCCTGGGCTGTGAAAAATGAGAACAGAATTAATACGGTAGAATGAGTTATCCTGTCTCGTGTATACAATAATATTGGATAAGAGAGTAGATAATGAAACGGATATTGAAGGAAGGGTAGCGACAGATAACAAGGTAAACGGAGCATTTGATGGTATATACAACAACCGCGCAATATTAACAATAATAAAAATGATACGCCATAATAGTGTATTGGTGCCCCCCTTGGTGTATAGAAGTGAAACCAGGACTTGTCAGAAGAAATAATAGAGTAAGATTAATGCTGTGGAGATACGTGCACTAAGGAACGTTTGTGGAGTGTTAATTTTTGAACAAAGACAGAAAAAAGACATCAGACGTTAATTGCATGGATAAAATGAATGTTTTAAGTAAGACAGAGATATGAGCTTCAAGATGGTTTGGAAATTGGAAGATAATAAATTATGGAAGAATGACTAAGTTAGTGCACATGTCAGTAGTGGAAGGTGTGCGTGGTCGAGAAAAATGTGGCTGAAATGAATGGATCAGTTTTTGAAAGAAAATCAAGTGTAAAGTATGAAACATGAAATATTGTGCATGAAAAAAATGTGTAAACGTGGAGGATACGAAAGTTGTATGTTTGGATATAAAAGTTAGGAGATTTGTTCACTCTGCCTATCCCACAAGGGACATGGCGTGATGACATGTATGTGTATATGAATAGAGAATGGTGAGATAAAAGATAATTACTTGTTAGAGAAGGAGAAAGGCACTTACAGGTATTTTGGTGCAGGGAACAAGGTCAACTGCTCACTGTTGTTGCCAATAAATCAATCGTTAAATCTTCGAAAAGGATGATGTAAATTGGTGTGTCAACTTTGATATATTGAAACCAGGCCTGGGTATGTATGAAAGGCGGTGGCTGGTCCCGAGGTACGCTGGAGCGCTGAGCACCAACGCACCTCAAGACGCAGAGCGAACATGAAATATCACTGTCTCCGTCTGCCCCATATGAATTTGCGTTTCCGTTCGGTGCGTATTGGAGATCGCTCCGGTAGTATTGGCAAACTTGGCCGGTCAATTTGAAAGGAATATTTTTTTAAATTTTACTTGAAATTTTTTTGAATTTTCACTTTAATAAAAATACTCGTACTATTTGTCAGTATTCTTATACATATTTAATCTATACAAATATTTAACATTTTTGGAAGTCATGTTTGCGAACATATAATTTAATTACTGCGAATTATTTCTTCGGTTCAGCGTCCCAACGCACGCCCAGACCATCCGCCGCTCATGAAAGGTGGCAATAAGAGCAGAAAAAATGCGGTATAAATGTGTTCCTTGCGTAGAATGTATGATATAACAAAGTATGTTATGCAACATGCAAATAGAGCTAGAAAATTTACTGCTCTACAAAATATTGTGTTTGCTTTTACGTTACATATATTATTTTATTTGATTACATGCCTTCGAAATGGAATCTCAAGTAGACGAAAGGGAGCATTTTCGACACCTTCTTCTGTTCGCGTTCAATCGAGGTAATAAAGCTGCCAAAGCTGCTCGTGATATTTGCGAAGTGTACGGTGAAGATGCTATGAATGAAAGGACCGCTCGTCGATAGTTTTTGCGTTTCAAAGACGGTAATTTCGACCTGAAAGACATGGAGCGTTCCGGACGACCAGTGGACTTCGATGAGGACCGCTTAAACCGTATTATTCATTAAGATCCCCTTCAAACCACTGTTGAATTGGCTGAGCAGATGAATTGTAGTTATATGACTGTATACCGCCATCTTAAATCAATGGGAAAAGTCCAGAAGTTTGGCGCTTGAGTTCCACATGTTTTGAGTGAAAACTACAAAAATCAACGTTGGACAATTTCTGCTGGTTTGCTCGCGCGTCGTCAAGCTACGCATAGCTACAAGCAAAGGTTCTTTTACCGCATTATTACTGGTGATGAAAAATGGTGCCTTTATGTGAATATGAAGAAACGGAAAGAATGGGTGAGTGATGGTCAACAAGCAACGCCCAGAGCGAAACAAGGTTTGCATCCGCGCAAGACGATGATTTGTGTCTTGTGGGATTGGCAAGGCGTCATCCACTACGAGATACTTGAACGCAATCAGACAGTCAACGCAGAGCTATACATTCTGCAAATGCAGCAGTTCAGCACTGCAATTTAACAAAAAAGGCCGGATCGGCAATATGCGTTATTCTGCAACACGATAACGCCCGACCTCATATCTCCAACATTACGAAAAATGCCATTCAAACGCTTGGTTGGGAAGTTCTGCCGCACCCTCCATATTTTCCATACCTCGCGCCGTCTGTTTCTATCTTTTCCGGTCGCTTTTGAACAATTTGCCCGGCGTTTCCTTCAATAATGACGTCAAATTGCGGACATGGGCAGACGAATTCCTCGAGACAAGACCGGATGGTTTTTATACATGCACATGCATTGAAAAGCTTGTAGAACGTTGCCAAGAAGTTGTAAATAATGAAGGAGAATACATTATTGACTAATTTGTTGTAATTTTTTTGTTGTCCTCTTCATTTGGAAAAAAACGGACACCACTTATGTTAACACCCAATACATAAGGTATTTGTATTTACACGACACCTCTGATATTTCACCACAACCCGCCTGGTGGGTCAGAAGCTAAAGGTTAAGAAATAACGATTTAAACAATTCCAAAGAATTTACTAGAATCGGAAAATAAATTAAATCTTTTGTGTTGTTACTTTTATATACAATTTCAATAAAAACTTCTAAAACAGGAAGTGAGACGCATTTCTACCTTTTAGGGAAATTAAGTTCAACGTTCAAAGTTTTTCTTTTACGTAAAGTAAAAATACCTTTCGGAAATTAAACAAAATAAAATGTTTTAAAGGTTTTCTAAGCCAAAATTTTCTCTGCTACTTTTAAACAATGCTCGGAATCACGTTAGAAATACGTTTAACAAATTTGTTTTATGTCAAAGAATTTGCTTAAAAGCATATGTAAAATTTTCACTACAAACATTTGTTTTAATATATTCAACACGCTTTTGTCGGAGGCGAGATTAAAATAATAGAAAAAAAATCAGAGAGCGCTAAAATGTATTCATGAAGTGGAAAAATGCTAGTGAAAGTACACATTGTTTATCCCGTTAAGTATTGTATTCGTATCCCTTTGTGTTATAATTTATAGGAAAAGTGGATTTTATATCTCACAGTTCTATTTTTTCTTTTTAACTGCAATTTTTGCATCGAATTCCTGAACTATTGTTACAACGCAGAGTTGAATGTATCTTCATGTTATATGAAGATGTATTTGAAGTACTTTTATACATACACACGTAAGTATATGCACGCAAACGCACGCACACGTAAGCACATGTACGCACACGTAGAAACACGCACGCACTCACACGCATGTCCTTTATTGCCCATGCAAGGAAACTGAAATCCGTTTCAAACTAAAATTAAGCTTGCTCCGTTATTAGGATGTATAAAAAAGTAACTGAAAAAATTGTTACTTTCAAGTCGGTAATCATAACGTGTTTAATTCTTGATTTTTGTTTTCACTCTGCCATATCTACCTTTCCTTGGAATTATCAAATTATCTCACTTTATTTTTACTGTTTATTGTTCATGAATTTTGTAAAGGAAAATGATAATTTGAATATTTTTAGGGACGATGTAACCTCCTTTATTTAGCTTAGTCTGTTTGGTTAGACAAGATTGCCACCTGGCAATAAGTCTGTCAAATTGTTTTTCAATGAAGTGTTAAGTAAATAAATATCCTTATACCCCCGAATACTAGGCGGAAAAAATAGCTTTTTCATTCCGGGGAAGTAGTATTGCCCTGGGTTCGAACCGGCGAACTTCCCCACGGATATCCGGTACGGTGTGCACCGCACGGTTGTACATTTGAGGGCTACTATGCGATGTAATTAACTCATTCAGTTATTCTCAAACTCGAATGTCCTATTAATGGGTTCGAAGATAATGTTGTTTTCTGGCCTCGCTCTTTGACGTGTGCATATCATCAATTCGGATATGTTGAGAACTAAACGAAAGAAATAATTAAATTATTTTAGAACGCAACAACAAAGAAAATTTGTAGCATACAGACTTAGTTCTAACAAAGCTAATTACTTTAAAAGCGAAACTATTCTCCTGAGTCAGCCTTTAGCGTCTGAAACTGGTTTAATTTATCAAATGGTTGAGAGAATTGCTATGTTTTATAACAAAACAAAGTGGGATACAAAGAAAAAAAAGATTTATGGCAAAAAACACTAATGATACATATCAAAAAACGCGTGGTCTTGATTAGTCATTCTTAAACTGTGTTGTTTAGACGCGGACTATTCAGGTAATAAAACTTGAATATAACCAAGTCATGAAATTTCGGTCCATTGACTTCAGATCAATTAATGAATCTTTGTACCAAATATTGAAACGTTGGACTAAGTCATGTAACATTGGACCAAGTTAATTAAATTTTAAAGCAAGTCGATGAATCTTTGGGCTGTGTTAATTCAATTTTAGACCAAGTTATGAAACTATAAACTATTAATTTGTTTACCTAACAAGTAATCGTACGAAAATATAATTTATGAAAAAGAAGACAAAAAACAAAATAAAAACAGGTAATTTAAAGTGGACTCCCAATTTCTATGAATCAGGGTTTGTTGCCTTTTATTGTCGTGTACCCAGTAAACTGAACTTTTGTTTGTATCTTACTGAGGACATATGTATAAACATAGAAAATGATTTGATACTTTTTACTGGTTGTTAATTGACTTATTAAAACGTCTGTCATAAACTTGATTAGTTGTGAGACATTATATGTATGTTCCACGCAAGTTAATCCTTGAAGTACTACATCATTTCAGATAAATCAAAAGTCCGTTTCACAATGTTTCGTATACAATCATCAAAAATACACCACATTTAAGAGCACGCATAAATATTTATTCCAACTAACCCCTCCTGCAAGCTCAAGTTCTGAAACTCATGTCATAATGACGACCATTCTCCGATCCAATGCTTGATTTTTTTTGTACACATGTGCCTTTATTTAATTCGGTATCTCATTGTGTGGCATAGGGACCAGATATGTATATTGTCTTTGGACAAAAGAAGTGTTAACTCTATGGATGGTGAATATTTGCCAAGCGATCAGGTGACTATGTAATGGAACTTTGGACAAAGTAATGAAACTTTAAGCAGAGTATAAATCTTTGGACTAAGTAATATAACTTTGGGCTAAGATAATGTACTTTGGACAAAGTTAAAGAAGATTGGATCAAGTTTATGGATAATCGAAGGAGCTTCAATGAAGTGTAATACAGATATATTAAAAAAATGAGACGGTGACAATATGTCATGATTGGAAAGTATGGCGCTCTGTTGCTCTGCTGACGTTATGGTATAAATTTTATTACTTTTACAATGAACTCGCAAATTTCCTTTATATTGTTTTAATAACGATTTGACCTGAGTGATAGCATCTCTATATTGCAATATCTTTAATCTAATTTATTTCAATATCTTTAACCTCATTTATTTCAATCTCAAGTCGTTTTTAGTTTATATTATATCATTGTCTTCATCAAAATCTGAAATATTTTATCTTTTCGTCTCTTCCATATCCATAGAATTTCTCTCCTTTTCATTTCAGTCACTTGATCCCACCATGCTTTTCTCGGTCGTCATTTACTCTATCCCATACTTATGCTTGCATTACTTTTTTAAGTTAATCTTGATCACCCATACTTTCAACGTGTCCAAACCACTTCAACGTGTCCAAACCGGCTCAACGTGTCCAAACCACCTTAACATGTTTTAATTCACACAATTATACTTTTAATTTTGTCACATATCGACGACATTCGTGGTCTAGTTGGTAAGACGCGCGTCTCCCAACCAGGAGGTTACGGGTTCAAACCCCACTGGAACTCAGATTTTTTTAAAAGGATTCCAGTCAAGTTTTCAATCAAGGCCTCTTTAACATATTTCTGGCTGGTTGGAAGATATTAACACATAGCAATAAGCCCACCAGGTCGTATTGTTTACAACAAAAGTGTAATACAATACAATACACACCACTTTTCTTTCTCGGTGCACAATTTTCCACTGCATTAACTGCGTTTGTTTCATTCATTTTCCATGTTTCACTGCCATATCAATGTTGGTTGATATGGCAGTGAAACGCTGTTGTGAACCTTTAAGTTAATAGATCTTGATAAAGTTTGGTTTCAGTATATGTCTTGAGGTTTGAGTATCTCTCAAAAAATCCAATATTTGTTCTATATATGCGTTATTCCACTAAAAACAAATCAGAGTTATTTACCTCTACAAAATAAGTCTTCGACAATTACGTAAGTCTGCTTGGTGAAGTTTGGTAATATTTTATGGTATACATACATTACATATATTGAACTTAAATATACATATAATTATTAAATAATTTTAAAACAATGACTGTAATTTATTATTACTACTGCTTTTTGTATCTTCATGTTAGTTTAAGATAAAGTTGTATTATTTGTCAATAATTTTAAGTACTTGTATAACCTGTCACATGTTCATTTGTATATAAAGACGCTTGTGTCGTTAATTAAATAAATAAATATATCCCAGTTTGATTTAAATAATAGATATATCGGTTGTCAGTGGCGTAGTTCAAAAATCAAGCGTCAATGCAAAATGAAAGAAAAAGTCTCTAATATAGTATATGTGTTTTATACGAATAACATATACTCGTATAAGGTATATTAAGTACTACACGGTGCTATAAATTTCAAAATAAAAATAAAATTGGACTTTTGTTTTATATAATATATGTAATTCGCGGGGACACAACTATATACACCGATAATGTTTTTAGCGTTTTATTCGTAATTTTTTGTGAAACATTAATTTTTAAATTTAATAAATTCATCTCTCCTATTAATAACTGTGCATTTTAATAATTATAATATTAGTACATATAAGTGTTGGGAAAGTAACGATACTCGCAAAAGTGTCGATATAAAAGGTTATGTTCGGCACAGAACTTTCGGGCCTTTATGTAATGTTGCCCCCAATATATCGCATTGACTGCATGGGCGTAGTTACGCAACTGGCTGTATTCAAAATATGTTTTATACATCCGAATACATGACGGTAAAAAATGTCTGTGTCATTTCAGGAGGGTAAAATTTGAGAATAAAAATAAAATGATTATTTCACAAAATGTTTTAAAAATTTCGAGAAGGCATGATAGCAAACATGAATAAAACGACTCTTTGGTCGAAGTTCGTGTGGAGACTTCCAAATTACACAAAGTCATTAAGTCCTTAATTACTGACTTTAGAAAGGCAGAGCGAGAATATATCGGCTGTAGTTTAACATCCCAAGGTCCTAAAAATTATCTCAACTGGGACAATTTGTTGAGAAGTTTAGTATTATTAAAGTTGCAACGTTACCATTACCAAATAATTTATTACTTGTGCGTTTTTTATAATATAAAAAAAGTATTTATTCATAATTTATTTTGTACATGGGTGAATAAGTAAAGTTGTTTTAACTAATGACAGATGCAAGCCAAATTTGAAAGTGACAAAAAAATATTGATAGGACGATAAATGTGGTAGAATGGGAGTGTTTTGTAGAATGAGTGAAAAAACAATGTATGATATAATGAGTAATGATGACAGAAAGAAAGAATGCCAATTGAAAGAAGACGCAGTGCGTAAGATGAATAAAGAAGCATTTATATGGTTTGATCCCCCAGAACGAATGAATGATGAAATATTTACAAAAAAATGTCTATACATGTAGTATAAGAGGTTTGAGAAGTTTAGGAAGATCTTAAAAAACGAAGCATGACCAAATGAATCAAATTCTAAAAGAGGAAATAATGAAAAATGTTATAATGGAAAAATATGCTTGACGAGGTGTATGAATGTAGCAAAAGCAAAATATATGTCCCAGGATAGAATGAAATAGAAATCTGTTATCTCTACCTACCCCAGAAATATGGCGTGATGGTGATGATAATATGACAGATTTCACAAAAAATATAATGTTTTTAAAATTCTAGTAGAAAAATCCCTTATGGTATATCTTAATCTCTTAACAATAATGGCACGACTAGAACAGGCATGTAAAACACCCGGCCCGTGGTTCACCAACAATAATCCTTCGAAATTTGTTGCAAAAAATATGATTTTCATATACGAGTATGATTGAAAAGATATGCATTTGTTACTTTGAAGTAAATAAATTTATTTTTATATTTTTTTAATAAAATAAATAAAACACTTATTTTGAATTTTGTATTCACAACTGTTTTATTGGAGTTATTACCAGTTTCAAAGATCTTCGTCTTCCTCGTCAGGTGAAGATGAACTTGACGAGAAAGATGGATAAAAACACTTATTTTTTAATTTTGTATTCACAAGTGTTTTGTTTGAGTTCTCTACCGATTTCAATGATCTCTGTCTTCCTCGTCAGGTGAATATGAACTTGATGAGAAAAACGGATATCTTTGAAATTGGTAGTGAACTCAAATAAAACAGTGGTGAATATAAAATAAAAATAAAATAATTTTATTTACTTTATTAAAAATTTATAAATATTCGTATTATACCAGAAAGCGGAAGGAACTACTTTTTTTAAATTCAAGAAATTATTTCTTTTTTTCATTTCGAGAACATACGACCCTCGACCTAATGCAAAATAGCTTATATAGCTCTTGGTACAAAACGAGTTTGACATGCCTCGACTAGAGGAAAGAAATTCGTTCAAGGATAAAGAAGGGAGACAAAGGAAAATAAGGAGCAAAATATACAATATTTAAGCTATGTAATATGTTTGAAAGTGAAACTTAGACTTGGTTAGAAAGAAAAGAGGAAGATTAAGGCTATGGAGATACGTGCAGGAAATTTTGAGTAGTGTCAGAAAAAATACGCGAAATGAAGATATCAGAAATAAATGCATGTATAAATAGATATTTTAAGTAAGATGACGAAAGGAGCTTTCCGATGGTTTGGACATGTCGAGAGAATAAATAATGAAATCATGACTAAACAATAATATACAAGTTAGAAGTGGAAGATGCAGACCGAGAAAAACTTGGCTGAACCAAGTGGAACAGGTTTTGATAGAAGGTAAAGCGAGAAGTATAAGTAATGGAAGATTGTGCATGACGAGATAGATGAATGTGGAGGAGTCGAAAGTTTTGTTCTTGGATAGAAAAGTTCGGAGATATGTTCTCTCCGCGTACCTCGCAAGGGATAGGGCGTGATTATATGTAAGTGTATATGTAATATGTTTTCATTTCTTTTTTTAATCGATTATGGGTGGTGCACATCTAATAACTCTTGAAAGTTCGTTCCACTGTGCCGTAAACGAAAATGGGTAAAATCAGGTGTAGTTTATTGGTTTGCAAAGGAGTCTCTAATGATTTAAAATATATTAGAAAATATTGGCTGAGATGTATGGCGTTTGCCAATCTTTTTTTATTTTTTATCTTTACCGATTTATTTTTCATCTTTTCTTTTCAAATGAAGTTTAAATATTAAATTGTTCAAGAATATAAAATGGCCCACCCATGCTTTGACGAGATAAAGAATTCTTAATTTCCGTAGACATTTTCGATTTTCCATTTCATTTATTTGAACCATTAAAATATAAACCGAACTCTATCAAACCGAATGATTTGTTTTCAGGCTAAAGGGTTATTTTAGCGTAGCATTTCTCAAATTGTTATTATTATTTTATCAAAGGTTTCGACAATATTTTATTGTTAATATTTCGTTATAATATCACGTATAGTTCTTTTTACCGTCGTCGTCGTTATTGCTGAACCTTGTAGTCGAGTTTCCCTTATTCATTCTAACCTCAATCACGAGTTGTTCCTCCACGTCGATTCTGTGATTTTCTGTGAGAGAACAAACCCATGCCCAGAGGCCCACTCCCTCTTGCAAAAATTACTGACATGCGGATCCCTCCGCATGTCTGTAATGTCTGCACCGCCTCGTACTTGTAATGCTAACGCATGTTCGCAGCACGTTGTTTCTCACACGTCTAGGAGCTAACAGGTGTTGACAGCAGATATATCTCCACTTTCCACAATCTCGAGCCACCTGCTCTCAGTATTCAGGTGCCCCGCACAAAGTCATCGGCTCTCGCAAACTGTCTGCCTACAAATATAATACTTCGCTAGTCCATTATATTCCCGTATAAGACGCGCCTTAAGAGCCTATGATTGCCCATGCGTTTAATGTGTCCGGTCCACCTCAATTTCGCCTCTTCAACCATATCCTCAACAGGTTTACACTCAGGCACTGCTCTAGTTGCCTGACGTAATTTGTTCTTCTATTTTAGAAATTTTATGGTTAATAGTCGTTTATTAGATTTTCGGTTATTTGGATATTAAGTTATGCACAATATTCCATTATATTTATAGTTTCCTTATTAGTTCATGTCGATAACAGTGTAGTTTTAGTCATTTTCACGTTTTTTTTAATGGCAACAATTATTTTATTGGTGCGTAATGTTTGTTTAAATAGATTTTTGATCAAGGTAGCTTATTGTATAGAACCAAATCAGCTAGTTTAATTGATTATTCATAAAAAAATGTCCTTTAAGTTACCATTTTGTATGCTTCAAAATGTTCGAGAAATGGGTGGCGTGAACAGCTTAAGAAAGCACTTAAAGACAAGGGAAGTCTTACAGTTATGGTTAAATATGAACACTGCATAGATATACTACACTCCTCCTAAAGCCGAATACTACGACATATCGAAATATTTATAAAGGTTTCTTTGTAGGTCGTCTTCTGTAGATAGTTTTCTGCGGTTTTCTAAACATATGCAGATGAGGAGAAGTTATCAATATAATAGTTGTCAATACAATCAATTCAGTTTATATTATAGATTTCTTTGTAGTTCGTCCTCCCTTGGTAAGTTTTCTACCGTTTGCTTAGCAAATACGTTTTTCAATATTAATACAGATGCGGGGAAGTTCCTTATCTAATGAGTGTAGTCAAAATTTTCCTACCCTTACACTCAACTTGTTTTATTGTTTTGTACTTTTTATCAGGACAATAATAGTGAGTTCAAATTCCGAGATAAAGTGCCTATGAGGAGAGCCTGTTTTCCTAACAGTAGTGCATAACTTTCTTTATATTATTATTATTTTAAAAGAAGCGTTGTAAGGCCGAGATATTTGTTACATGCTCAGATCGTTAGACGACTCTTCAGATCATCACCAGTCAAAGAATTCGATGCCCTGATACTGCATTAATATTGCATAATTTTTTTTAATGTTTCAATTTTTATTATATAACAAATAAAAACATTTGAAATAGCCTAAATAAGGAACGACCTTTGTGGCCTAGTGTAAGTTAATAATCCTAGTTTAAACCTGTCTTTCAGCCCGGGTGTTCGATTCCCGTTGATACACTGATTTCATAAAAAAATATTCCTGTGGTTTTCTCTAAGAGCTTTGTTTAATACTTTTCCGGTTGATTGGAGGAGATTGACTTATAACAATTAACCGGCTAAGTGGTACTGTATTGAATGAAAGTATAATGCAATACAATAAAAATATTTCTATAAATTAAGAAGTAGTTGTAAAATATAATTTCTCAATTTATTTATTATCCTCAAAATTTTAACCCATGCAAAACTTTTCTGATGTTATCAGTTATCATTAATTTACAACGGATCATTATCTGCGTAAATTTGAATTATTGCGCAAATAAATAATAAGGTGTTTAAATAAAATAATTATAGTTAAAAGTCTATTTCAGATCATTTTCATGAAGAGACTTTCAATGAAAATTAATCTTATATACATTGTTACAAAATTCAATGCAAATTAAAACAGGAAAATCTTACATCAATTCAGGTTTTGACATATCGCGTACAATGCCCGCTCCTGAGGCAAGGCCGAATTCACACACTTTGCAAAAACATCACTTAAAATCATCACAAAATACACTATATTCTATCAAACACGATTAAGAAACACAAAAACAACGATTTCGTCATAAAAAATAATTGAATATGAAACAAAATATCGGTAATGTCTTTGAAAAAAAAAATCTTACACAATAAACGAAACGACCGTCCACGCGAAATTCACTCACAAACTGGCATCGCGACGCTAGCGCCTCTACAAACCCTAGCGTCAATTTTTCAAACAAAGCATAAAGGCATTATCCGTAAGGTTCAAAATCCAAGGATTTTCAAAGAAATTTCGATGGATACTGATCTTTATGGTAAAGTTCTCGTTTGCTAACCTAACTTTTTGAAACCACTAGGACTATTTTGCAATGCATGTATAAAGAATTTTTCAGTAAGGTTGATTTTGGAGTGTTTTCAGGAACGTTTTATTCAGACTATAGGTTTTCATGATAGTACGATTTGGTTTGATTTTGAAGGTTTAAGGTCCGTTATGAAACTGATAGGTTCTGGAAAAGCAAATTGCCAATGAGCGGGAATACTGTGTGCGCAAGCGCTGTACTCATTTAGGTGTTGCATACTGCAAGATATACGAGTAGATGTGTTTATTAAAGTCAAAATGAAAAAGATTTCTTCTCAATTCTACTATAAAAAATATTTTGACAAGACTTGAACTTTGCTTAAAAAAATAAGAATGACCAGCTGACAATATGTATTTATAATAACGACCTCCGTGGCCTAATTGGTAAGCCGCTGGTTTGCCACCTAGGGTTCGATTCATGATGAAACCCAAAAAAAAAGTTACTTTTCTAAATATTTCACCAGAGTAACAAAATTTGCGCGTGCTAAATGTGTGTTGGTGATTGTATTTGCAACACGTGCGACGGTGAATTGTGAGTTACTTACCTATAGTAATAAATCTTAATCTGAAGGTTTGATTAATCTGAGGTCCGAAGAAAATATTTCCTCTAGGCCACGCTCTTTAGCATCAATTTGGATGTGGTGAGGGATACAATAAGTATGGACGAGATGTTCATACTTATGTTTTGTAGTTTTTTATTACACGTTCATTGTATACGGTACTACCTGGCGGATTTATTGTCAAGTGACAATCTTTTCCTACCAATCACAAATATTGTTGGTTGGAAGAGATTGCCACATGCCAATAAAAAATCTTAAAGATACCTTAGGTGATAACAAGTTTGGAAACCTTACCAAACAAATCAAATACCAACGGGAATCTAACCAGTAATTCCTGGATCGGTAAACAGGTATTTTTTAACTTGTAAATGTTTCTATTATATTTTATATTATATATATTACATACGTAAATTTTTTTTTAATTTTATAACATGTAAGCTATTTTTTCCGTTATTTAAATACCAACGATCCCCATCATCCTCCGACCCTCACTCTCGTAAACTTCTTAAATAACAGCGACGTAAAAATATAACACCTCCTTGCATGAAATCAAGCAAAAAAAATTGGCATATATTTACACTTTTTTTTTTTTAATATTTGAGGGTTATAAATATCGCTTATCAATAATAAGTAAGTAATAATATAAAATCAGACAAAAAAAAATTGACTAATCTTGATAGTTTTTTTATATTGAGACGAAAATGCGCAAAAAATATTTAACTCAAAAAACACTTTTTTTAGTAATTTGTGGGTTATTAATATCGCTTATCATTTTTTGTCTGGTTTCATATTATTACTTACTAATTATTGATAAGCGATATTAATGTCAAATAACTAAAAAAAAGTGTTATGTGAGTAGAATATTTTTTGCGCATTTTCGTCTCAATATAAAAATCTATCAAGATTAGTCATTTTTTTTTGTCTGATTTCATATTATTACTTACTAAATATTAATAAGCGATATTAATAACCCTCAAATAACTAAAAAGAAAAGTGTTTAGTGAGTTGAATATTATTTGCGCATTTTCGTCTCAATATAAAAAACTATCAAGTTTAGTCAATATATGCTAATTTTTTTTGTCTGATTTCATATTATTACTTACTTATTATTTATAAGCGATTAATAAATCTCAAATAACTAAAACCAAAAGTGTTTTGTGAGTTGAATATTGTTTGCGCATTTTCGCCTCAATATAAAAAAACTATCAAGTTTAGCCAATATATGCCCATTTTTTCTCTGGTTTCATATTATTACTTACTAATTATTTATAAGCGATATTAATAAATCTCAAATAACTAAAACAAAAAGTGTTTTGTGAGTTGAATATTATTTGCGCATATTCGTCTCAATATAAAAAACTATCAAGTTTAGTCAATATATGCCATTATTTTTTGTCTGATTTCATATTATTACTTACTAATTATTTATAAGCGATATTAATAAATCTCAAATAACTAAAACAAGAAGTGTTTTGTGAGTTGAATATTGTTTGCGCATTTTCGCCTCAATATAAAAAACTATCAAGTTTAGTCAATATATGCCCATTTTTTTTCTGGTTTCATATTATTACTTACTAATTATTTATAAGCGATATTAATAAATCTCAAATAACTAAAACAAAAAATGTTTGGTGAGTTGAATATTATTTGCGCATTTTTGTCTCAATATGTAGGAAACTGTCAAGTTTCGTCATTTTTTTTTTGTTTGATTTCATATTAATACTTACTAATTATTGATAAGCGATATTAATAACCCTTAAATAACCAAAAAAAAGTGTTTTGTGAGTTGAATATTTTTTGCACATTTTCGTCTCAATATAAAAAACTATCAAGTTTAGTCAATATATGCCAATTTTTATTTGTCCGATTTGATATTATTACTTACTAATTATTGATAAGCGATATTAATAAATCTCAAATAACTGAAAAACAGTGTTTTGTGAGTTGAATATTATTTGCGCATTTTCATCTCAGTATAAAAAAACTATCAAGTTTAGTCAATATATGCCAATTTTTTTCGTGAGTTGAATATTTTTTGCGCATTTTCGTCTCAATATGTAAGAAACTATCATGTTTCGTCAATTTTTTTGTTTGATTTCATACTAATATTTACTTATTATTGATAAGCGATATTAAAAACCCTCAAATAACTAAAAAAAAGTGTTTTGTGGGTTGAATATTTTTTGCGCATTTTCTTTTCGTCTCAATATGTAAGAAACTATCATGTTTCGTCAATTTTTTTGTTTGATTTCATACTAATACTTACTTATTATTGATAAGCGATATTAAAAACCCTCAAATAACTAAAAAAAAGTGTTTTGTGGGTTGAATATTTTTTGCGCATTTTCTTTTCGTGTCAATATGTAAGAAACTATCAAGTTTCGTCGATTTTTTTTGTTTTATTTCATATTAATACTTGCTTATTATTGATAAGCGATATTAAAAACCCTCAAATAACTAAAGAAAAGTGTTTCGTGAGTTGAATATTTTTTGCGCATTTTCGTCTCAATATGTAAGAAACTATCGAGTTTCGTCAATTTTTTTTGTTTGATTTCATAAAATAACTTACTTATTAATGATAAGCGATATTAAAACTCAAATAAATTAAGAAAATTGTTTTGTGAGTTGAATATTTTTTGCGCATTTAAGTCTCAATATGTAAGAAACTATCAAGTTTCGTAAATTTTTTTTTGTATGATTTCATATTAATACTTACTTATTATTGATAAACGATACTTAAAACCCTCAAATAAATTAAGAAAAGTGTTTTCTGAGTTGAATATTTTTTGCGCATTTTCGTCTCAATATGCAAGAAACTATCAAGTTTCGTCAATTTTTTTTTTGTTTGATTTCATATTAATACTTACTTATTAGTGATAAGCGATATTAAAAACCCTCAAATAACTAAAGAAAAGTGTTTCGTGAGTTGAATATTTTTTGCGCATTTTCGTCTAAATATGCAAGAAACTATCAAGTTTCGTCAATTTTTTTTTGTTTGATTTCATACTAATACTTCCTTTTTAGTGATAAGCGATATTAAAAACCCTCAAATAACTAAAGAAAAGTGTTTAGTGAGTTGAACATTTTTTACCCATTTTCGTCTAAATATGCAAGAAACTATCAAGTTTCGTAATTTTTTTTTGTTTGATTTCATATTAATACTTGCTTATTATTGATAAGCGATATTAAAAACCCTCAAATAACTAAAGAGAAGTGTTTCGTGAGTTGAATATTTTTTGCGCATTTTCGTCTCAATATGTAAGAAACTATCAAGTTTCGTCAATTTTTTTTGTTTGATTTCATATTAATACTTACTTATTATTGATAAGCGATATTAAAAACCCTCAAATAACTAAAGAAAAGTGTTTTGTAGGTTGAATATTTTTTGCGCATTTTCGTCTCAATATGTAAGAAACTATCAAGTTTCGTAAATTTTTTTTGTTTGATTTTATATTAATACTTACTTATTATTGATAAGCGATATTAAAAACCCTCAAATAACTAAAGAAAAGTGTTTTGTAGGTTGAATATTTTTTGCGCATTTTCGTCTCAATATGTAAGAAACTATCAAGTTTCGTCAATTTTTTTTTGTTTGATATCATATTAATACTTGCTTATAATTGATAAGCGATATTAAAAACCCTCAAATAACTAAAAAAAAAGTGTTTCGTGAGTTGAATATTTTTTGCGCATTTTCGTCACAATATGTAAGAAACTATCAAGTTTCGTCAATTGTTTTTGGTTTGATATCATATTAATACTTGCTTATAATTAATAAGCGATATTAAAAACCCTTAAATAACTAAAAAAAAGTGTTTCGTGAGTTGAATATTTTTTGCGCATTTTCGTCTCAATATGTAAGAAACTATCAAGTTTCGTCAATTTTTTTTTGTTTGATTTCATATAATAACTTACTTATTATTGATAAGCGATATTAAAATCCCTCAAATAACTAAAGAAAACTGTTTTGTGAGTTGAATATTTTTTGCACATTTTCGTCTCAATATGTTAGAAACTATCAAGTTTCGTCAATTTTTTTTTTGTTTGATTTCATACTACTACTTACTTATTAGTGATAAGCGATATTAAAAACCCTCAAATAACTAAATAAAAGTGTTTCGTGCGTTGAATATTTTTTGCGCATTTTCGTCTCAATATGTAAGAAACTATCAAGTTTCGTCAATTTTTTTTTGTTTGATTTCATACTAATACTTACTTATTAGTGATAAGCGATATTAAAAAACCTCAAATAACTAAAGAAAAGTGTTTAGTGAGTTGAATATTTTTTACCCATTTTCGTCTAAATATGCAAGAAACTATCAAGTTTCGTCATTTTTTTTTGTTTGATTTCATATTAATACTTTCTTATTATTCATAAGCGATATTAAAAACCCTCAAATAACTAAAGAAAAGTGTTTTGTGGGTTGAATATTTTTTTCGCATTTTCTTTTCGACTCAATATGTAAGAAACTATCAAGTTTCATTAATATTTTTTTGTTAAATTTAATACTAATACTTACTTATTATTGATAAGCGATATTAAAAACCCTCAAATAACTTAAGAAAAGTGTGTTGTGAGTAGTATATTTTTTGCGCATTTTCGTCTCAATATGTAAGAAACTATCATGTTTCATCAATTTCTTTTGGTTTGATTTCATATTAATACTTACTTATTATTGATAAGCGATATTAAAAACCCTCAAATAACTAAAGAAAAGTGTTTTGTGAGTTGAATATTTTTTGCGCATTTTCGTCTCAATATGTAAGAAACTATCAAGTTTCGTCAACTTTTTTTGTTTGATTTCATATTAATACTTACTTATTATTGATAAGCGATATTAAAAACCCTCAAATAACTAAAGAAAAGTGTTTTGTGAGTTGAATATTTTTTGCGCATTTTCGTCTCAATATGTAAGAAACTATCAAGTTTCGTCAACTTTTTTTGTTTGATTTCATATTAATACTTACTTATTATTGACAAGCGATATTAAAAACCCTCAAAAACTAAAGAAAAGTGTTTTGGGAGTTGAATATTTTTTGCGCATTTTCGTCTCAATATGTTAGAAACTATCAAGTTTCGTCAATTTTTTTTTTGTTTGATTTCATATTTATACTTACTTATTAGTGATAAGCGATATTAAAAAACCTCAAATAACAAAAGAAAAGTGTTTAGTGAGTTGAATATTTTTTACCCATTTTCGTCTAAATATGCAAGAAACTATCAAGTTTCGTCATTTTTTTTTGTTTGATTTCATATAAATACTTTCTTATTATTCATAAACGATATTAAAAACCCTCAAATAACTAAAGAAAAGTGTTTTGTGGGTTGAATATTTTTTGCGCATTTTCGTCTCAATATGTAAGAAACTATCAAGTTTTGACAAGTTTTTTTTGTTTGATTTCATAATAATACTTACTTATTATTGATAAGCAATATTAAAAACCCTCAAATAACTAAAGAAAAGTGTTTTGAGAGTTGAATATTTTTTTCGCATTTTCTTTTCGACTCAATATGTAAGAAACTATCAAGTTTCATTAATTTTTTTTTGTTTCATTTCATACTAATACTTAATTATTATTGATAAGCGATATTAAAAACCCTCAAATAACTTAAGAAAAGTGTGTTGTGAGTAGTATATTTTTTGCGCATTTTCGTCTCAATATGTAAGAAACTATCAAGTTTCGTCAATTTTTTTTGGTTTGATTTCATATTAATACTTACTTATTATTGATAAGCGATATTAAAAACCCTCAAATAACTAAAGAAAAGTGTTTTGTGAGTTGAATATTTTTTGCGCATTTTCGTCTCAATATGTAAGAAACTATCAAGTTTCGTCAATTTTTTTGTTTGATTTCATATTAATACTTACTTATTATTGATAAGCGATGTTAAAAACGCTCAAATAAATTAAGAAAACCGTTTTGTGAGTTGAATATTTTTTGCGCATTTTCGTCTAAATATGTTAGAAACTATCAAGTTTCGTCAATTTTTATTTGTTTGATTTCATACTAATACTTACTTATTAGTGATAAGCGATATTAAAAACCCTCAAATAACTAAAGAAAAGTGTTTGAAGAGTTGAATATTTTTTACCCATTTTCGTCTAAATATGCAAGAAACTATCAAGTTTCGTAATTTTTTTTTGTTTGATTTCATATTAATACTTACTTATTATTGATAAGCGATATTAAAAACCCTCAAATAACTAAAGAAAAGTGTTTCGTGAGTTGAATATTTTTAACCCATTTTCGTCTAAATATGCAAGAAACTATCAAGTTTCGTCATTTGTTTTGTTTGATTTCATATTAATACATACTTATTAATGATAAGCGATATTAAAAACCAGCAAATAACTAAAGAAAAGTGTTTTGTAGGTTGAATATTTTTTGCGCATTTTCGTCTCAATATGTATGAAACTATCAAGTTTCGTCAATTTTTTTTTTGTTTGATATCATATTAATACTTGCTTATAATTGATAAGCGATATTAAAAACCCTCAAATAACTAAAAAAAAAGTGTTTCGTGAGTTGAATATTTTTTGCGCATTTTCGTCACAATATGTAAGAAACTATCAAGTTTCGTCAATTTTTTTTGTTTGATTTCATATTAATACTTACTTATTGTTGATAAGCGATATTAAAAACCCTCAAATAAATTAAGAAAAGTGTTTTGTGAGTTGAATATTTTTTGCGCATTTTCGTCTCAATATGTTAGAATCTATCAAGTTTCGTCAATTTTTTTTTGTTTGATTTCATACTAATACTTACTTATTAGTGATAAGCGATATTAAAACCCTCAAATAACTAAAGAAAAGTGTTTTGTGGGTTGAATATTTTTTGCGCATTTTCGTCTCAATATGTAAGAAACTATCAAGTTTCGTCAAGTTTTTTTTTGTTTGATTTCATATTAATACTTACTTATTATTTATAAGCGATATTAAAAACCCTCAAATAACTAAAGAAAAGTGTTTTGAGAGTTGAATATTTTTAACCCATTTTCGTCTCAATATGTAAGAAACTATCAAGTTTCGTCAATTTTTTATGTTTGATTTCATATTAATACTTACTTATTATTGATAGGCGATATAAAAAACCCTCAAATAACTAAAGAAAAGTGTTTTGGGAGTTGAATATTTTTTGCGCATTTTCTTTTCGACTCAATATGTAAGAAACTATCAAGTTTCATCATTTTTTTTTGTTTCATTTCATACTAATACTAACTTATTATTGATGAGCGATATTAAAAACCCTCAAATAACTAAAGAAAAGTGTTTTGTAGGTTGAATATTTTTTGCGCATTTTCGTCTCAATATGTAAGAAACTATCAAGTTTCGTCAATTTTTTTTTGTTTGATTTCATATTAATACTAACTTATTATTGATAAGCGATATTAAAAACCCTCAAATAACTAAAGAAAAGTGTTTCGTGAGTTGAATATTTTTTACGCATTTTCGTCTCAATATGTAAGAAACTATCAAGTTTCGTCAATTTTTTATGTTTGATTTCATATTAATACTTACTTATTATTGATAGGCGATATAAAAAACCCTCAAATAACTAAAGAAAAGTGTTTTGGGAGTTGAATATTTTTTGCGCATTTTCGTCTCAATATGTTAGAAACTATAAAGTTTCGTCAATTTTTTTTTTTGTTTTTTTCATACTAATACTTACTTATTAGTGATAAGCGATATTAAAAAACCTCAAATAACTAAAGAAAAGTGTTTAGTGAGTTGAATATTTTTTACCCATTTTCGTCTAAATATGCAAGAAACTATAAAGTTTCGTCATTTTTTTTTGTTTGATTTCATATTAATACTTTCTTATTATTCATAAGCGATATTAAAAACCCTCAAATAACTAAAGAAAAGTGTTTTGTGGGTTGAATATTTTTTTCGCATTTTCTTTTCGACTCAATATGTAAGAAACTATCAAGTTTCATTAATATTTTTTTGTTTCATTTCATACTAATACTTAATTATTATTGATAAGCGATATTAAAAACCCTCAAATAACTTAAGAAAAGTGTGTTGTGAGTAGTATATTTTTTGCTCATTTTCGTCTCAATATGTAAGAAACTATCAAGTTTCGTCAATTTTTTTTGGTTTGATTTCATATTAATACTTACTTATTATTGATAAGCGATATTAAAAACCCTCAAATAACTAAAGAAAAGTGTTTTGTGAGTTGAATATTTTTTGCGCATTTTCGTCTCAATATGTAAGAAACTATCAAGTTTCGTCAATTTTTTTGTTTGATTTCATATTAATACTTACTTATTATTGATAAGCGATATTAAAAACCCTCAAATAACTAAAGAAAAGTGTTTTGTAGGTTGAATATTTTTTGCGCATTTTCGTCTCAATATGTAAGAAACTATCAAGTTTCGTCAATTTTTTTTGTTTGATATCATATTAATACTTGCTTATAATTGATAAGCGATATTAAAAACCCTCAAATAACTAAAAAAAAAGTGTTTCGTGAGTTGAATATTTTTTGCGCATTTTCGTCTCAATATGTAAGAAACTATCAAGTTTCGTCAATTGTTTTTGGTTTGATATCATATTAATACTTGTTTATAATTGATAAGCGATATTAAAAACCCTTAAATAACTAAAAAAAAAGTGTTTCGTGAGTTGAATATTTTTTGCGCATTTTCGTCTCAATATGTAAGAAACTATCAAGTTTCGTCAATTTTTTTTTGTTTGATTTCATATAATAACTTACTTATTATTGACAAGCGATATTAAAATCCCTCAAATAACTAAAGAAAACTGTTTTGTGAGTTGAATATTTTTTGCACATTTTCGTCTCAATATGTTAGAAACTATCAAGTTTCGTCAATTTTTTTTTTGTTTGATTTCATACTAATACTTACTTATTAGTGATAATCGATATTAAAAACCCTCAAATAACTAAATAAAAGTGTTTCGTGCGTTGAATATTTTTTGCGCATTTTCGTCTCAATATGTAAGAAACTATCAAGTTTCGTCAATTTTTTTTTGTTTGATTTCATACTAATACTTACTTATTAGTGATAAGCGATATTAAAAACCCTCAAATAACTAAATAAAAGTGTTTCGTGAGTTGAATATTTTTTGCGCATTTTCGTCTCAATATGTAAGAAACTATCAAGTTTCGTCAATTTTTTTTGTTTGATTTCATATTAATACTTACTTATTATTGATAAGCGATATTAAAAACCCTCAAATAACTAAAGAAAAGTGTTTTGTAGGTTGAATATTTTTTGCGCATTTTCGTCTCAATATGTAAGAAACTATCAAGTTTCGTAAATTTTTTTTGTTTGATTTTATATAAATACTTACTTATTATTGATAAGCGATATTAAAAACCCTCAAATAACTAAAGAAAAGTGTTTGAAGAGTTGAATATTTTTTACCCATTTTCGTCTAAATATGCAAGAAACTATCAAGTTTCGTAATTTTTTTTTGTTTGATTTCATATTAATACTTACTTATTATTGATAAGCGATATTAAAAACCCTCAAATAACTAAAGAAAAGTGTTTCGTGAGTTGAATATTTTTAACCCATTTTCGTCTAAATATGCAAGAAACTATCAAGTTTCGTCATTTGTTTTGTTTGATTTCATATTAATACATACTTATTAATGATAAGCGATATTAAAAACCAGCAAATAACTAAAGAAAAGTGTTTTGTAGGTTGAATATTTTTTGCGCATTTTCGTCTCAATATGTATGAAACTATCAAGTTTCGTCAATTTTTTTTTGTTTGATATCATATTAATACTTGCTTATAATTGATAAGCGATATTAAAAACCCTCAAATAACTAAAAAAAAAAGTGTTTCGTGAGTTGAATATTTTTTGCGCATTTTCGTCACAATATGTAAGAAACTATCAAGTTTCGTCATTTTTTTTTGTTTGATTTCATAATAATACTTTCTTATTATTCATAAGCGATATTAAAAACCCTCAAATAACTAAAGAAAAGTGTTTTGTGGGTTGAATATTTTTTGCGCATTTTCGTCTCAATATGTAAGAAACTATCAAGTTTCGTCAAGTTTTTTTTGTTTGATTTCATATTAATACTTACTTATTATTGATAAGCAATATTAAAAACCCTCAAATAACTAAAGAAAAGTGTTTTGAGAGTTGAATATTTTTTTCGCATTTTCTTTTCGACTCAATATGTAAGAAACTATCAAGTTTCATTAATTTTTTTTTGTTTCATTTCATACTAATACTTAATTATTATTGATAAGCGATATTAAAAACCCTCAAATAACTTAAGAAAAGTGTGTTGTGAGTAGTATATTTTTTGCGCATTTTCGTCTCAATATGTAAGAAACTATCAAGTTTCGTCAATTATTTTTGGTTTGATTTCATATTAATACTTACTTATTATTGATAAGCGATATTAAAAACCCTCAAATAACTAAAGAAAAGTGTTTTGTGAGTTGAATATTTTTTGCGCATTTTCGTCTCAATATGTAAGAAACTATCAAGTTTCGTCAATTTTTTTGTTTGATTTCATATTAATACTTACTTATTATTGATAAGCGATATTAAAAACGCTCAAATAAATTAAGAAAAGCGTTTTGTGAGTTGAATATTTTTTAAACTATCAAGTTTCGTCATTTTTTTTTTGTTTGATTTCATACTAATACTTACTTATTAGTGATAAGCGATATTAAAAACCATCAAATAACTAAAGAAAAGTGTTTTGTAGGTTGAATATTTTTTGCGCATTTTCGTCTCAATATGTAAGAAACTATCAAGTTTCGTCAAGTTTTTTTTGTTTGATTTCATATTAATACTTACTTATTATTGATAAGCAATATTAAAAACCCTCAAATAACTAAAGAAAAGTGTTTTGAGAGTTGAATATTTTTTTCGCATTTTCTTTTCGACTCAATATGTAAGAAACTATCAAGTTTCATTAATTTTTTTTTGTTTCATTTCATACTAATACTTAATTATTATTGATAAGCGATATTAAAAACCCTCAAATAACTTAAGAAAAGTGTGTTGTGAGTAGTATATTTTTTGCGCATTTTCGTCTCAATATGTAAGAAACTATCAAGTTTCGTCAATTTTTTTTGGTTTGATTTCATATTAATACTTACTTATTATTGATAAGCGATATTAAAAACCCTCAAATAACTAAAGAAAAGTGTTTTGTGAGTTGAATATTTTTTACCCATTTTCGTCTAAATATGCAAGAAACTATCAAGTTTCGTCATTTTTTTTTGTTTGATTTCATATAAATACTTACTTATTATTGATAAGCGATATTAAAAACCCTCAAATAACTAAAGAAAAGTGTTTTGTGAGTTGAATATTTTTAACCCATTTTCGTCTAAATATGCAAGAAACTATCAAGTTTCGTCATTTGTTTTGTTTGATTTCATATTAATACATACTTATTAATGATAAGCGATATTAAAAACCAGCAAATAACTAAAGAAAAGTGTTTTGTAGGTTGAATATTTTTTGCGCATTTTCGTCTCAATATGTATGAAACTATCAAGTTTCGTCAATTTTTTTTGTTTGATATCATATTAATACTTGCTTATAATTGATAAGCGATATTAAAAACCCTCAAATAACTAAAAAAAAAAGTGTTTCGTGAGTTGAATATTTTTTGCGCATTTTCGTCACAATATGTAAGAAACTATCAAGTTTCGTCAATTTTTTTTGTTTGATTTCATATTAATACTTACTTATTGTTGATAAGCGATATTAAAAACCCTCAAATAAATTAAGAAAAGTGTTTTGTGAGTTGAATATTTTTTGCGCATTTTCGTCTCAATATGTTAGAATCTATCAAGTTTCGTCAATTTTTTTTGTTTGATTTCATACTAATACTTACTTATTAGTGATAAGCGATATTAAAACCCTCAAATAACTAAAGAAAAGTGTTTTGTGGGTTGAATATTTTTTGCGCATTTTCGTCTCAATATGTAAGAAACTATCAAGTTTCGTCAAGTTTTTTTATGTTTGATTTCATATTAATACTTACTTATTATTTATAAGCGATATTAAAAACCCTCAAATAACTAAAGAAAAGTGTTTTGTAGGTTGAATATTTTTTGCGCATTTTCGTCTCAATATGTTAAAAACTATCAAGTTTCGTCAATTTTTTTTGTTTGATTTCATATTAATACTTACTTATTATTGATAAGCGATATTAAAAACCCTCAAATAACTAAAGAAAAGTGTTTTGAGAGTTGAATATTTTTTTCGCATTTTCTTTTAGACTCAATATGTAAGAAACTATCAAGTTTCATCAATTTTTTTTTTGTTTCATTTCATACTAATACTTACTTTTTATTGATAAGCGATATTAAAAACCCTCAAATAACTTAAGAAAAGTGTGTTGT
This sequence comes from Odontocerum albicorne, assembly GCA_949825065.1. Classification (NCBI taxonomy): domain Eukaryota; kingdom Metazoa; phylum Arthropoda; class Insecta; order Trichoptera; family Odontoceridae; genus Odontocerum; species Odontocerum albicorne. The sequence continues at coordinate 22,640,395 of OX463856.1, forward strand.
GAGAAGTATATTTTTTGCGCATTTTCGTCTCAATATGTAAGAAACTATCAAGTTTCGTCAATTTTTTTTGTTTGATTTCATATTAATACTTACTTATTATTGACAAGCGATATTAAAAACCCTCAAATAACTAAAGAAAAGTGTTTTGGGAGTTGAATATTTTTTGCGCATTTTCGTCTCAATATGTTAGAAACTATCAAGTTTCGTCAATTTTTTTTTTGTTTGCTTTTATACTAATACTTACTTATTAGTGATAAGCGATATTAAAAAACCTCAAATAACAAAAGAAAAGTGTTTAGTGAGTTGAATATTTTTTACCCATTTTCGTCTTAATATGCAAGAAACTATCAAGTTTCGTCATTTTTTTTTGTTTGATTTCATATTAATACTTTCTTATTATTCATAAGCGATATTAAAAACCCTTAAATAACTAAAGAAAAGTGTTTTGTGGGTTGAATATTTTTTGCGCATTTTCGTCTCAATATGTAAGAAACTATCAAGATTCGTCAATTTTTTTTGTTTGATATTATATTAATACTTGCTTATAATTGATAAGCGATATTAAAAACCCTCAAATAACTTAAAAAAAAAGTGTTTCGTGAGTTGAATATTTTTTGCGCATTTTCGTCTTAATATTTAAGAAACTATCATGTTTCGTCAATTTTTTTTGTTTGATTTCATACTAATACTTACTTATTATTAACTCAAATAACTAAAAAAAAGTGTTTTGTGAGTTGAATATTTTTTGCGCATTTTGGTTTATTGAGACTTCAGAAACCAATCAAGTTAAGTAATTTTTTTTTGTCTGATATCATATAATTACTTACATATTATTGATAAGCGATATTAATAACCCTCAAATAACAAAAAAAAAAGTGTTTTATGAGTTGAAATTTTTTTGGTAATTTTCGTCTCAATACAAGAAACTATCAAGTTTAGTCAATTTTTTTTGTCTGATATCATAGAATTACTTACTTTTTTATTGATAAGTGACATTAATATCCCTTAAATAACTAAAAAAAATGTTTTGTGAGTTGAATATGTTTTGCGCATTTTCGTCTCAATATAAAAAAACTATCAAGTTTAGTCAATATATGCCAATTTTTATTTGTCTGATTTCATATTATGACTAACTTATTATTGATAAGCGATATTAACAACCCTCAAATAACTAAAAAAAAATTTTTTGAGCTGAATATTTTTTGCTCATTTTCGTCTGAATATAAAAAATTATCAAGTTAAGTCAATTTTTTTGTCTGATATAATAGAATTACTTACTTATTATTGATAAGCGATATTTATTACCCTTAAATAACTAAAAAAAAAGCGTTTTTGAGCTGAATTTTTTTTGTTCATTTTCGTCTCAATATAAAAAACTATCAAGTTTAGTAATTTTTTTTTGTCTGATATCATAGAATTACTTACTTATTATTGATAAGTGATATCAATATGCCATAAATAACTAAAAAAAGTGTTTTGTGAGTTGAATATTTTTTGCGCATTTTCGTCTCAATATGTTAGAAACTATCAAGTTTCGTCATTTTTTTTTGTTTGATTTCATATTAATACTTTCTTATTATTGATAAGCGATATTAAAAACCCTCAAATAACTAAAGAAAAGTGTTTTGTGGGTTGAATATTTTTTGCGCATTTTCGTCTCAATATGTCAGAAACTATCAAGTTTCGTCAAGTTTTTTTTGTTTGATTTCATATTAATACTTACTTATTATTGATAAGCGATATTAAAAACCCTCAAATAACTAAAGAAAAGTGTTTTGTAGGTTGAATATTTTTTGCGCATTTTCGTCTCAATATGTAAGAAACTATCAAGTTTCGTCTTTTTTTTGTTTGATATCATATTAATACTTGCTTATAATTGAAAAGCGATATTCAAAACCCTCAAATAACTAAAGAAAAAGTGTTTCGTGAATTGAATATTTTTTGCGCATTTTCGTCTCAATATGTAAGAAACTACCAAGTTTCGTCAATTTTTTTTGTTTGATTTCATATTATTACTTACTTATTATTGATAAGCGATATTAAAAACCCTCAAATAACTAAAGAAAAGTGTTTTGTAGGTTTAATATTTTTTGCGCATTTTCGTCTCAATATGTAAGAAACTATTAAGTTTCGTAAATTTTTTTTTGTTTGATTTCATATTAATACTTGCTTATTATTAATAAGCGATATTAAAAACCCTCAAATAACTAAAGAAAAGTGTTTTGAGAGTTGAATATTTTTTTCGCATTTTCTTTTCGACTCAATATGTAAGAAACTATCAAGTTTCATCAATTTTTTTTTGTTTCATTTCATACTAATACTTACTTATAATTGATAAGCGATATTAAAAACCCTCAAATAACTTAAGAAAAGTGTGTTGTGAGTAGGATATTTTTTGCGCATTTTCGTCTCAATATGTAAGAAACTATCAAGTTTCGTCAATTTTTTTTGGTTTGATTTCATATTAATACTTACTTATTATTGATAAGCGATATTAAAAACCCTCAAATAAATTAAGAAAAGTGTTTTGTGAGTTGAATATTTTTTGCGCATTTTCGTCTCAATATGTATGAAACTATCAAGTTTCGTCAATTTTTTTTTGTTTGATATCATATTAATACTTGCTTATAATTGATAAGCGATATCAAAAACCCTCAAATAACTAAAAAAATGTGTTTCGTGAGTTGAATATTTTTTGCGCATTTTCGTCACAATATGTAAGAAACTATCAAGTTTCGTCAATTTTTTTTGTTTGATTTCATATTAATACTTCCTTTTTATTGATAAGCGATATTAAAAACCCTCAAATAAATTAAGAAAAGTGTTTTGTGAGTTGAATATTTTTTGCGCATTTTCGTCTCAATATGTTAGAAACTATCAAGTTTCGTCAATTTTTTTTTGTTTGATTTCATACTAATTCTTACTTATTAGTGATAAGCGATATTAAAACCCTCAAATAACTAAAGAAAAGTGTTTTGTGGGTTGAATATTTTTTGCGCATTTTCGTCACAATATGTAAGAAACTATCAAGTTTCGTCAATTTTTTTTGTTTGATTTCATATTAATACTTACTTATTATTGATAAGCGATATTAAAAACCCTCAAATAAATTAAGAAAAGTGTTTTGTGAGTTGAATATTTTTTGCGCATTTTCGTGTCAATATGTTAGAAACTATCAAGTTTCGTCAATTTTTTTTGTTTGATTTCATACTAATACTTACTTATTAGTGATAAACGATATTAAAACCCTCAAATAACTAAAGAAAAGTGTTTTGTGGGTTGAATATTTTTTGCGCATTTTCGTCTCAATATGTAAGAAACTATCAAGTTTCGTCAAGTTTTTTTGTTTGATTTCATATTAATACTTACTTATTATTGATAAGCGATATTAAAAACCCTCAAATAACTAAAGAAAAGTGTTTTGTGGGTTAAATATTATTTGCGCATTTTCTTTTCGTCTCAATATGTAAGAAACTATCAAGTTTCGTCAATTTTTTTTTGTTTGATTTCATATTAATACTTACTTATTATTGATAAGCGATATTAAAAACCCTCAAATAACAAAAGAAAAGTGTTTTGTGGGTTGAATATTTTCTGCGCATTTTCGACTCAATATGTAAGAAACTATCAAGTTTCGTCAATTTTTTTTGTTTGATTTCATATTGATACTTACTTATTATTGATAAGCGATATTAAAAACCTTCAAATAACTAAAGAAAAGTGTTTTGTAGGTTGAATATTTTTTGCGCATTTTCGTCTCAATATGTAAGAAACTATCAAGATTCGTCAATTTTTTTTGTTTGATATTATATTAATACTTGCTTATAATTGATAAGCGATATTAAAAACCCTCAAATAACTTTAAAAAAAAGTGTTTCGTGAGTTGAATATTTTTTGCGCATTTTCGTCTTAATATTTAAGAAACTATCATGTTTCGTCAATTTTTTTTGTTTGATTTCATACTAATACTTACTTATTATTAACTCAAATAACTAAAAAAAAGTGTTTTGTGAGTTGAATATTTTTTGCGCATTTTGGTTTATTGAGACTTCAGAAACCAATCAAGTTAAGTAATTTTTTTTTGTCTGATATCATATAATTACTTACATATTATTGATAAGCGATATTAATAACCCTCAAATAACAAAAAAAAAAGTGTTTTATGAGTTGAAATTTTTTTGGTAATTTTCGTCTCAATACAAGAAACTATCAAGTTTAGTCAATTTTTTTTGTCTGATATCATAGAATTACTTACTTTTTTATTGATAAGTGACATTAATATCCCTTAAATAACTAAAAAAAATGTTTTGTGAGTTGAATATGTTTTGCGCATTTTCGTCTCAATATAAAAAAACTATCAAGTTTAGTCAATATATGCCAATTTTTATTTGTCTGATTTCATATTATGACTAACTTATTATTGATAAGCGATATTAACAACCCTCAAATAACTAAAAAAAAATTTTTTGAGCTGAATATTTTTTGCTCATTTTCGTCTGAATATAAAAAATTATCAAGTTAAGTCAATTTTTTTGTCTGATATAATAGAATTACTTACTTATTATTGATAAGCGATATTTATTACCCTTAAATAACTAAAAAAAAAGCGTTTTTGAGCTGAATTTTTTTTGTTCATTTTCGTCTCAATATAAAAAACTATCAAGTTTAGTAATTTTTTTTTGTCTGATATCATAGAATTACTTACTTATTATTGATAAGTGATATCAATATGCCATAAATAACTAAAAAAAGTGTTTTGTGAGTTGAATATTTTTTGCGCATTTTCGTCTCAATATAAAAAACTATCAAGTTTAGTCAATATATGCCAATTTTTGTTTGTCTGATTTCATATTATTACTTACTTATTATTGATAAGCGATATTAATAACCCTCAAATAACTAAAAAAGTGTTTTTGAGCTGAATATTTTTTGCTCATTTTCATTTCATTTTGCTCAAGTGCAACAGCATAGTGTCAGGACTTGGGTACGGTCGACCAATTAGTTTATTGCAGTTAAAAATAACCATTAAAAATAGCGAACCGGGGCAGTCAAAGGGAGATCTTGCGTCATTTTCGAGAAGGATTGCTTCCTATTGTATCAAACTTAACTGCCTCGAGTGGCTGGCTTTGTCTTCCCATTTTTATAGAAATACACGACACTTTATGAGGATCGGTAATTAGTGTTCCGTCTTACGATCTGATTTATTGCAGTCACAGATAACTATTGTTACTAAGAAAAAGAAATAAAACTTTGCGCAAGATATATTTCAGAGGGTGAATGCGCTTTTATGACCGCGACTGTTAGGCGAGAAAAAAAAAGGGTCAAAAAATTTCTCTTCTCCTTTTCTAAACAAATACGTCGCGCTTAATTTATTGCAGTCATAGTTAAATATTGAAACAACGGCTGAGAAGACATAAAACTCTTCACTCGAGATACATTTCAAAAGAAGTAACTATTGTCCCTTAAGCAATTTAAGTTTCGCCTAAGGTTACCGGATGTTATACAAAAAGGATTCTCGACTTAATTACGCTGTTATAGTAAACTATTCATTGCCGAAGTAACGTTCGGCCGGATGAGAAAGATTTATGGTTATTTTAACGGTCACGAGGAACTTTCTATAGGGCTCCAAATGGCGGGGGTGAGCGAGATTCCCTTAAATTCAGAGGGCGCGATCTTCCCAGGTCATTCTCGCCACGAAGTTGTCTAGCCATCATCATTTTCGTCTTAACGCGGTTCGCGAACTTGAACAAGCTTTTCTCACATTTGATTGTTCGTTCTTAATTTGATACAATTTGTCCGGTAAATTCTGGATAATCTACAAACGGGGATCTTGTTTCATCTCAGTCTTTTGATTGAGCAGATTCTGGACTGTTGTCCAACGACGATCTCGAGTTAGGCGTACAACTCATTCGCGGATCAAAATTAACTGATTCTATCAGCAATATCGAGTGCGCGCCAGATTCTGGAGTCTTCAAGACTGGACCGAGTCGTGTGACTGTATTACGGCACGAATTGACGGTCTCCAAACCATACTGAGGGAATTTCTTCACATCCACGGGCCTGTAGTAACAGTATAAGGTCAGAGGGCCATATACGAGTCGACCTGGTCATACACTTGAAGCGGATCTGGGATAATACATTGTGTCTAGTATTGGAGTAAGATCAACCTTATTTATCCTCTTTTGCTTGTCATTTTATGGTGATATTTGAGTATTCTAGAGATTGGCGATATCTAATCTTTGAGAATTGCACAATTCCGCAACGGACTGTTGTGAGATTACCCCTGATAATAAATTGCTTCGACTGCCTGTCCATCTGAAAGGCTAGCGGAGTAGCAGAGAGTAATCTGCCCATTTGATTTTCCTGACGGAGTATCAGCTCGTCAGGATTAAATATATAACCAATTAACAGCAGATATGTGTTTCATTATGTATTTATACCTACCCAAGCACTGACGAATGCCTACCTCTTCCCACGACATCTTGAGATCTTATTGAGCCTTGTTTTACCTATACTGAGCTACCGGAGTAAGAGTCATACATTGTAACATCCAGGCTTTTAGTAATCCAACGGAATTAATTAATTAAAGGGTAAAAAGTTTGAAACTGGCGCCCAACGCGGGGCCTAGAGGTTCGTCGTCGAGCTTGGACGGTATAATTTGAATTTTTATGTTTTTTTTTCCTTTCTTTCTTCTTTTTGTACTAGAATATTTTTTTGCATTACTGTATTGTATACTGTGTATTTGAATTTTATGTTTTTTTTCTCCTTTTTTTTCCTTTTTTGATACTCGAATATCTTGTGCATTACTTTATTGTATACAGTGTATTTGAATTTTATGTTTTCTTCTTTCTTTTCTTCCTTTTTTGATATTGGAAATTTTGTGCATTATTATATCGTATACGGTGTATAATTTTGTATAACTCGGTAAAGAATTGAAAGCGATTCAGGACCGTTAAAACGACAAAGCATAGGCTTTGTACTTCAGTCAAGTCGGTCGGGCGGAAATTGATTCGAGTACCGTTTGTTTGGCGGTCATTTTGTGTATGAGTTGAGGATTTTATTTATTAATTAAATAAAATATAATAACCAACTAATAACGTGCGGCTGATAAAAGCTGTGCGAGTGTAGGTAGTTATTTTCTAAAATTAGAAAAAATCGAGTTGAGCGTAGTTTTACGAGGAGTATAATCTCGAATTTGGCCGGTAATCGGATAGGCAGAGCGAGTGGAACGCCATAGTTTCTTGTGATTGGCCGGGTGACTAGCAACTAATAGAAGTTCCTTGTTGCAATTGCAAGGAATAATTTGTTACGTTTTCTTTCTGTTTGGATAGAGTTAGTGGCGTATTCAGGAGTTTGGATCGCTTCGAAAAAATTTTCATCAACAAAAAATAGAATATTTAGAGCACTAAGTTTGTCAACTATAACATTATTCGTTCAGAGCCGTCCGGCTGTTTCGCTAATTAAGTTTGACGAATATTAGCTGTCGTACATCTGGTCGGCGAGATTAGTAGTAGACCGGTGTTATAATAGCGTGGCCGGGTGATCGAACTTTATTAAATTATTCTATTTTAGGCCTTTAAGGTAGAGTTGTTTTCTTCAATTACATGCGATTGGAATTTCTGATGAAGGCTATTCCTGAGATTAGGAACACGTATTAATAACAGCGTGGCCTAGAGTCTTTGGGATTTCCAATCTTTCAGATAGAACTCTCCCCCTGCTAGCTGAGAATAAGTCCACAATGAGTCCTATTGACAATATTACGAGTGCAACTAAGGAGAAATTGATTGGGGAATTGATGGAGAGGGGAATCACTCCGGGTAACAAACTCCCCGGGTTACGTCGACAGGCAGGGAATCACAATAGGGGCTTCGTTCACTCTGCTACGGAACAGGTTATATTGCCTCAGAAATCTAAGGCACATGTCGATTTGCGAGGGGCCCCGGAATTTTCTATGGAACTTGTTCCGGAAGCGCCAGCGCCTTGTTCGGACTCTTCCTTGCCACTTACAGGATCTTGTCCTTCAAGAGACTTGGAAATGTTGCCGTCTCGTAGCGCTAAAAGTAACCAATTACCACCATTGAATATCGACTTTTCGTCGTGGCCAGTTGATCCGTATAATGGTTCTGGCTGTATTCGAGAGTTTTTGGTAAGACTAGAGGAAATAGCGCGCGCGCGTAGGTTCGAGGTCGATTCACTTTCTCCTGTTCTCCCAGAGTTCTTGCGTGATAGGGCACTGACCTTTTTTAGAGTTACGTATAGGGACCATATGGAATGGGTCACGTTGAAAGCTTATTTTTTGGAAAGGTTCGAATCCGGAAGCTTCATGTTAGATCGGAAATTGGAGATTTTGGTGTCCAGCCAGGGGCCAGAAGAATCTTCATCAGATTATATCTGTAGGATATTGGAATTAAATAAATTATTGGACTCTGTCCTGACCGAGTTCGAACTTTTACAAGTATTTAAACGCGGACTTCAAACTGGATTTAGTTCAGTCCTTGTCAGTGCTCAGCCCGCATCAGTTAAAGAGCTGATGAGATTATGTTCCTCGTTTGAGCAGATAAATAAGAGCAGCAAGGTGCTGACTCGGTCATTTCATTCAAACCTAAAGTCCATTGCACGTAAAAGCATTAGCAAAAGATCGGCGTCTAATCTGTGTTTTTCTTGTGGTCGGCCGAATCATATTGCCAGAAGCTGTCCATATGGGACGCGTAATCAGCAAGGAAATAGAGGGTCGCCTGGTAATCACCGGAGTAATAAATCTGAATCGTTAGCACACAGGAGGCCAGTAGTTGCGGAAAAGCATTCCTCGAGAAAGAGCAATGAGAAGAATAATTTGTGTTTTCGCTGTGGGCGCCCGGGTCACTTCGCACGTACCTGCCCGCACCATTGTCGTAGTCTTGAAGGCGACCGAGAGTCGCGAAATAATAAACCAAAATATGAAACAGGGCCGAGCTCACACTTGAGTGTAGAAGTGGACATGTCGCGCCTTCCGAAAGGAATTTTGGAGTTCAACAATAAATAAATAAATTTGTTGAGTAGTTTAGGCATTCTTTGGGAATTAGGAGGTCTATAGTCATTTATGGATGACTCATTGGACGAAGGATTATCCTTGCCAACGGCGCATTGTGGAAGGAACTGGTTGTTCTTGATCAGGATGACCAGGGTTCTGTACCTTGTTGGCTTGTTGATATGCAAACAGGACTGGGAGTCTTGGAGATAATTAATTATTGGCTTTATTGATCTCAAGTAAAAGCTTGAGGGCTATAATTCTTGTGTTTTTCTTTCCGTATCTTATTATCTGCCATGCATATGTCTTATTATCCTGAATTGTATTTTTTTTTGTCGCATCAATTTTGTTCATAATTTAATTTCTGTTGGTATTGTATTGTATTTGTGCCTATGTATTGTAATTAGTTTTGTGTCCCCTTTGAGGTTACCTTCTAGACGTATGGCAATAATTGTTTGTGCCTGTGCGTGTATTAGGAAGCCGTACTACAGGGTCATACAAATCCGAGCCTTGCGATGACGCGTGCAATTGTCCAGGACATCGTACGTACCGCGACGAACTCAGGAGGGATCCTAGTAGAGAGTAATACTGTAGAAGTTTCATAACCAGCGGCATGGTAAATAAGTTAGAATTTTACTCGTATTACTCGTACATTGTAGTTAGCTCAATTTAGTTTTCGAAACAACGCCTAGCTTCACGGTAAGCTCGCCAGCCATAAGCTTCATGATACCGCAGATGTAATAGGAACCTAGATCGCTGACTAGTTATTACAAGTATGTCACCACAGGGCGAAAAACTTTGAATTTTTTCCTCTCGCAAGGGTATTATATACCCTGATTGTTAGAACGTCTACATATAACGCGTTGTGACAACTTTAATGCGCTTGGGCAAGAAATCACATACCTTAGGGCACATGTCTGTTACAAGCGAGCGAGTATACCATGCAGTATTGAAGCACATGTTCGTTTAACCTCCTTCATCGGGAGTGGAGCATGTTTTCACGATCCTGGCCGTAGTATAAAGTTGGCAAGTTGTTTGAACTTCATCTTTGAGATGGCGTCTTCGAAAACTATTAGTTAAGGATATGAGGAATGAATATCCCCGCTGCGATCCGCATCATTAGTACAGCTGAGGGTGATGAGGCTAGTCCCCTCTTCTGAAATTTAGTGGATTCCTAGAATCATATGATATCACGGATAAAGGTTAGCAACATTAATTACCTTCCGCAGAAGACTAGTATAGGTGAGGTTTAATTCCTCATTAATTACGTGTTCGTCACAAGTGGTTTGGAGCAAACCAATGTGAGTAATGCGAACACCTAGGAAAGGATCTGTTCATGCCTCAATGATACTGTGAGAGTAGCAAGACGAGTTCACCTTCTTCTCTTCGGCATAATCTCTACCCTACACCTCATGGATCGCACTTCTTGTGATAACTAATGGCTTAAGGCAAAGGGAACAACCTTTAGGTTAAAGGTACAGATAGGTTGTAGCAGGCTGGAAGCTAAGCGCTGCTTGGTGTAGTTTACACCTAGGTTATAAACCACCTAGTTGGACGTGTGGTTTTAGGGAAGTTTTCTTTTTCTCTTAAATTGCCAGCGGACGTATTTCAGCACCTTAAATTGGGCACTCTGGGCTGTCAGGAAAATTGGTCTTTAAGTAAATTCATTGCATTATTTACTAACTATCTGGCCTTCGGTAGATAGTTAGAATTCTCGTCAAAGACACAGTCAAGGTGGATTTGTTACGCCATATTGATAATTGACGAAAGGAGCTAGCCGTTGGGGCAAATCAATGATAGTTCAGTCTGTCATGTTGGGTTTCCACATTTTTCCCAAAAAGAAAAAAATATGGTGGCGCATACAGATCTTGGCCTGACAGCTCTTGGTGAGTTTGCTGATGGTCTTGGCTCGTGTGGTAGGTCCGCCGATCGGACTAGGACTTTAATTTCATTTCTAGGTAGAGATATGTCCCTCTTGCTGTTATATGTTTCTGTCCTCCGTCGAGGGTGTTCTCTGGTACATGTCGTATGTGGATGAACGTCAGTCAGCGCTATGAAAGGGAAAGCTGTTGGGGTTTGGATAGTGCTGATGGGGATGGCTGAATGTAGGATTTGCTGTGTACCACGGGGAGGCTTTCGATGGAGCATACTTGAATTGTACGGCTATTGCCGGTTGAGTTTGTGTATGTGCACCCAGGTCTGATGATTGAGGTTGGCACCAGACGGCTTCGCGTCGTCTGATGTCTGACATATGTACGTGCTCCCTGCACCGTCATCTTGAATAGTAAGAGTTGTGGAGAAGACCTCAACCACTCAGCGAAGGGCTCATGAATGGCCTAATAAAACCACTAGGGTTTTGGATTTGGGACCCTGCAGCAATGCAGTAGAGGTTTATGAGCAACCTAGAGGATTGGGACCCTGCAGCAATGCAGTAGAGGTTTATGAGCAACCTAGAGGATTGGGACCCTACAGTTATGCAGTAGAGGCTTACGGACGGCCTATATACATCCAGTAGGGGGCTTACGGATGGCCTATATACATCCAGTAGGGGGCTTACGGATGGCCTATATACATCCAGTGGAGGCTTACGGATGGCCTATATACATCCAGTAGGGGGCTTACGGATGGCCTATATACATCCAGTGGAGGCTTACGGACGGCCTATATACATCCAGTAGGGGGCTTACGGATGGCCTATATACATCCAGTGGAGGCTTACGGACGGCCTATATACATCCAGTAGGGGGCTTACGGATGGCCTATATACATCCAGTGGAGGCTTACGGACGGCCTATATACATCCAGTAGGGGGCTTACGGATGGCCTATATACATCCAGTAGGGGGCTTACGGATGGCCTATATACATCCAGTGGAGGCTTACGGACGGCCTATATACATCCAGTAGGGGGCTTACGGATGGCCTATATACATCCAGTGGAGGCTTACGGACGGCCTATATATATCCAGTAGGGGGCTTACGGATGGCCTTTATACATCCAGTGAGGGGCTTACGGATGGCCTATATACATCCAGTGGGGGTTGTTGAGTGTGACTCCAACCATGGGCGTCATGAACCCGAATTGGTATGTGCTCCCGGTCTAGGTGGACGCTTATGGCACCATCGGTGCCCGGATAACCATGGTATTTTATGGATCATGCGAGTTTTGGCACCGTCCGTGATGTGTGTGGGCGTCGCACTGACGACTCTGGCTAGCACGAGAATTGGCACTAAAGGGATGACGATCCCCGAGGTGATGATATTATAAACACATGTTTGCTGTATTGTATAACCAAGTGTAACTGTTTCTTGTCGGTTTTTAGACCTGGAGGAGGCCTATAGTCAGATGTCGCACCTTATGAGTGGTGTCTCAGGGCCGTGTAATGAAAAATTGTATGTTAAATGTGTCTTATATAGTCTCATTATTGATATCGCCAGACTTGCATCTTGCAATATCAAAGATCACCAGACAAGCTGGAGGAAACTCACCTTGCTTCCTTAATTTAAGTGATTAGGTTAAGAAACTAAATCAGTGCCCCTAAAAAGTGCAGACTATCGGATCCGGTTCTGGGGAAGCCGTTGTGAACTAACATTATTACTATTAAGTAACTTGATCTGTTTTTGGGCATTACTCTTGTGAGTGTGTTGCCTTTGTAATCTTAAATGTTTGTACATTTTTCTATTGTAAATTAATAAGAATTATTATGTGTAACCATGCTGTAGAGAAGGCGATAGTATCTGTTCTTGAACATTACTCTTGTGACTGTGTTGTCTTTGTTATCCTAAATGTTGTATGTTTCTTTTTTTTGTAAAAATAATAATAAGACTTATTATGTGTAACCATGTTGAGGGGAAGGCGATAATTGATGTTCTCCTGTATTGTGCCTTGCTCTATAAAATGTTTAACTGTTTCCAGGTGTTCTTAGATAGGGAAGCCCTGAGAGTTAGTTTTTCGTGGTTTCCTACTCTTTTCGCAAATGCAGGGGCTTATTAAATCGTCCACGAGCGTATCCGGCATGACCCAGTAACGTCATGCCCTTTAGCATAGTATCTAATCCTTGTTTCGGCGGGCAGGTGTATGACCAATTGACACAGGGCCGTAATCAGTACTTGAATTATTTTTTTTTTATTATTTTTTTTTCTTCGGTAACATAAAATGGAGTGTCAGGACTTGGGTACGGTCGACCAATTAGTTTATTGCAGTTAAAAATAACCATTAAAAATAGCGAACCGGGGCAGTCAAAGGGAGATCTTGCGTCATTTTCGAGAAGGATTGCTTCCTATTGTATCAAACTTAACTGCCTCGAGTGGCTGGCTTTGTCTTCCCATTTTTATAGAAATACACGACACTTTATGAGGATCGGTAATTAGTGTTCCGTCTTACGATCTGATTTATTGCAGTCACAGATAACTATTGTTACTAAGAAAAAGAAATAAAACTTTGCGCAAGATATATTTCAGAGGGTGAATGCGCTTTTATGACCGCGACTGTTAGGCGAGAAAAAAAAAGGGTCAAAAAATTTCTCTTCTCCTTTTCTAAACAAATACGTCGCGCTTAATTTATTGCAGTCATAGTTAAATATTGAAACAACGGCTGAGAAGACATAAAACTCTTCACTCGAGATACATTTCAAAAGAAGTAACTATTGTCCCTTAAGCAATTTAAGTTTCGCCTAAGGTTACCGGATGTTATACAAAAAGGATTCTCGACTTAATTACGCTGTTATAGTAAACTATTCATTGCCGAAGTAACGTTCGGCCGGATGAGAAAGATTTATGGTTATTTTAACGGTCACGAGGAACTTTCTATAGGGCTCCAAATGGCGGGGGTGAGCGAGATTCCCTTAAATTCAGAGGGCGCGATCTTCCCAGGTCATTCTCGCCACGAAGTTGTCTAGCCATCATCATTTTCGTCTTAACGCGGTTCGCGAACTTGAACAAGCTTTTCTCACATTTGATTGTTCGTTCTTAATTTGATACAATTTGTCCGGTAAATTCTGGATAATCTACAAACGGGGATCTTGTTTCATCTCAGTCTTTTGATTGAGCAGATTCTGGACTGTTGTCCAACGACGATCTCGAGTTAGGCGTACAACTCATTCGCGGATCAAAATTAACTGATTCTATCAGCAATATCGAGTGCGCGCCAGATTCTGGAGTCTTCAAGACTGGACCGAGTCGTGTGACTGTATTACGGCACGAATTGACGGTCTCCAAACCATACTGAGGGAATTTCTTCACATCCACGGGCCTGTAGTAACAGTATAAGGTCAGAGGGCCATATACGAGTCGACCTGGTCATACACTTGAAGCGGATCTGGGATAATACATTGTGTCTAGTATTGGAGTAAGATCAACCTTATTTATCCTCTTTTGCTTGTCATTTTATGGTGATATTTGAGTATTCTAGAGATTGGCGATATCTAATCTTTGAGAATTGCACAATTCCGCAACGGACTGTTGTGAGATTACCCCTGATAATAAATTGCTTCGACTGCCTGTCCATCTGAAAGGCTAGCGGAGTAGCAGAGAGTAATCTGCCCATTTGATTTTCCTGACGGAGTATCAGCTCGTCAGGATTAAATATATAACCAATTAACAGCAGATATGTGTTTCATTATGTATTTATACCTACCCAAGCACTGACGAATGCCTACCTCTTCCCACGACATCTTGAGATCTTATTGAGCCTTGTTTTACCTATACTGAGCTACCGGAGTAAGAGTCATACATTGTAACATCCAGGCTTTTAGTAATCCAACGGAATTAATTAATTAAAGGGTAAAAAGTTTGAAAATGCACACAATAAACTAAAATACGTACAGGATTTGTCCATCCGAGGTCGGCTGTCATTCTCGATCGCGAGGGATTGTGAATTGTGATAGTAATAATATTCAAACATATTGTATTGTATTGCATTACACTTTTAGTGTATACAGAACAACCTGGCGGGCTTATTGCACTTAGGTAATATCTTCCAACTAACCAGAAAAATGTTAAAGAGGCCTTAAGTGAAATCCAGGCTGGAATTATTTAAAAAAATCAGTTCCAACGGGAATCAAACCAGCATCTTCCGGGTTGGGATATAAGCGTCTTACCAACTAGATTACGTCTTACCATACTCGCATCTTAAAATATTGTAAGTAGCTGGTAGGGATGAGCTCATTTGTGATAATTCGCTTATAACAACATTATATCCAAAGTCCTAGTACGAGGTAAATGAAAAAACAGGTTATTAAATCTTTTAACCCGCCTTTCAGTTTCTATTGACACTTTATTGACAAGATACCAATTTTCGGGGCATCATTGCCAGGGGAACCATAAATCCGTAATCCTGCCCATCCAAACAAATGATGGTTTCTCATACAAATGTCAAATGCTGTGTGTAAATAAATAAATAAAAACAGGCTAACCTAGTTTATATGACGGATTGCGTTCGAGATAACTGTTATAAAGCGAATATTGTCGTAAACGAATTCGTGGCCTTTTTTCACTTGCCTGGACATATAAAAGCTTAGACACACGTTAACTCTTTAGTTAACTAAATGCTTTATGTATCTACTTCTCAAAAACTGACACATTAATAAATGTTACAGGATATTGCTAACCTAATATTATTACATTTTTGTCGTTTGTTTATATCACTCTTAAATTTAACTTTATACTTTAAGTAAGATAACAATGCAGTTCACCTCCTTGACGAACGCTTCCTTTTGTGATGGATTTTTGTTGCATGCTATACCAATCATTTCTGTAGCACGCTTTACCACTCATTGTTATTTTTCCCTCTGTAGAACTTCTTTGGTGTAAAAGCGTGAAAATTTGAGTTAACACTCACATCAGTTGACTCCAATCGAATTTAGTGATGTGCGCATCAATATCGTGCCGTAAGAGAATTGCAAGGGTCGAAAAGAGTAAATGAAAATTAATTTATATTTTTTTAAACCGCCGTATTAACGAAGTGTCGTTAATTGGGATATCGTAGAGCTAGGTACGCCTGTACATACACATCGGAGTGACGGAGTGATCTTATTGTCAAGTGGCAATCTTTTCCAACCAACCAGACAAAGTATGTTAAATAAAGGAAGTTACATGGTTACATAAAATATCACAAATTATTCCCCTTTACAAAAGTCACGAACAATATATTATATTAATTAAGCTGTACCACATGAAATCTCCGATTTATGACTATTTATGTTTGCACAAGCGCAAGGTTTTAACATGTTTAATCTAGGTTTGCCATTGTTTACTTTAAAAACAGCTACTTCACTAGCAAGGCTGTTAGTATTATTAACTTGGTATTTCAACAACGTGGCTTGTTTGTTAACTCTCCAAAAATATGTTGTGCGTCGAGTTTTCTTCTCTTGTACGAGTTTAAATTGGGGCATAGTGCAGCCGAAGCAGAGATAAATTAAGATCCCAATAATACTCCCAATATTAAAACGCCCGACCACATATCTTTTAAATCATTATACAAAAATTAACAGAGATTTTACCGCATCCTTTTTACTCACCCGACTTGTCACCGACTAATTTTTATCTTTTCAAACATCTTGATGTCTTTCTTCGAAATAAAACATTTGTAAATCAAGAAGCCATAGTTGACGCATTTACACATTTTATTTATTCTACAGTCGCTAAGTTTTATAAGAGAGGGGTCTATAGTTTAGTACCACTTTGGAAAATTAACCCTTAAAGTAAATGGTGCATATTTCGATGATATAAAATGCTTTTCCTTACAATATTGTGTATTCATTTCATCATTCGATATCGGAAATTTCAGATGGTACAACTTATAGTAATAATATAAGTGAGATATCTTTAATCAAATGAAAAAGGCTGATGGAGAGGAAATAAAAACCATACATGAAAAACGTTATATTACTGACTTCCAATTAAGAGTTTTCATCCTTGTATATGGTAGTGAAATTACTTTTTGGCTTATTTCCTTTTCAAGTAACTTAGCCCACACGAATAAAATGATGTTGAAAAAACAAAGTTTGTGGTTTTAAGATGATCACACAATGGTTTATCTTTGCCGTTTTACGGGCAAATTGAAATTCGGCCCGCCTTGTATTTTAATATGGCTAGCAAGTTATAATTATACTTTATTTACGTATACATCAACTTTTCTTTCGTATTTTGTAGATAGTTGAATATATTTTTTAATTATAAACTATGTCTCTCAACAAATCGTATTCTTGGCTTCGAGTTGCATTATCAGAATGAATATGTGAGTTTGGTTTATGTGATTTGTGTAGCCCTATGTCATACATATTTTTTTACATTGCCTCGATTTTGCATATACTCGTATATTCTATTTTATACAGTAAATCCTGGCGGGTTTATTGCCTTGTGGCAATATCTTCCAACCAACCAGAAATATGTTAAAGAAGTCTTAAATGAGAACAAGACTAGAACTCTTTTTAAAAATTCTGGGTTCCAACGTGAATCAAACACGCATCCTCTGGGTTAGGAGACAAGCGTCCTATCAACTTTATATTGTACTCGTATATACGGCGAACTTTAAGTATAATAAACTTGAACTTGGCAGAAGAAGGATTAACGTATGACGTATTCGCCAGCGGCCCCGTTGCATCAGTGGTCCAAACTTTATACTGGAACATTCTCCGAGCTTTCAAATTGATCCGGCATTCGTAAGTGTACAAAATCAATTGAAACTTGTTTTTTTAATTTGTATATTTCACTTTCCTTTTTTATACGGTTTTCTTTTTCCATTTGAAGAAATACGTGTCATTGTTTCGTACTTTTTTTTGCTGACATCCACACTTAAAATTCCGTTCAAATTTGTTGTAGCTTCCTTAAATAAGTAAGTCACGTGGTTTCATTACTTCAATTAAAAGTTTGGAGTGTATGAGGTCCGGCTTTGAATACAAATTACGAAATGTTAAGGCTAGAAATTAATATATAGTATTTAGGCCGGATTTTAAATTCGGCCCATAATCTCAATAACCATTGTAATAACTTGTACTACATATTTTTTTTATTTATTTATTATTATTACACATGACAAGAAATATACACAATTTGCGAAAAAAACAACAGGTAATTTAATTTGGACATACAATTTTAATGGATCTAGGTTTGTTGCCTTTCATTTGTCGTATCTCCAGTAAACTAGGCTTTTGCCTGTATCTCACTGAGGATATATTTGTTTAGTAAATATTTCTTTATTCTTCTTACAAATTGGACAATAATTTCCAGCCTTTGAACAAATAATGGATGGAGACGAGTCGTCAGAGGCGATTGGGAGTCACGATGCTCAGTCATGAGGCGCACGACAGGATGATGATGATGAAACAAGTAGTCAAAAACATAAAACAAAACAGTTTTCCTACTCACTATTTGCAATACCATTCTAAAATCACATGAAAAATACCTTGTGAATTTAATCACTTTGAAATTTGGTCCCATTTTAAGGCGTGCGTGACAGTTTAATTATGCGTCCAGACCCCGGTCCCGTGTTTTGATGTGTAATTCTAGCGATTTTCATTTAAAAATATTCTTAGTAGTGGCATCTAGCGTAGCGACATGTACATCAATTTCAAAGTTCTAATAATAGCAGATACTCGAACCATTTTAAAACAGTCATTCATTTCATTTCGTACTTTGTCCATTAGCCATTTGAGTTTGAAGATTTTTACAATGAATATTTTATTGAAAAGAGCTACTAAAATCAGAGAGGAGAAAATCAAAATAACTTACGTGTAAGAAAAATAAACATTTCCTGAGAAACTCAAACCATTTTTAATATTACAGTAAAAATATCAAATCATTGTTAAATAATGTATAAATTTTTACTTAAATCCCATTTATAACATTTTTATTAAAAATTATTTCTTACTTTACAAGTGAAAAATAGTAGCAAATTTACTAGTAACTATAGAAATATCTGAACAAATTGTGTATTTTCAGAACTGTAAAAACCAAAATACGTCAAAAAATATTTTTCTTTGAATTTTATCGGAATGAATTTTAACACTATTAAATTAAATTACTTCAATTCATCAAAAATATCAAAATGCAATCCCATATATACATAATCAACCTAATGTTTGTATTCAAAACCATAAAAAACGAATATATTTTAAAAATTTATTAACACTTTTTAATTTTTACAATGAAATGAACAAAGCACTCTAATTAGGCATATACCTGTCCTAAGGCAGGCAGGTTTCATAAACAAACAAAAAATAGATAAATATGTATACAGTAATCAAGTAGAAAAAAAGAGGAGTAAAATATTGCATCATAATCACACTGCAAAAAAAAACAAAGGATTATTGACTGATTTGTAGTCACAAAATAGGACTCATAAATCTACAAAATTTAAGGAAAAGGCACATGAAATACTTGTCCTTTGTGCGTTGCACACAATCGTTAATGTCCCCTGTCCGTTCAACATGTTCCACTTACTCGCACTTAATTCTTCATTAATTTAGTCACATATATGAATTTATTGTTCAAACTCCTAAAATATTTAGTACTACAGTAGTAGGTTACATATTTTCACACTGTCTCCTTTCCTTCAAATTGTTATTGATACAAATCATCCTCTTTACAGGATGAAATGCCTAATTACCTTATAATAATGCTTATCTATGGCTTGATTTTTATCCAATTAAAATTTTCATCTTATGTATCATACCATCGTTGACATGTTTCAAAAAGCAAATTAAAAAACATCACATCTCCCTGCAATGTCATAATTTGTTTATTCTGGTTTTTCATAATCCTTCTTTTTAATCTCCTGACTGTTGATGTAAAAATTATATTTGTTTATTTTCTCTTTGTTTTTATTATTCAGGTATTGCATTGTTTTTTATCTACATCAAAAATGTAAATATCCTTCTTCAATTCAATACTTTGTAAAACAATTGTATGGTTGGTTGGAAGAATTTACCACTTGACAATAAACCCACCATATTGTAAACTGTACAATAATCTAATAAAATATATTGAAAATACATCAAAGTAAATTTATTGTTTCTAAGAACAATTAACACATTTATTGATTAATTTAGTGAGCAGCTATGTACGATGTGGTCCATTGTCTGGAATTTCCTGCACTCATAGAAATACGACTCTGCTAGACCCCACTTGTGTATATCACATGCAATGCAGCTCACATTGGGTCGCTCAAAAGATGCCTGATTTTTACATCATACTTCGTCCAACGATTCGACCATTTATCGGCGATTGACCTGTTGACCATTTCCTCCAAAGTCCTCCAGATTGAATGACGGAAGGTAAGACAGAGTGACAGTGGCTCTTCTATTTCCATAACAATACACAGTTGATCGATTCGCGACATCCTCTTCCAACTTCTACAATGTTAACAAGATATAAGGAATACAAATATATAGAATAAAAACAAATTTCATTACAATAGTTTTAACAAGACTAAGAGAATGTTGAAGGGGAAGCAAAGAATTCCAAAGGATAACCAAAAGGTATGTTTCGGTGTTGTTATATTTGAATATTTATATTTTCTCAAATTTATAAGTCTATATATATTTTATATAGTATGTAAGATACATAGATTTCAGTTGGTATCCCACTGAGGCTACGCTCAATGCAAACAGGTCCGGGTTAGTGGTAAATCTATTGTTCGTAATGTAGGTTCAATTTATGAAGCTCCATTGATTGCATACAATTGGTTCAGGAATACTTGGAATAAATATTCTGCTGAATTTTGATGATGTCAGAAGAATGTAAAATTTTATCTCAGCCATCAAAACTGTAGTATCACTTGTGTTGTTAAGAATTTTATATAGGAGTAGATAGGTTACTTCTCTTCTATTCTATCTCCAAGACTAATATGTTTGCAATGGCGTTTTGGTAAAGAGGTACAAGTCATCAATTACATATTTGTCAGTTTGAAGTTTTGCAACACTTGTATTCCTGAAATACAGACCTCAGGTAAATTTTAAAGGTAAACTTTAAATACATAAATTATTTATGTAATCAAAGTTTACCTAAGGGCTGTATTTCAGGAATACAAGTATTGCAGAACTTCAAACTGAAAAATAAGTAATTGATGACTTATACCTCTTTACCAAAACACCATTCATTGTTATATGGGTTCTATGAATGAGATGTTTGAGATATCTACTTTGAAAGTTTTCAATTTTATTGATATGACATTGTAAAAAGGATTCCAAATGGGTGATGTGAATTTTTTAGAAATCTGTCTTACAGAAAATTTTAGTGACTCAAAATAAATCCTGATATTCTGAAGCTTTTGGTAAAAATTAGATCAATGTAAGTCAGTTTTTCATCCAGGATTACTCTTGTCTAACCTGCTGTACCATATATGGTATTGGAAATATCAGAAATTTATTGATGGCTAACTCTTCCAATTCCGGAACATCAAAACTAATGCTAAATAACTAAAACAGTCCTTTTTAGAGCCACTATTATTGATAACGAGGAAATACAAAATCTGTTTGATTCAAAAGAGGGATTTCTTTTTGACATCAGCAAACACTGAGACATATTGCTAGTCCTAGAGACTCGCCATAGATTAGCAAATCAAAAGCTCAACATTGAACATATGAAGCTGGCTCTTGGCGACCACATGACAAACACGAAAGCGCAATTTCCGCTAAACCTGACCTTAATATTCTTTCTGCTGCCCTAAATGAGAAAAATAACACTGAAATGCTCAGAGTTGAATTGTCCTCTCGCTCAATAAGATCTGTGTACAAGTCTCCAAATGTCAATCCTAAGTTCCATGAACAGTCAAATTTTACAACGTTGTGCTTAAAACGTTGTTTAATTCATTGATTCGTAGCAAACGAGAAAGCAATGCTTGCATTTGGAGCCCGAAAGTACAAAAAAAATATCTACGATATCTCTATATGAGAGAGTTCGGTGTCTATCCATGGCTTTATTCTACTCAGTTTCTGCTGGGCATGCTCGGGTATAACTCCTTGAGCGTGAGAAGAGATCTGTGTCTCCTGGTATACGTTGTCAAACTCGTTCGAGGAGTTGTGAGCTGTCCAGCATTACTACAAAGATTAGCATTAAATTTTCCTAACAATTACACTAGACTGCGCCGGCAAGAACTGTTCTCAATAAAATACGCAAGAACGGGTCTTCCAGCCACTATGTGTGTTGGAAGGGCCTTAACTCTTCTGAACGGGACTGCTTCGGATATTGACATATTTCATATCACATTATCAAAAGCAAAAGTAAATTTTCTTCTTAGATTGAGCGCGTTACAAAGCACTCATCAACATACTTAAGTGACTAAATATATGTGTATCATATGTTTGTATGTATATACTCGTTTGTATGCATTATTTTTTATTTTATATAATTTTTTAATTTTTTTCTATGTAATTTGTCTCCTTTTTAATATCTTGTATTTTTCAAAGTAATTGGGCTAAGCCTGTTTTGAAAAAATAAATAAATAAATAAGTGACGAATGTGATAGCATTACCAAAGAGAGTGACGAAACAAAATACAAATATGTATTTTATGATATAAATTCTGGAGAAGGGTCCAATTTGTACGGCGTGTATATCAGAATTACTGTTTACTCATAATATTCAAAACAGAAAACAGTACACACGTATAAACGTTGTATTGCCTTCATTTCATAATCTATACCATTGGTAATCTAGCAATTTTAGATATCAGGGAAGAATTCCTTGGCATTTTTTAAATATAAAATCGTTTACAAATTTTGTACCTGTTGTCGGAAGTATTTATGAGAGAGAATACAATAAATTTAGATAGAATTTATGCACTCCAATATTTTGAAGACATATTCGATAATGGAGTTAGACAAATGAAAACTTATAGAATGCAAGCTTTATGCAAGCCTTTTGATAATTTTTGACGCTACGATATATTATATTCACATCCGTTATATGTGTTCAGTTCCAAGGTGGTGGAATTAATAGACCTATATTCATCAGATGGAATTATTTTTAACACTAATTACCGAATTCCTTTACATGATGAAAATTTCATAAAAAAATATAGGAATGCTTTCAAAAGTATGAAGTTCACTTCAAAATTAGTTTCTATATCAGACAAATTCAATTGAAAATAACTTAGTTATTTTAAAGGGAAATTCGATACCTATATATTTTGGTGTTCATTGGTGTTGTGGTGATTTTGCAAGGTATTGTTATTTAGAAGTTTTTGTTATAAAGAAAATCGTAAATATGATAAAACAAATCAGCGAAATAACAAATAGAGGGTACATATTTCTTATTAATTTTTTTTAATTATCTAATTCTTTACAAGAAGAATTTCAAAGAGTTAAAACATATTCTTGAAAGTATGAAAATTAATATTAAAAGATTTTCCCCAAAAGTTGAAATTAAAGACATTCAAAGACGGCCGTGTTGTTTAAATTTATCAAATAATTTGTTCTCATGCGACTTACTTGATAGGTAACACAAGATCACTTTTACATTCAAGATATAAGAAGAAAGAGAGATCTAATGGTTTGAGTCACAGAGAAATTTAATAGGTTGTGTCCAGTAGGGCCATGTATGAGCCCCTTAGAGAAAAGTTTAGTAAAATTATTTGATCATATAAAAGATTTATTCAGAAGGGAACAACACAGTTTAAATGAGAATCTAGTTTAAATAGTCAAAGATTTTCATAGGTTTAGATATGTTTCTGTATAAATAGATACTATTGCAAATCACAAAATAGGTATGCATATAAGTAAAAATGACTGAAATATTAATACTCAAAAATAACTATATTTGGTGAGATATTTGCATCCACCCATAATTCTCAATTTTAAAAAAGAAAGATTAAGTGTCGTAGACTGGTTTAAGTTGTGGTCATGGTCATTTTTACCTTTCAGTGTATAGTTATTAATAATAAAAGTGTACTTGTTTGAATGTACAAATTGTTTAGCTTGGAATAATTTTTTTCTCGTAAAGACCATATGGTGCATTCACCGGGTCCACTCCATATAAGAAACATGCAAGATCTATCTAGCAGGTTATCAGTAGATATAAGAAAACATGCATCAATTAATATTCCAGCAACTGAAAAAAAATTACAGCCGTATAGAACATGTGTGTCCAGACTAAAAAAAATATGCTCGGTAAATGTGCAAAAATATTGTCATGAGACTTTCCATAAATGGTATTTGGTGAATGGTATTTTGGGAGAAGGAAATGTTGGATTTCAGAGAAGTCGTAGATATTGTATGAGAATGTGTATGGATGTAGAGGAGGATAAGAATGTGTGTCGAGATAGGAAAGTCTGACGTTCTGTCCTCTCTGCCTACTCCGATAGGAAAACGGCTTGATGGTATTTATGTGTCTATGAAGTATTACTTTTTTTTGTGTATGATTGTGGATTTTTCTTTCTTTATATCGAAATTTACTTATTGTTTTTAACCGTGCTTGTATACTTTCATTTATTTGTATGGTACACCTCAACGAATCCAAATTGATGATGCGGACATGTTTAAAAGCGCGTTTTTTCTTAAATTTTTTTAGTGGCCATCGGGAATTGAAGAAATTCACAGTTTGCCATCGCACATGTTGGTAATACTACCACACGGGCAGGCAACAACACTTGCCTGGCGCATGCGAGTGTTATTAAAAGATGAACAATCAGACTGTTGACCTTTTTATTTCTTTTCTTGAGTACCATCGTGAAAAAAATCTCAGCCCAGGGTGGAACACCAGCATTTTTTTCTTAGATTAATTAGTTTACCTCAATTTCATGACCATTACGACCACCTCAAGAGCGCTCCCTAACGAGCTTAATCTAGAAATAGAGGTGCATGGCTGTGCGGTAAAGCACTGGATTTCCATGCAAAAGGTTGTCGGTTCGAACCCCGAACTGTGCTACTCCCCTCGAATGACAGAAGTATTGTTTCCGCCTAGATACCTATGACTTCGGTCATATCTATTCTTAAAAAAAAAAAAAAAAGCCATTGTACTCCGATTGTCTCACTTCAGGTGTGCCATCGAATCCAGTACAATGGTGTGGTTTGTGAGTTTGCTAGTGTGCAACGGCTCATTCAATTAAAAACACTCCACGGCACAGCTTCGCCTTTCAACTAAATTGACATTGGAATGGCGATCGGATCTTTGACTATGCGGCCCAGCAATGACATGACGAATCTAGAAATAGGGGAAGTTGAAAGACTCCAATGTCACTAACAAGAGCGCCGTCTAAATTCTTATGTTAAATGATGAGTAAATTAAAGAGAAATAAATCAGTTAGTAATTGAATCTTGCTTGATGAGCATGAATGCTAATCGTTAGAGCACGGCCGCCCACAAATTACCATCATCTTACTAACTAATAATCTACACAAATATCAAGTTGATTGATTAAATAAATAATACATGAATATATTTCACTTATTTTTATCTAAATCAACACCTTATCCTTTTTATAAAAGATTGTTATATAGTTAAAAACATGTATAAAAAGTTTGCTTGGTTAAATGAGTATTACTTAAATATTTTCCTATAGGAGTGATAATGTATGACAAAATACGGAATAAAAAGACAACGTAAGGCTGATGTGATAGTAAGATGAAGAAGAGCATGTTGAGATAGTTAGGGCATGTGTAATGAATAAATGAGAAAATACTAACATAGCAAATAGTGCAAATGTGAATGAAAGGCGTGTGAGAGGTGTAAAAGGTGAACACAAGTAATTCGGGTGTTAACAATTAATGTTGTTAATTAACAAAATGTTTTTCAGTAAAAACAAACAAAACTTAATCCAATTAAAAGTACAGTGGAATTTCTCCAAAATAATTCAAAATATTGGAAATAACCTTACCTTTTGTAAAATCTTTCATGTTGTGAATCAGGTTTTCGAGAGAGGTCTCTGTGAAACTTATCTCTCTTACAAATAAAAAATAATTATCCTTCTGTCATAAGTGTTCCACATGTCTCCTCGTCAGTTCAACATGTCCCCCATGCTCGCACTTAATTCTCAAATAATCTAGTGTAACATATATGAATAAACTATCCAAAATCCTTATTTATTTAGTACGATGAACTCTGTGGCCCAGTTGGTAAGACGCCTG
This sequence comes from Odontocerum albicorne, assembly GCA_949825065.1. Lineage (NCBI taxonomy): Eukaryota > Metazoa > Arthropoda > Insecta > Trichoptera > Odontoceridae > Odontocerum > Odontocerum albicorne. The sequence continues at coordinate 22,666,462 of OX463856.1, forward strand.
TCTTCCAGCCCGGAGGTTACGGTTTTGATACCTGCTGGAACACAGATTAAAAAAAACAAAGGTTTTCAATCTGGTTTTCGCTTAAGGCCTCGTAAACATATTTTTTATTTATCAAGAGAGATCGCCACATAGTAATAATACAGTACAGCCTTGTGGGAGATTGCCCCATGGCCATTACCCCACCCGGTTGTACAGTACCTGGCGGTAAGTAATACACATCGGGCTTAAGAAAGACACTGTCGGTCATAATCGGCTAACTTCGGCTTTTTATTTATTTATTTTTTTTTATTTATTTATTTATTTTTTCAAAACAGGCTAAGCCCAATTACATTGAAAAATACAAGACATTAAAAAAGAAGAAAAATTACAGGGAAAAAAAATGTTTATAAATTATATAAAATAAAAAATAATGCATATGAATACAAACGAGTATTTACACACAAACGTATGTTACATATATATTCACTCACTTAAGTATGTTGATGAGTGCTTTCTAACGCGCTTAATCTAAGAAGAAAATTTACTTTTGCTTTTGGTAATGTGATATGAAATATGTCAATATCCGAAGCAGTCCCGTTAAGAAGAGTTAAGGCCCTTCCAACAGGCATAGCGGCTGGAAGACCCGTTCTTGCGTATGTTATTGCCGGCGCAGTCTAGTGTAATTGTTAGGAACATTTAACGCTAATCTTTGTAGTAATGCTGGACAGCTCACAACTCCTCGAACGAGTTTGACAACGTATACCAGGAGACGCAGATCTCTTCTTACGCTCAAGGAGTTATACCCGAGCATGCCCAGCAGAAACTGCGTAGGATATAGCCACGGATAGACACCAAACTCACTCAAGTAGAGATATCGTAGATATTTTTTAGTACTTTCTCCACCATGAGCGAGTTCTGCGCCCCCACCGGGCTCCAAATGCAAGCATTGCTTTCTAGTTTGCTACGGATCAATGAATTAAACAACGTTTTGAGCACCAATTGGTTTTCAAACGACTTAGAGATTCTCATAACAAATCCTAGAGTTTTATAAGCTGAGTTGCACATAACTTCTATGTGAGGACCAAACGCGAGATTGCTGTGGAACAAGACACCCAGATCTTTAATATTATCTGTGCGGGGTATAGGTATAGATTCTAGTGTATATCTATGGAATTTCAAGCTTTGTAGAGCGTCGTCTCTGTCATTCATGCACGTGTTCCGTCGCGATTTCTCAGTGCATCGTACGGCAGAGACGATGCTGTACAAAGCCGAAGCTAGCCGATTATGGCCGACCGTCTCTTTCTTAAGTCCGATGTGTATTACTTACCGCCGGGTACTGTAATAATCTATTTGTGTCACGATTTACTATATCATATGACAACATTTGAAGAAAACTAACTAAATCGCACTTTGTGGCACTTGGAATCCTAACGATTGCCTAACGAGGCATGATGCCTGTTTTACGGCTGTCAAGTATTCCTCTATGTAAAATATCAATTTATATTATATTAGATAAGGTCATACTAATTTTCATCATATGAAAGGGGCTTTAGGACGAATCTCCGTTTCCCTTTGGCACAATTCACTCAACCATGCATCCTAGGCTTTTTGAGCATCGAATTACAATATATCGTCGCACAAAACACAAATTGGATCTCATTATGAATGAAATAAAAATAGCCCACTTTTGTTTTCTTCCATTATCTATTCTACTACATACTCGTCGTTGCTGGGCCTCGTAATCGAGGATTCCATCACAATCCCAATGTCAATTTAGTTGGAAAGTGAAGCTGTGCCGTGTTTATTTTTTGTGTGAGCCGTTGCAACACCGCTGCACTTGATATGATTGCACACATAAAGTGAGACGATCGGAGCACACCGGAGTTTTCTTTTTGAAAGAATATATATGATTGAAATCATAAGTATCCTTATACCCCCGAATACTAGCCGGAAAAATGCCTGTCATTCGAGGGAAGAACACAGAGCGGGGTTCGAACCGGCGACGTCGTGCGTTACCACGCAGTCATGAAACTACTATGTTGCTATCAATAAACCATGTACATTACACAAACTATTATGTTGCAATCAAATAACCTGTATTTATTAATCTAGATGGCTGACAATCATACTCGATCAAGAGTGATAATCTATCGTATCATAAATAATGAAATCAATTATATTTATCGACTTCGCATCTTCTTACTCTATTCCCCATAAGACCATAGTTAATATTTAGATAATTGCTTCTTTCTCTATTCCTGATAATACCATGGACAGTTTTAGTAACTAGTTCCAACTGAGGAAGACCGAGTGAGTGTCAAAACGCACATAGTGATATGCTTTAAATATTGTATTTTATTTTTTAATTCCAGATATTATGGATTTTCATTTTTCACAAAGTAATTCTTGAATTATTTAAACAAATATATCATTTAAATTTAAGCCACTTTATAGAAGAGGAGTTTTGATATACAATGAAGTAATAATAAATAGATAATATACAATATCTTTTTTACTCAAAAATTGAAATTTGAAATGTGTTGACTGATTTCCTTGATTACGGCAATTTCAACAAAAGTAAAAACAATTTTTTGCCTAAAACTGAGAGGTTGTGTTAATATCGTGGACTAGTAAAACTGAGAGGTTGTGTTAATATCGTTGACTAGTAAAACTGAGAGGTTGTGTTAATATCGTTGACTAGTAAAACTGAGAGGTTGTGTTAATATCGTTGACTAGTAAAATTGAGAGGTTGTGTTAATATCGTGGACTAGTAAAACTGAGAGGTTGTGTTAATATCGTTGACTAGTAAAACTGAGAGGTTGTGTTAATATCGTTGACTAGTAAAATTGAGAGGTTGTGTAAATATCGTGGACTAGTAAAACTGAGAGGTTGTGTTAATATCGTGGACTAGTAAAACTGAGTGTGTTAATATCGTTGACTAGTAAAACTGAGAGATTGTGTTAATATCGTTGACTAGTAAAAAGAAAAAAAAAAGTAAAAAAAGAAAACATTTATTTATGTAACTATACGAGAAAGCAGAAGGTCTAGAAATCAGACATTTTTGCCCTTGAGGAGTCTGTTGTTTAAACGGCGCTATTTAAATTGGTTTTTTTAATTATTTATTAATTTATTTAAATCGATCTAATAGTGTGGGGTATTATAGTAAAGTTTTTGCTGTTGCTAGTTCTGTGACGTAAATAGCATACTTCTTGGTGTTAGATGTATGGGTGGCGTATGCAACTTTAGGAAGCACTTGAAGACAACCCTTTTTGGGAGGTTTTTTTATCAAAATTTATGATGTTATATGTACACTACACACTTATACTGCATTACAACTAAAGCCGAATTTATTTATATCACATATCGGAGGATCTAAAAGGGCTTCTTTGTAGTTCGTCTTCCCTTGGTAAGTTTTCTGCGTTTTTTCATACCAAATATTTTTTTCTAAACATATGAATATTCTGGGAAGTATCTAATCTATTGACAGCAGCCACTATCTTCCTATCCTTACACTCAACTTTTATATATTTATTTTGTAATATTTTTGATTTGTCAATAATGGTAGTTTTGAATCCTGAATTAAAGCGCGCATGAGGCTAGTTTGCTCTCTAAACCTTGCCATCGGAATTTTAGGTTTAATATATCAAGACTGTATGCCTGCTGAAGTATAACAGCTTGCATACAATATACAAATACAAGCAAATGCGTTTTCCATCCACAGAATAGCTGATAATCGTACTCGATTACGAGTTATACATCATTTTTCTTTTGTCGAATAAGTTTGTAAGATTTATCATTTCCAATAACAGATCATAGACCCATTCAGTATCTTTTATAATACTTTCAATGTGCCAGTCTCATACATATTCGTGTTACACAAAAAGACACGTGGATAAGCCTCACTTGAGCCACCCATCTCAATTAAGCATAAAGAAAAAGAATTAAAGAACAAGCTTAAAAAAATATATTTAAAAACTGGAAAAAAACGCAGCATTTTTTAGATTTTAATATACTTCGGACGTGAGATTCATACGATTTTTTTTAATAAAAAACGACTATTTTACCATTTTTTTATAAAGGCGTCCTTATTTCATCCCCGACTCAAAAGAATTCTATTTAAATTTTTAATTTAAGTTGTAAATTACTGAGAAGAAATTCGCGTCAATTTGAGAAATAGAGGAATGTCCGCACAAAATTCCGGCGATAAATTAAAAATTACGAGTACAGGACAACTCCACTTAATAAAATTTTCGACTTTTTGAAGGGTAAAAATATACCATATTTATATTTACTATAATCATACGATTTACGCTATTTCCCTATTGAGGCAAGCAAAGATAATAGATCTTCACTTAATTTTATCCTGACACGGAGCTTTTGTAACGTCCATACACCTCGTCATGTACACTCTCCTATTTCAGATTTTGATTGATATAGTCAGCTTCTCAAACGTATGCACCTTCTATGCTACTTATATAAATTATTTTTCTAAACCTTTCATAATTCATTCTTTCTACGTAGCCGAACCATCTCAACGCTTCTATCTTAGTTTTGAGCATTTCATCTTATTTCAATCCGAATTTTTTCTATTATCTTCATTCTGTCATACATTGTTTATTCTAAACATCCCACGCATCACTGATTTCTACAGCATTTATCATACTTTCACATTTCTACAGCATTTATCATACTTTCACATTTCTACAGCATTTATCATACTTTCACATTTCTACAGCATTTATCATACTTTCACATTTCTACAGCATTTATCATACTTTCACATTTCTACAGCATTTATCATACTTTCACATTTCTACAGCATTTATCATACTTTCACATTTTTTTGCCAAGTCCAAGTTTCGTTTACATAACTTGAACATATATCTCTTGAAATGAAATCCCATCTTTATTTCTCTTGAAATGGTCGGTACAAAGAAGGGTTAGGAAAGAAAGGAATATTGCGCGAATTAAAAATAAACGTTGAAAAAAATCACTTTGAAGTGTCGTTTACAAACTAATTCACTTAATGAACTAATTCACGAACGACCATTTTGGAAGTGGATTGATGATAAATATATAATAATATTCCGGATATTATGTTATATGGCGGATGTAAGGCAAGGACGGATATTATGTTATATGGCGGATGTAAGGCAAGGACGGATATTATGTTATATGGCGGATGTAAGGCAAGGACGGATATTATGTTATATGGCGGATGTAAGGCAAGGACGGATATTATGTTATATGGCGGATGTAAGGCAAGGACGGATATTATATTATATGGCGGATGTAAGGCAAGGACGGATATTATGTTATATGGCGGATGTAAGGCAAGGACGGATAACAAAACACCTTCGTGGCCTATTAAATAAGACGCCTGTCCACTCTGTCGAGGCAGACAGAGAGGACAAAGCTCCAGACTTTTCTATGTCTACACGCATCCTTAGCCTCATCTACACCCATACACCTTCTTTCAAAATAGCATTGTGAATGATTGCTCAAAATGTACCATGACTGGAGAATTTCAAGAGATTCAATACTTGGTTCTTTTTCTTTGTTACGTGCTCAATGCCGACTGTCATGGTCTTCTGTTGTACCTCTAAATCGGCACAGCACTTGTCTCTATCTTTATCAACTCCTTTGTTTGATCTGTCATCTTATAGGACATTTCCTCTTGCTTACCTATCCTTAAGTGTCTCCGCGATCACTACCCTTTTCAGACTTTCATATTTTTTTTCTAGCAAAATACTCAAAGTACCTAAGATTTTTTTCTGCATGTTCTCAAAAGTCTCCAATCGTTGGATGATATATACGTTGGGGTGCGTCATAGTCCATGGGATACGAATACATATGGTACATATATTCAAAACATAAAATTTCAATACAAAAATTCCATACAAATACAACATATTCGTATATTCAGTAAAAATAATTATGTTCAATACAAATACATATATTCAACACACAGACATATATTCAATACTCAAATTCAATACAAATACATATACCTATTCAATAAACAAATTTAATACAAACACATATATGTTATTCAACACAAATTTAATATAAACACATATATTCAATACAAAAACTCAACAAAAATACATACATACATTCAATACACAAATTGATTACAAATACAGATATTCAACGCACATACTTAATACAAATACGTATATTCAACACACAGATTCAATACAAAAACATATATTCAACACACATACATGTATACAATACATAACATCCAAAGCTAGAATCAAATTTATGACGTATGACTTCCCTTACACAAATTTATGGCGTATGACTTTCCCTATACAAATTTGAGGGAATTACAAACGACAAACATATACGAGTAATTAAGTTATGTGTTTGGCAGCGCGGTCAATACTAAACTTTTTAGTAGTTTGAAAATCGCGCTGAACTACTTAGTCTCCCCTAAGCATTAATGTATGTATATATTTTTGCGTAGTTTTCAAGGGTTCAAGGATATCTAAGACTTCGATTATAATTAATCTGAAAACTAATTTGAAATTTAGAGTAATTAAATTTAATTTAACTTAAGAATAATTGAACACTCTAAGATCTGTGAAACATTTAAATTAAATATATATTAAACGAATTTTGAAGTGGAACATTCCACTAACATTAATTCGCCTTAGGGAATCTTCATGATCTGGTTGGTAGGATGTTTGACTTTAATCCGAGGGTTTCGGATTCGATTTCCGATGTATCAGTCCGGAAAATGAGTTGGTCAGATAATAATAATCATACGCGCCGAGTGCATGCGCGAGTGTTATTATCTCTTCAAGTGCGTTAATGTTACCAACTCGATTGATGGGGCCGAAGATAATGTTATCTTCAGACCACGCATTTCAATATGTCCAAATCACAAGTTCAGATATGTTGAAATATACCACACGAAACAATCGCCTTAAATAGTTAGCTACTTTTGGTACTATACTGTATTTACTCTCTTCCAACCAGCCAGAAAGATGTTAAAAAGGGCTTATGTGAAAACCAGACAGAAATATATATTTTTAAAATATCTGGTTTCCAACGGGATTCGAATCCAAAACCCCTGAGATCGGAAGACATGTTTTACCAATAAGGCCTCTGAGGACGTAGTTTGGTAATGTTATGCAAATATTTGGTTTCAAATTCACTTGTCTGATTATATTTACTCGTGTCCTAACGTAGGACATTTAAAATTTAAAATCATTTTTATTTATTTATTTCAACGGTCTAATGACTTTTTTAACACAAAATATTATAAAAAACAAGCAATAGATAAATTCAACATTGACATGTAAGTAGTGTTATACATTTATATAATATTTCAAATATTTAAAACAAATATAATAATGTATTCGTTTCGTAGTTTTGTAAACAAAATAATAAACATTATAGATAAAGGTTAAGGGAGGGTAGCCTTACATATTTTATGGAAAAAATTCACATAAATTTAATGTTTTTCTTGCCAATTTATTTACTCTCTAGAGCTACGTAAAATATAATGCTATTTTTAATCCTAAAGGCAGGTTAACACTAAATCAGAGGGTAAATATTTGAATACTCCGAAACATTGTACTAACGTATAAAAATGCAGAGCCAATTAAGGGGTTGAGCTGATTCTGTTCAGAAATTTTATAAATACGTGTATTTTGGTTTAAAGCGTTAAAATGAAAAAAATAAATATCGCGATTTACAACTTCCGTGGTCCAGTTGATGTAACATCCATCTGTTAACTCAGGGGCTGCAAGATCGATTCCGGTTGTAACCTTTTTTTTCAAAAGGGTTTCACTGTAGTTTCAATTTACCTATCAGATTGAAATGTATAAATAATTTATTACAGTAATTTTATTGCAATCATAATTTATATATTTAATGCAATGTTTTTTTCTGTTTTGTTCATAATTATGTGTTCTATTGTAGTTACGATGTTTCTTTTAATTTTGTGATATTTTTTTTCAAGTTTGATGGATTTTTATTTTAATTTGAATTTTTTTTTTTTTTTTGTATATATATCATATATTTTTTTAAAGAATAACTATGACCGAAGCCATAGGTATCCTTACCATATACTCTCGAACATTAGGCGGAAAACTGCCTGTGTCGTTCGAGGGGAGTAGCACAGCGCACGTGGTTCGAACCGACGACCTTCCGCACGGTAGTCCAGTGCGTTACTGCGCGGCCATATATTATACGAGTATTACTGAATTTTGAATTTTTGTCAAGGCTGGCAGCGTTAAATATTAGTTAAAAAAAAAAAAAGAGGTATCGTATTTCTCAGAATGATTGTATAGTACTGTATTGTATTTTTGCTGTATGCAGTGAAACCTGGCGGGCTTATTGCTATGTGGCTATTTCTTCAACCAACCAAAAATATGTTAAAGAGGCCTTGAGTGAAAACCAGACTGGAATCCTTTTTTAAAAAAATTAGGTTCCAACGGGAATCAAACACGCAACCCCCGTGTTGAGTGACAAGCGTCCTACCACCTAGGCCTTGGAGGTTGCCGTTAAAAAAAAATACTTTTAGGAAAAAAATGTTAATTTCATTCGAAACATACTGAATGCATATTACTTCAAAAGGTTAATTTAGCGCATTTTTTCGGTCAATATTTCCCCAAATTGCTTGAGCTGGTTTTTGATATCATTTTGATGAAGGAAAAAATATTAGTTTTTTCGGTGATTGATGTTTTTTTACTACCGCAAAGAAAAAATAAGACACAAATCAATAAAAATATATATATACAGTGCATGGCAACGATACAATTGTGTGTAATGTGGTTTAAATATTTCCGTAATGGTGGCTCTCGAAGATGATGCCTCTCTGGAAGGTCGATTACCGCTGATGATGACCAAGTCAATTGTGTGTAATGTGGTTTAAATATTTCCGTAATGGTGGCTCTCGAAGATGATGTCCCTCTGGATGGTCGATTACCGCTGATGATGACCAAATCAAGGCTTTAGTCAAGAGTAACCAGCGTTCTACGATACGTGAGATTGCTGAGATACAGAAAATATCAAAAACCACCTTTCACGAGCATTCGATGCAATTTTGCTTTTTAATTTGGCGACATTTCTTTCCAGACACCCCAATAGGTTAAAATAAATAAAATAAATATTGACGAACCCGAGTCCATCCCTGGTGCGGACAGATAGCGTTAAGAGAGGCACGTTTATATCGCCTTCCATTAAGGAATTTTAAGTAAAATCGAATTTAATTCTCGCCCATGTTGCGAAAATTTGTGCACCTGAATTTATTGTTTTATTAAGTGTATTTATTTTGAAAGCTGCAAATATTTGTACAACCGAGGTAGATGGAAATCATTAGCATTTCTTCGAGCCTCCCCATCCATAGTTCACTATTCAGTCGGTTATCCCCGCCGACTACAAACAATGTCGACTAAGACCGCGATTCTCAACCATAGATGGTACGCGAGATGTGATTGGTTGTAGGTGGATAATTTTTGCAATATGCAGGGTACAATTTATATTTACACGTATTGAATTATTTTATGTACATGGTTCAACATGTTACGTGTGGGCAGCTTATAATTATACAACAATTCCAACTAACCAGCTCAAGTTAGATACGAGTACATTATACTCTTTTTATCCATGACAACTTTAAGAAAAAAAATATTCGTTTAAATTTAAGTAAACCAATGCTCCATCAAAAATAATTTAAAAGAATTCGTTCAAAGATAAAGAATAATCAAAGATAGCTTAGGATGAAAGGATATTCTGAGTTGTTTAACATTTTTTTCATCTCTCTTAAACTTAAATAAGGATGGTGTACATTTAATCAATCTTGAAAGTCCGTTTCACAGTCACGCTGAGAGAACTGCAAATTATGTGTATAATGTGGTGTGGTATGCTCGTACGCAAAGGAGTTTTTCATTGTCTGATCGAAGAGGCCGTCAGTGTTGTGAAAGAAACTGGATTTTTTCGGCAAGATGTAAGAGAGAATTTGGATTATCAAAGACGTAAAATAATATCGACAGAATTTGAGGATACCTTCGTCCTTTGTTTTTTTTATTTTACCATCTCTATTAGAATTGAGACATGAATTCTCAAGGTGAACACATTAACCGATTGGAGGCGTTTGAAATATATTACGTATCCATAGGAGAATGCCGCGATACGTCAGTAGCACGATTGTTCTTGAAAGAACTCTAACAAAAATAAAACTGCTGACCAACGTTAAAATTAGGAAGGTGCCCATAATTGGAACATCAAGTTCTTATGGTTTAAAATACTAAGCCATATATATATAGCTTGTTCTCAAAGAAAACATTGAAGGTCTTTGCTGGAAGAAGATACCTGTTCTGGCTCTACAACTTTCGAAAGCGAACCAGAATACAAATAATTCAAGAGCTGTTCCATGTGTAAGATGTAGATGCTTATGCTCAAGTGATTGCCGAAGTTAGAGGAACTTGAGATGGCACAAAAAAGAAACCGAAATGAGCGCTTATTTTCTATGATATTTATTTAAAATGTTAGCATACGCGGTTATCTAAAGTCAGAGTATATATCATGGAGTAAGGAGAACGTATACGCGTGTTTATCGCTACTAGATATTCTTAATTTATTTCCTAATGTTTAATATTTTCGTTATTATTTATTAGATATGAACATGTCAAATAAATTAAGTGCATATCTTGACTTCCTAGTCGTATATAAGACATATTTTTGTGACAGTGATTTTTTTAAATTTGGTTTTCGTGGCATATGTTTATAAAAAAATTGAGATCTCCTGGATCTGCTGACAGTTTGTAAGCGAAAGCGATGGAGAACTGATGAATACGAACGCCGTGGAAATACAATTAATTATAATAACTACCCAGATCTATTTGGAACGCCCTGAAGTGCGTCCAAAGTTGAAAAATAATTACGAAATAAAAAAACAGATGTCACCCAAATATAACTTATGATGATTGAGAGAGTTTTGATTTGTAATAACACATGTCGTATTATTTTTTTTCAATTTTGTAAATAAAATGAGACGCACGCTACAATAATTTAGTTGTAACATCAACACAATTTTTAAGTTATTATTTTTAAGTTTTAAGTATTAAGAGAAGTAGGCAATTAACCCTGTGAATATTTTATATACAAGCACCGTTTTATAACATAGTACTTTTATAATAGTTCAGAAACGTTATAAAAAAACCTTTGAAATCGTGTATGGCGTTAAATCGTATGTAGGATTAATTGTTCAGTAATAATTAAAATGGACCCACTCACATTTTACAAGTTCTATGTAAACATCTTCAATATCACATTGCGTCCATATTAAGGTAGTCAAAGATACCAAATCTTTATTTTATTCAGGCACATATTTTCAGTTCATAGCCTCGTCTTGCTTTCTTTCCTATGTTTTTCTAGGTCGTTCCAAACTTATCTACCTTTTATATAACGTGTATGGATTATTTTTGTAAACCTTTCAAAAAGCTCATTTTTCCATCTTAAACACTGCATTTTTTATTCCGTATCCTTTCCTAATATCCATTCAGTCAATAATTATGAACTTATATGGATCATTTTATATTTGTAATTTTCCCATTGAAAAGTCATTGAATTATTACCACCATTGGGGATTAGTATATGTTCATTCGACTTTTCATATAAATTTAAAAACTGTGTTTTATGGGTTGGATACTTTAAGCATATACTCGTATATGTTCATGTAGACATGATCAAACATAAGGGACCTAACCCACATTTACACCATTCCAAGATACTCAAGTTAATGTTAAAATAATTTATATAAAACTCTTGACATTTTTTTTAAATTTCACTTTCTTTGTATAGGTACAGTACAAATTGGTGGATTTATTATTGCCAAGTAACAATTTGTTATATGTACTATATATACTCGTATATAAAATGTGTTCAAGAAGTTCGAATAGGAAACTAAGGTAATCTGTATTAATGGTTCATATCTGAACCATCTAAGATTTGCAGACGATATTATTCTCTTCGCTACACGTCCTAAGGAACTACAAGGTCAAATACGGGAACTGGCAGAGGCAAGCAACCCAGCGGATTTGAAAATGGATATAAATCGTTTCAAAATCAAAACGTCTTACACATCTTACCTTTTGTCATATATTATTTTCCATATATTCTACGCAACTCTCTTATTTCTGCGGTATTTATCTTACTTTCATCCCGTTTAATCACAAGCAAAATACAATCACGTTTAATCACAAGTAAAATAAAATAAATCGTTTCAAAAACAAAGCGCCTTACACGTTTTACATTCTGTCATATATTATTTTCCACATATTCTGCGCAAGGCTCTTATTTCTACATTATTTATCTGAATTTCATCACGTTTAATCATAAGCTTAATAAAATAAATTGTTTCAACATCAAAGCATCTTACACATCTTACCTTATGTCATATATTATTTTCCACATAGTCTACACAATGCTCTTATTTCTACCATATTTACATTAATTTAATCACGTTTAATCATAAGCAAAATACAATCACATTTAATCATTAGCAAAATAAAATAAATTGTTTCAAAATCAAAGCATCTTACACATCTTACCTTATGTCATATATTATTTTCCACATAGTCTACACAATGCTCTTATTTCTACCATATTTACATTCGTTTAATCACGTTTAATCATAAGCAAAATACAATCACATTTAATAATAAGCAAAATAAAATAAATTGTTTCAAAATCAAAGCATCTTACACATCTTACATTATGCCATATATTATTTTCCACATAGTCTACACAATGCTCTTATTTCTACCATATTTACATTAATGTAATCACGTTTAATCATAAGCAAAATACAATCACATTTAATCATAAGCAAAATAAAATAAATTGTTTCAAAATCAAAGAATCTTACACATCTTACCTTATGTCATATATTATTTTCCACAAAGTCTACACAATGCTCTTATTTCTACCATATTTACATTAATTTAATCACGTTTAATCATAAGCAAAATAAAATAAATTGTTTCAAAATCAAAGCATCTTACATTATGTCATATATTATTTTCCACATAGTCTAAACAATGCTCTTATTTCTACTGTATTTACATTAATTTAATCATAAGCAAAATACAATCACATTTAATAATAAGCAAAATAAAATAAATTGTTTCAAAATCAAAGCATCTTACACATCTTACATTATGCCATATATTATTTTCCACATAGTCTACACAATGCTCTTATTTCTACCATATTTACATTAATGTAATCACGTTTAATCATAAGCAAAATACAATCACATTTAATCATAAGCAAAATAAAATAAATTGTTTCAAAATCAAAGCATCTTACACATCTTACCTTATGTCATATATTATTTTCCACAAAGTCTACACAATGCTCTTATTTCTACCATATTTACATTAATTTAATCACGTTTAATCATAAGCAAAATAAAATAAATTGTTTCAAAATCAAAGCATCTTACATTATGTCATATATTATTTTCCACATAGTCTAAACAATGCTCTTATTTCTACTGTATTTACATTAATTTAATCATAAGCAAAATACAATCACATTTAATCATAAGCAAAATAAAATAAATTGTTTCAAAATCAAAGCATGTTACACATCTTACCTTCTGTCATATATTATTTTCCACATATTCTACGCAATGCTGTTATTTCTACCGTATTTATCTTACTTTCATCACTATTAATCTCAGGCTAAACAAAAAAAGTTTCAAAATCAAAGCGTCTCACGCGTCTTACCTTTCATTTCAAATGAATAGATTTTTTAGCTCTTTTGAAAATTGTACGCCGAGAGGGTTTTGGAATATTCAAATTCAAAGGAAACATCTAATTTCCTTACTATAACAATAGACACCCTTTCGCTGACATTAACAAAACTAGAGTATTAAAGATATCGGAATCTTTTGAATTCAACGGGATACTTGGGCAGAAATGGTGTCAGACTGACGGTGGGGATTGTTATGCCGGTTAAAAGCGTTGCGAGATTCTGGAAATTAAGTCCGTTCATTGGGACTTCTCATAGATATGCAAATAGAACCATTAAGATGGAAATAAAGGCTAAGCCTTCCCAAATCCCATGGTCAGATACGCCTTTGGCAATGGGCGTAACTGGATGGAAAAACGTGGAAAAAAGTAATAAAGGCACATTTTGAGGTTTTCGCGGTTTTTCGTATCAGTTATATAAGGCCTTTTGGAGTGATGTTCGTGTATTAGGGCTCACGATGCCGTCGTTTCAAAAACATGATGAATACTTCAATCAAAACGTCGACATCGTGCAGTATAAACAATCTGAAAGATCTTATGAGCAATGAAGGTGTTTGAAATCGACTGGAAATCTATTAACAACCTCCGTGACCTGGTAGTTTAGCGCTTGTTTCCTACCCTGTAATTTAAGGTTCGATTCTCAAGTGATCAAAAAATACAATAAGGTATTTGAGACTGTTTTTTCACGTGTTTGACATATTTGACATATTTTTCGTTGTTAGGAAAAAATCAACGTACCTCCAGTCTGTCTTCCAATCTGGTGGCTTCAATTTCAATTTCCGTCGGATTTAAAAACCTATTCCAGTCTGGTAATCATCTCATTAACATCTTCTTGGTTGGTTAGACGAGATTATCATGTGATAATAAGTCTACCAGGTTGTACTGGATACAATGAAAGTATAATACAATACAACGTATATTGAAAATATTTGTGTTAAACTAATCCAACCCACAGAACTTATTTTATTAGTTAAACCAAATATTTACAACCAATATCAAATGGGTATTTTGTTGGAAATACAATCTGGTGGGCTTATTACCAGATGACAATCTCTTCCAATCAACCAGACAAAAGTAAATGAAGCAAGTTACATGGTTGCATAAATAATTCAAATGACTATCCATCCCACGAAACCCATAAATACATACGTGAGCTTATGCCCACAAACCCCACAAAGACGGACAATCAGTCCGTCAAGGAAAGTATGGTTGGATCAAGAGAATGACATTTTGAAAGAAGGAAATCTAAGAAGTAAGAGAAACCGTAGGAGTTGTATGAGGTGTATGACGAGGAAGAGGCGATATATGTGTATCGAGATAGGAAAGTCTTGCGTTCTGTCTTCTCTGCCTACCCCAGCAGAGAAATGTCGCGATGTTTTGTATTTATGTTTAAACAAAAAGGATCCAAGCAACAAAACATTTTTTGTTTATTCTAAATGCTGAAAGGGTATTCTCGTACTTTAAGCCTTCGTTTCCAAAAATGTTAAACCAAAAATCAATTCCTTAATCTAAAATATTTTTACCGTTCATTTTCTGTCTTTTATCAGTTCATTGCAGCTTTTATGGGATATTGGCATTTTATTCGTGATCGTATTACATTGCCATTGGCTGTGATGCTTCCATTTTACATAAATTATCAATATATTCTGCTTAAGGTCACTTTCTTAGCATTATTTTCCTATTCGTATCGTTGGACTGATTGTACTTCTGAATCAGTCAAATTATTTTCTACTGTTGTGAGAATGTGTCGAATCAAACTCCATTTTTATAATTTAAAAGTAACTTATAATTTAATAGTTTTAACCCAAATATTTTGACAGAACGTTTCAGGTAGCGGGATTTCTTCTATGGAGCAATCTTTCGTCCTCCCTGAGGCAAATCTCCAAATTGGCAAAGTTCTCGGAAGACTTGAAAAGTCACATGTCTTCTGTATATCTTATGTAAGTTAATTTGTTGAGCCAGTTAGAAAGCGCTTGAGGCTATCTTAATGGCTAGAAAACAGCGACATATCAAATTATCGTAAAATAAAAATAGTACCTACATAATAGCTCAAAAGTAACTAACTGAGAGTTAATATATTAATTTAATTAATTGTCATTTCCAGCGTATGTCAACACATCAACTTGGCAACAACTATGGTCGTCATCCCCCGTGGGAAAACAGAAATATATATGTCTTTTTCTTGTACCAGGACACGTTTCATCCCCCCCCCCTAACGTGGGTATATTGAATCTATTTGATTATCCAATTTCTCTCTGACCGTAGGAGTTTCAACGGCAAACATTTTAGCTTCAAACTTCTCAGTTCGCTGTGTTGTAATTTTTGCGTTCATCTGGATCAATCCGCAGTTTATATTTTGTGAAACTGTAATCGAGTCAATAATTTCAGAAGGGATCTCTATTCAGCCTTTACAACGGTATATCTTCGGACCAATTGCTCCAATTTAGTGGTGTTAAAGGAAAGTTTTATGATAAAGTACTGGAAACTTGCTGAGATATTTGAAATCTTGGCGTTAAGCTGCTTTGTAAGTATATTAAGTTCACTATGAGTTTATTTCCTCCTCCCTTTAACGTCGAACCTGAAGTTCGTCAACGCTATTATTTTCTCTACACACGCGAGTGTCGTCGATGGAGGTGGATTCCATTTGGGCATTTTTTTCATTAAGTGACGTACTTATAATAATATCGATCTCCTTAGTATACAACGCGCTGTTTGGTGAATTATTTTGTCCACGTTATATGACTGGTCTGAACCTAATTAATTATAGTGATCTGAACTTTACTCATGATATGGTTCTGAACAAAGCACGTTGGCGATAGGCAATAAATGGAAAAATGCGAGAATGATGATGGTAATGATATTTATACATTAATAAAATATTATTTAGTTCGTCAGGGATTAAGAAAATAAATGAATTTATTCATAATATGAGGGTGATTGCTCAGAAAGTTTCTTTGGTTTGAATACGTGTACATTTCACAAACGTGTTTAATTCTTTGATGTGTAAAATGCACGATTCCTCAATTTTATTAACGAGAATATACAAGACAAAACCACAAATGATTTACGTCAACCTTTTCAGAACCTTTTTTTATATGCAATATTCGTTCAGTGCTGAAAACGCCTATATGTGTTTATACCTACATAAACTTAGGCTGGGCGCTTAAATCGCAAATCGCCGTTCTATTCTGAATTTATTTGGATGGATTTAAAGGAAAAGTGAGCCCGGATGGCCTTACATAACATTACCATTTTGTAATAATTTTAAATATGGACAGATTTTTTATCTCCGTCGTGGTTTGAAAAAATATTATTCAGCAGTGAATTTATTAAATACATACACACAATCACCGCCATATTTTTAATAAATATTATTTAGCAGTCACTGTATAAAATTATTGGGGTAAGCAGAGAGGACAGAGAACTAAACTTACCTATTTCGACACATGTCTGTCATATTATTTGGAGAAACAGGTGGACAAATTACTGCGTTTTCATAATGTTTTTCTATTCCGGTTTATTTTTAACCCGAGAAAATACGATCATATCGCTTCATACCAGAAGGCGCTGAACTGATTGAACGTGAAAAATAGACGCCAAATTCATACTACCTCTATTGTAAAATATCCTTAACTGTCCCGCTTTCCCCTCTTATCTCGCCGAAAAATATCTTTCAGATCATAGTTTTGCACTTCGCTGAGCCAGATATTATTTATTGGCCTTCCCAGTTCCTCGCTCTTCTTTTTTACGTCATCCTTACCTGTTCATGCAGTGAGACTCTGGAACCAGTTACCAACCAATGTTAGACTCACTTCGTCCTTGGCAACCTTTAAAAAGTGAGTGAAAAAACTTTATTCCTAGTCAGTAATATAACGTGTTTCCTTACTGATTTTTCTTTCATCTCCACCATTTTTTTCTCTTGTTTTGATTGATGATATCTCAATTATACTTTTATTATTTATATATTCATACATTTCACAAATATGAATAATCATTTGAATATGTTTTGCAACTATATAACTACGCCTACGATTTCTCTGACTTTGATCTTAATACTTAAGTTCACATTCATCCCTAATTCCTTCATTTCGTATTCTGTCATAAATTATCACCCTATAAATTCTTCTCAGTGTACGCAGTACAACAGGACTTTATTTTAATTAAAATGAAAAAAAAACATCAGATAAAAAAAATAGAAGCCGATAATTAAATCGCTTTTATTGCAAATAAAATGTTAAGTTAATAAATTGTCACTTATTTGCATCTACTAGGGATTAAATACGGAAGTCAAAAATTGTTTGTATGCATACAAATAGCATCACAAAGTGTTATAAACATAATTTTACTTTAAAAAAGGAAGATTTTTGCAAATATTATAATTAGATTCTATGAAAACGATTTGGAATTCGAGCGAAGTTTATTATTTTTGCATTTGCAAACAAGTTTTAACGTTCGTTGTCAAAGGTTTCAAGGAGTAAATTATGAAAGAAATTCTCAACACGGATCCTTATAAATAAGTGGAAAGCTTTGGAATTTAAGTAAGAGGAAAAATAATTATAATCGTAATTGCATTCCTAATTGACGAAAGTTTGTGCGCTTTTCAAACAAGACTTAAGTTTCGGCCTTCAGTAATGAAAACTGAATAGGCACACATAAAATAAATGTAAATGTTTTTATGTCAAATTCATGAAACGTGGGTTTTATTAAAATTTTCATCAAAATATAACTGTTATACCGTTATATAAAGTAGAATGAATAATGCTTGACTAAACAAATTACAATAACTCTGTTTGATTAATTATTAAATCAAAGAAAAATTAACTTAGGTGTTAATGGGAAAATTATCCTGAGCGTAAATTTAAATTGCTTTTTACTGAACATAAAATTAAAATATATTTGTAAAAAATCAAACTATAGAAATAAATTTTTAACCATTTCGAATTACAATATTCGATGGAATAAAAAATAATCCGTAAAAGGATAACAGTTTTTTTTTCTTGGCATTTATTTTATATTCAGCCTTTTGTAATGTATGAAGCATTTACCACTGGTTTTTTATTCTTGTTATTGTTATAAAAAACATTATTCTGTGAATTTATACATTACATAAAAAAATGTTTGTGGAGTTTAGCTTCCCGTAGAATTACGGGGCCAGAAAAGTACGACATATATTTTTTCCAACAGTCTTCAAGAGGAGTCGTCCTTAAGAATTAAATACACTATTAAAATAAACAACTACAATACTCGTAACAATAGATCATCTAGATATTGGTTTGGCCATGGCTTTGAGGGACGTGAAATACCAGACAATTTTTGTCTTCGTTAAGTGTAGTATTATCCATTAGTATCTCAAAAGTAGGCAGAATGGGGTTTACTTCTCTGCATAAATGTGAGATGGTTTTTTAACTTCTGTAAAGCTGTTACTCACCATCACCAAACCAAATCGGTTACTCACCATCTCCTCCCAGTCTTCAACCACTCTCATTCTTCTAAGATCCTGCTGCGCGTTATCCAAAAGCGTTGGTCTCAAGTGGTTTTCTTCCGTGATGTTGAGTTTACATACTAATCTTTGTAGATTATATCAATTGAGATCTGCTTACATGGTCCATCCGTGAAAATTTTCCCGACCTTATGTCACTGGTAATTAGTCAATGTCTTGTTAATTTTTGAGCTTCTTCATTAAATCCTAATTTTCACTCTCTTGCAATCTGTTTTGGGCCAAGTACCCCATAACAAGTAAAATGTGGATCGATTTTTTTAGATTTTCCCTTGCTCTACTAAGGTGATTAGGGAGGGTTGCGAAATAACATTGTCACCTTAACAATGAAAAATAAAGTAGGTTTTTCAGATTTTTTCAGACCACACCTTCATATTATAGGTTTTTTCAATTTTCAATTTTGTTTTCGGTGTATACGTGACTGATTTAATATTTAGTTCACGTAGAAAATAATGAAATATCCGTGACAGGGAAATATACGACAAATCAGAATTTCTTCAACTATCTAAAATTCACTACCTTCCTATACTTTCAATCAACATATACTTTATGTATTTACTTAATTATATTTTTAATCTCTTATTAACATCGAGTCCCGACTTAGAACACCCTTGAAGAGAGTTTGCTCTTTAAACGGCGTTATTTAAAATGTATTTTTTATAATTATTCTTATTTACATACAACTATTTAAAAAAAAGTACTTTCGGCACTGGCTGCTAAAAATCAGGTAGATTTCGCTTGTGTGGGAAAGAAAATAATGCCTTATTCATGTCGGTGTGCTCCGATAGTTTCACTTCGGTATGCTTTCGGATCCATTACTGCGGTGTAACCAGTTATTTTCTAGTGTGTAACAGTTCACTCACTTAAAAAAAGAGAAGATAATGAAACAATCACTTCAATAGTATTAAGAAGTATTTTTATGTTATGGATGTTTTATAAACCTATATGGTTAAAATTGAAGCATTCTATGCTGAGAGAAAATCACTAGGTGTCCTCCAAAGCTGTACGATAGAAAGAACACGGATGTAGCCCTTATATGACAAACCTTGCCGGGTTTTAACAATAGACCAGGTGACAATCATAGGAGGGCCCTCACTCAGCAATGGGTAAAAAAGGGTAGATAAAGATATAAACACATATGTTACTTGACTAGTGACGAGTTTCTCTGTACTTCGTTGTACTTACATAATGTGAAGATGTAGGCTGAAAAACATCTGCGATGCCCCAGGTTCGTTTTTGATTTCTACACTGGGCCTGATCGGTGGAGTCGTGCAATATGAGCTGAGCCTGGACCTTTTCATAGCATCGGATGTGTCTTATTTATTATATGAATTTTGTGAACCCTTTATTAATATATATTTTTATGTATATCTTTGTTTTTGCAATCAATATAGAGGAATATATTCTCGAAAAAACTATCATACAGGGCAATGTTTCTTAAGGGAGACAATTAGGTCACGCCTCCTTGCGTCGGACTTATTCGATCAAGGACGTAACCAACTCCATGCTATGCTGGGCTTCACATCTGGCTGGAGGCAGAAGTTGGAGAAATATTGTACATTAAGATCATGATCCTCAGCCATGAGGATGATGACAAGACAGAGAAATAAAGATAGGGATAATTATTATTGACATTAGAAAGTGTTTTTCATTTTATTGTTATCAATGCTGAGTTAGTTTCTCAGGTCCTATCCAAACTGACATTACGAATAAATCGAGTTGCCATCCAACAGGATCTACATTTTATTTTTTTAAAACAATATTTTTTTACTACAAAGAGTTTGTTTCCTGCTGAAGCCATTTTAAGGGAGAATATAATGATCACAACGATATCAGCAGGAGACTTTAGTCATAGAAAAATTGAACATTGTTTCCAAAATAGAGAAGCTAATCAGCTTGTTAGCTTAGTAAGCGTAATGCTTTGGTTGCCTGCTAAGGGTAGAAGGAGGGACGACAAGAGTGAACAAAATAAGGACAGATTTTTTAATCTATATCGATACTATTAGTGGGTAATACGCCTGTTTTCCAGTTCAGGGTATGTGGGTTCAATTTCCGTTTTTAATAGGATTCCACTGAGTTTTTTTACTTAAACACTCTTTAACATATTCGAAGAAACCGTCATTGTTTCATGTCAATGATTTTAAAAGCTCTCAAAAAAGGGGTGATGCGTCCTCTGGGGGGAATGCTGAAATAATACCTACAACAAGCATTTTGTAATCTTTGCAACTTTTTTTCGGGTTTCTTTAAAAGGCACGGTCCATAGATGCAATCACCTTACTCGACTATTGGGATAATGAGCGCGTCGGTTATTCTACGTCTAGCCTCAATCGACAGGTTTTGACGGATGCGATAAATATTTTTAAGCCGCGAAAAAGCCCGTTGTAACTAAGTTTTAACGTGAGCCTCGAATCTTAAGTCATATTCCATATACACACCTAAATTGCGCAGCACGCTCTCTGTAGGCACAGTCGCGTTACCAATCTTTATTTCTAAAAGCTCGTTCAACTTATGGACTTGTTGTCTTGTACCCATAACCATCATAACCGATTTCGAAGGATTTAAGAGAAGCGCATGCCTCTTAGACCATACCATCAGCCGCTCGAGATCATCATTTATGTGTTGAGTGGCAGACTGAACCTCATCACTTCCAAATGAATAATAAAGTTGAGTATCGTCCGCATACATGTGGTAGCTACAGTTCCTTATTACATTTGGAAGATCGGATGTATATAGGCTAAAGAGTAGGGGACTCAGTATTGACCCTTGGGGGCATTCATTTTTAAGGCTCGTGGGCTTGGGACAACACCCGTAATCCAGCCTGGTTTTTAGTGGTAACTCGTTGACTCCTACCAGTAAGGAAACTTTTTAGCCACTGGCATGCACTCTCTGAGAACCCCAAAAAGGATAGTTTAGAGACCAGGAGATCTGTATTGACAGTATCAAAAGCTCTTGAATAATCCAGCAGAAGCAGAGCAGTAACCTTTCCCTTATCTGATTCCCGTAATATGTCATCCACCGATAAATATGAACAGACAATCTTGTGAGATCAATATTTTTTCCTCTATCGGCCAAAGTTGTAAGACTCGTCACTTCCAGCAACATACGAGTACTGTTAGTACACTTCAATATGATACTTGATATTTGCGGTTTAAAGTTTGTTACGATGTGTTATGCAATCTTGCATCGAAAACCTAGTTAATACTTTGAGTAACCTAATATCTACAACCACTTGTTAATAATAACAATATGATAATTTATATTGCGCCGTTTAGAAAGCAAACTCTTCTCAAGGGTGCTCCAAATCCGAACTCGAACCCACTACTCGTATTATTGACAGATTGAAAATATTACAAAATTAACATAAATGAGTTCAGTTCTAAGGTAATTGCGGTCATTAGATTAGGTACTTCATCAAATCTCCATATATTGAGAATTACATATTTGGTAAGAAAACCGCAGAAAACTTATCAAGGGAAGGCAAACTATTGTACAAAGACACCTCTGTAGATCTTTTGATATCATTAGATAGTAACACATTCAATTTTAGGTGCAGTTTAGTGTTTGTGTGTACAAAATAATGATTACATACGAAATGGCATGATATTACCTAATTTTATAATATTCTTTTTGTTTTATTCACAATCATAAAAAAATGTTTTAATTTTAAAATATTTCGCAGTCAAGATTCTACAGGAGTAGTACTTGAGATCGTAGTTTTGTTCAAGTAGTCTGCCAGAATAGTCCTTTTCTACTCGCACGCTCCTTAATTTACGATAGCCTCTTTAGTTTAGGGGCGTAATTTCCTTATCCTGCAGACGAGAAAACAGTTTATATTTCAACAACGGGATGTTGCAAAATATATATTACTAATAGCCATGAAATAAAAGCTATGGAACATGACTTATATTATTTTTTTGCCAAATGTTTATCTTAAATCCACTTATCCTGTTGTTTAGCTAATAATTGAGCATCGTGACTCCTATGACAGACACCGACAACTTTTTTTTATCCAACCCTGCACTCCGAGGTTCGAAGTGCAGTTGTTAAGATAGTCATGTTGCATCTCTCACTTAGTCAGTTTAACACATTGGGATTCTTCCTCGCGTCGTCCTTCCACGCCTTCAGTAACTACGCACCTCTCCAAACTGTCTCTATCCAATGTGCCCAAAGAATCAAAGGATTCGTCGAAGGCATATTGTTGACAATCTGTCGATGATTCACAGTTCTTCGAGAATGGAGGCGTTAGTTCGCTTTACAGAGTTCATTTTGATATTGTTTGCTGTCCATTTTGGCATTTCAGCTCTGTCATTGCATTTTTACCGATCTAGTTCTTTTTTCCACCTCAGCCTCGCATCCTCCATTGTTGGTAATACTGAAATCTAAGTAAATACTGGAGCCTAAGTAAACGTTGAACATATCTAAAGTGAAAACCAGACTCAGACATTTTTTAAAAATAAATTGCGAATCAATCAACCAATTCTGGGTTGGAAGACTGGTGCCTTGACAACAAGGTTACGGAGGCAATACAATTGATAACACCAATGTTATGGTCAATATGATTTAGCCAATTTTTCGTCCTTAGGTTGAATAGTTTTTTTAATGATACTCTCTGTCAAAAATGATCAATTAGCTTCGAATCCATAAATATAATACGAGTATATAGCATTGTATAGTTGTTTCTCGCTCTCCATGAAGTTTGTTTTGACACCAACAATATTCTTCACTGCAGATGATTTTGACAGCTCAAAGTGCTATTACAATTACAGGTACTCTCTATCAAAAAAGATCAATAAGCTTCGAATCTGTGAATATAATATATATCACTGTATAGTTGTTTCTTACTTTCCGTGAAGTTTGTTTTGGCACCAACAATATTCTTCACCGCAGATGATTTTGACAGTTCAAAGTGCTATTACTATTACATGTACTCTCTATCGAAAAAAATCAATAAGCTTCGAATCTGTGAATATAATATATAGGATTATATAGTTTCTTACTCTCCATGAAGTTTGTTTTGGCACTAGCAATATTCTTCATCGTAGATGATTTTGACAGGTCAAAGCACTATTACATTTTTCGAAAACATAAATTTACAATATTGAAGAATAAATTTAACCGACTTGTGCGAAGTCGGTTAAATCAAGTGTGCACTTAAAAACTGACCACTTCATTAACTGTTCAAAATGTCAGCTTTTATATTATCTGAAATTTGTTAATGTCACTGATAGTATGTCAATGTCACTGATGGTATGTTAATGTCACTGATAGTATGATCACGAAACGCGCCAATAAGTAATTCAAGGTTTTTTTCATAGTGTACTCGTAAAAACAGTGTAACCCCTACATAAGGAAATATTTTACACAAAAACTGATTATTTCATAACATCATCGACATTTTAAACTATAGACAAAGTATTATTTGCAAAACAAACTTCAAATAAGCGTCAACGCTAATATTACGTCAGTATTGCAGTGGTACTACTATCGCGCATATACCATACATACGATAATTATTTTACTCAGAATAAAACTGCCATAAATAAAAACGAATTGGCTGAAATTTTCGATGAGTTTATTTAATGAGTAAGAATATATATTATATTTAACGATATGGATGATCCAATGTATCGCTATTTTAAAAGATTTTTATGTATTGCATTGTATTGCATTACAATTAAGTTGTATGCAGTATAACCTGGTGAGCTTATTGCGTTGTGGCAATATCTTCCAACCAACCAGAAACATGTTAAAGAGTCCCTAATTGAAAACCAGACTGGAATCATTTAAATAGAATTAGTCCAACGGGAATCGAACTCGCCACATCCGGGTTGAGGGACAAGCGTTTTATCAACTAGGCCACGGAGGTTGACTTCTTACAGAAATCAATGAATCCATAAACAATTACAATAAGATACACGAGGCTCTGAACATTGGAAATATGTTTTTGGTGATGTTAATGAAAAAATCATCAAATGAACATACAACTTTAAAATTTACTCATGTTAAAAGAAATGAAAACGTATTTAAAGAAAAAAATAATTGAAGGCACCATTAGGGGCTATCAAGAAGCATAATTGTGAGAGTATTTTTGACGAGATTAGTAAAAGACAATAGAGGGGCTATAATGCTATTATATTTAATCTGAAAGAGGACAAGGTTTAATTATTGATAGACAAAAAAGACTTGGATAATTAGTTGTCTATTGAAAGATGTAAGATTGGGGGAAAATGCTCTAAATCAAGGAATTTTAAAATATCGTTGCCCAACAAATTAGGGTCTCGCACAATTTAAAAAAGATGGACAAAGTCCGGTCTGTAGGTTTAATTTGTATTCAGGTAGATATGACGATATTACAAAGAGACTAACTTATTCGGCAGGGTTAAGAGGAAACTTGAAGATCCGAAAATCTGGAGGGACGAATCTGGCTGAAGTGTTTAAGCAAGGTGATTCAACAATACTTGTTAAAATAAAAAAAAAAACATAATGATTTTCATTTCTTTATGTGATATGTTTTAAAGTTTATTTGTTTGTTGGTTCTTTTAGTATTACATTATTTATGTAAATTTTTTGTATCAATAATATTTTTAAGCTTTTCTAAAGGCTGTGGCTGTTAAAATAAATAAATAAATCGATCAATTGACATATATATATACATACATCACGCCATTTTCCTGTCAGGGTAGGCAAAGAGGACAAATCACCATACTTTCTTAATTCAACACACATTATTAGTCTCTTCCACATCCATACAACTTCTACGATTTCTCTGGCTTTCTACTTCTCCTTCTTTAAGGAAATCCATTAAGAAGATCCAACCATGCTTTGCTTGGTCTTCCTCATGTACGCTTTCCACTTACATTTGTACTAACATATATAACTGTTTTGTTAGCCTTTCTTTATTCATTCGTCCTACATTCCAAACCATTTCAACGTATTCTTATTCATTAGTTCGTTATTTAATTAATAAACCTGCACTTTATCAACGCGTTTACTATTTTTTAATTATGAGAGACTTTTCATATTTTGATTTAATTCTAGTTAACAAGACTTGGATAGGCAATTTTTAGAAATGATAGCCAATTTAAAAAAAATGAACGAACATTTACGAATACGAATTCATCTTTTTCAGGATTTCGAATAAAAAATACTGTATTTGAACATATTTTTTTGTCATGTCAATAAGTTTCGTATTGAATTCTTTTATGCCCAAGGATCTGAAGATACGAGTATGTTGACATATCTTTCATGTTATCGCTTTATAATATCCCGAAGAGTGAAGAGGGTGTCTGATGCTGAGCTGTTTTGACATCTGTCCAGGTATTTTATTTTTATTAAGTCTGTCATCACAGCTGGCTTCAGGCAAGACAAGAAGGATGCTGCATTCATATCCTTTAACATAGACTGGCTTGTAAGATATTTTCTTTTGTTATCTCTCAATTGGGCTGTTTTTTCTTAAGTATAATAATTGTTCATAATATTGAACCTTTTCTAGTCTAAATTTATGATCATAGTGATAAACATATTGAATAGAAAACGTACTGAATTACTTAAGTTACGTCATTTGAATGGAAAACGTATAGAATTACTTTGTTATTCCCTTCCCA